>VDFB02000013.1:134806578-135308532 GCA_007258455.2 Sequoia sempervirens | reverse complement strand
CTTTATTTATCCCTATTTATGTCTTAATTGGTCCTATTTTGCATCCAAAAACCTAATAAACTATATATTTTTATGGCTAATCCTGACAAGCATCAAAAGATAAATGATCATTTAATGATTCTATTTGTGTGTCCTTGATTTATGGAGTGGGACTAAAATGACACCTAGGGCATCTTTGTCCTCCATGGGTCTTGGGACCCTAATTTTGAATGTACCTAAAAAGGTCCCTTTTTGGAGTCTGTGCCCCAAGATTTGAACCTTGGGACTAAGATGCCACCTAGGGCCTCTTAGTCCTCCTTGGGTTATTTTAAGGATTTAATTTCAAATTCAGGCAAGATTTAGCCTCCTTTAGTTAATGAATTCCTATGTTGGCTTGTTGTGGTGTAATTTCTGGATATTAAGCATGAATAAGTATAAACACAAGGTTCCTTAACTCATTTTTCATAACAAGGATTGAAGTATTCATTTCTAAGGAAAGTTTATACATTCAAGAGCAATTCATCAAGTATTTGGAGCCATCATCAAGATTCAAGCATCATGTCAAGGGTTTAGTGCACCCATTCATGTTGTTGAGTCAATATTTTGGATGTAGCATTGAAGATCTATTTGCAACCATTGTTCACATAATATCCAAGGATCTAAGATCTACATTCTTCATGGCCACTACATGGTAGATTGTAGATTTTCTTCACAAGACATCATTCAAGGTGATATCATTTACATATTTCATGTTTCATGCTTCATTTCATCATTTGGTTTAATTACCTACAAGGGGTTTAACTAAGCAAAACCCCCATTCAATAACAATCAACAAGTTTTTCCCCTCTTGTATGTTTGTGATTATAGATCTAGGTTGAAGACTTGAAGATCATTTGGAGTGCAAGATTGAAAAGTTGAAAAGTTGCATTTCCAAATTTTTCACCTTCATGAAAAGTCACCTATAGGCTAGATCTGGAAATTTCAGGACCTTAGATATAAGAAGAGGCAAGTGCAAACCTTGGAGCTCAGGACCACATTTAGAAATTTTAGAAATTTAGATCAAGACTAAGACAATAGTAAGGGCATATTAGTGCTCCAGGTGGATTTTTGTAAAGATTCTTTTGGATCATATTCCGACATCCAAAGATTTTGCATCTACCCCAAAAAATAGAGGCAAGACTAAGACAACAGTAAGGGCATCGTAGTCCTCCACAACACTTTTTGACAACATTTTTGAATTTCCAGAAACCTCCTCACATTTCCAGACTTCCCAGGTACATATGCCCTAGCTTTCTATGGTTTAATTTTGTCATTTGATCTCCTTATTTGGATTGCATTGCTTGATTTTTGTGAGTTTAATATTCATTTGTATTTTCCAAGAATTTTCTTGATGGTAAAACCCTCTAAAGCTAAAAAGAACCCCCTCCCAGGTCCTCATTAAGAATTGACTCACCTTGTGAGGTTGATAGTCAATCCAATTAGGAATCCTTGGACATTATTGAATGATAATAGGAGAATAGTGGTGTTCTATGACCTACTTGTTATAAAGAACCCATTTTCCTATTGTTCATTTTGGTGAACCCGACATGCAAAAACAATGTGACGCTTTCATGATAATAGCTGAATATAAAAGTACAAGGATAAAGCAAACCCTTGTTGACAATGGCTCAACCCTTAATTTGTGTAGTGTGATCCTTCTAGATAGGCTTGGTGTGGATAAATAAAAAAGTCAACCTGATTCTTTATCTATTAAGGGATTTGAGAAATGTAGGAAAAAAAAAGCTTGGTGTGATCACTTTTCCTATTACAACTGGAAAGGCCACATTAGAAACACTAATCCATGTTATGCCTCATGATATTTCATATAATATTATTTTAGGCAGACCATGGATTCATGCAATCAATGGGGTGCCTTCCACTCTTCATCATAAAATTAAATACATCTATAACAACAAAGTGTACAGATTGGATGTTGATAATGAGCCTTATAGTGTATTACAACTTGAGAAAAATAAAGAGAATCCTTTGAACACGTTGGCACCAACTACACAAGTAGAACCCATGCAAGAACAACAAAAAGATAGATGTCCTAAACCATTCACAATGATAGCAATAGATGATGTGGGATCATTGAGCTTTGAACTAACATTCATGGGAGAATACAAAATCATCAACAAAGACTCTGGAAAGGGAAAAGAAAAAGTAGTATTGTCAAAAAAATTTTTGGAAGACCCTTCAAAAGAATCCACCTCAACCACTTTCGAAGAATAAACAACAAATTACATAACAAAATTTGAAGAAACTGACTATCAACAACCACCAAATACAAAAGAGATGAAGAAACTTTATGGAAAAGATTATGAAATGATGAAACAACTTGGTTATATTGGAAAAGGATGTGGTGCTAGAGAACAAGGTATCCATGTTCCTATAGAGCCTCACACAAAAGAAAATACTAGTCTTGGTTATTCTTGTTGGAGTATGGCTTCTATTGTTGTCATTGATGGCAACCTAAGTCATTATTTTGGTTTGTAGATTAGAATTTGTTCCTACCAGCAGGCAGAGTGAAGAACAGAGTTTTACCGAAAGTGAGAATGAAGAACAGGGTATCTGACTAGTTTTTCGATCTGTATGCTTTATCGGATTATAATTTTAGGTTGTGGATCTTAGGGAAGGTTGTTGAGAATCTACTTTATCTTATTGTTGAGTTTTTTTCTATCACATTAACCAGTGTATGAGTTAGGAGATGCAAGAGGATGATTTTTTTGTTTATTTGCTCATGGTGGCCAACTTGGTGAATGTAGCATGTTGCAGATGTATAAGGAGTAATTTTTTAATTGTTTCTTGTGTTGGAATTTTTTTTTTGTGTCCCAACATAACATTAACTGACTTTGATGGGTGTGCATTAAATATAATTTGTGATTTGAGCTGACCATTAGAGAATATTTCATGTTTTACTGAAGTCGACTTGAAGTGATTGAAATCCTTGATAGAAAATATATATGTGAGTTCGGGTAATTCATTTTGGTGTATGCTTTGGATGTGAAGAGTAGATCATATGTGTGTGCAAATATTAGAAGATTAGTTGAGCGAATTTTTCTTGTGTAGAAGAGGATTTTTGTGGAGCGAATTAAGGCAGAACAAAGCGAAGTACAAAATTAGACATAAGGTCTAGAATATGATCTATGAGCTTCACTAGAGCTGATACCAAGAATTTGTAGATGCTACTTTCTCAATTCAACCTTTTGTTGTAATCCAAACATTTTGCAAGGCAGCGAGCCTTCCCTATTTTGAGCAGTGAGTTCTAGGCAGTGTGCCTAAATGCATGTGCATTCCCTTTTTCTTCATACTTTTAACAGAGTATAAATTGTGGATTATTCTCCACCGTGGCTTTTCCCCTAACGAGGTTTCCACTTAAAAATATTGGTGTTATGGTGTTTTGATTGTTTCCTTCATGTTCTTTCATCTTTACTTCTATTGAAATGGTGTAAATGGGTTAAGATCTGAAATGAAATTTAAATATTGTTGAACACTGATTCACCCCCCCTCTCAATGTTCCTTGAGTCCAACAATTGGTATTAGAGTAGGTTCCTTTGAAGAAGATTTATAGCTTGAGGTGGATCTTGGAATGCAATGGACTCTGGTAGTCTTCAACAACAAATTTTGGTGGCACTTGATGATCTTGATTAGTCTAAAGTAGAAGTCATGGAATTAAAAGAAAATCTTGAGGATGCTAAAAAATTCATTCTATCATTGAAGGATAAAATCAATGAGTCAAGAGAAAAGAGGAAGGAACTATGTGATTGACTGAAGCAGAAAGAAAGTAAAAGCTTAGAAGATGTTTAGTTGAATCAGACCCTACAAGAAATAACTGAAGAATGTGAACAGCTAGCTAGAGACAATGTTGCTCTAAAGCTTGAGATGGAATCTATGGTAATGAGGCAAACTAAGGAGATTGAAGAAATAAAGAAAAATGAGGAGAAGCTAGCCTAGTGCTTAAAAGAAATATTTGAAGAATGAAACATAGTTAATAGTGGATTCATTCAGTTGGAGATTGAATTGTAACAATCCATAAAAATGAATAAGAGCTTGAAAGATAGATATTTATTCTCAGAGATGAACTTACTACTGCAAATGAATAAAAGGAGAAGTTTAAGATCAATTCTGCTAAGCTTGATGAGTTGACTAAAGGACAAAAGGATACAAATTACAAGTGAGGTATTAGATATGAGAAGGGAGAAAGATTTGGATCTGAGAATGAGGATTCTAGACAAAGAAATTAGATGAACAAACCAATAAAGTATCCAGTAAGACAACCCAATGCTCAAAAGTTTAATGGTTATTTCTTTTCTTGTAATAAGTTTGGTCATATGGCTTCTCAGTGTAGAAGTAAAATAAATTCAAGTGGTCCATCATTTCCTGGTCAGTGTTTCAGTTGCAAAAAGTTTGGTCATAAGTAAATTGAATGCAAAAGTATGTCTGTCAGTGTAGGGAATGTTAAATGCTACACCTGTGGAAGATTTGGGAATATTACTAATAAATGCAGATCAAGAGGAAATCAATGGTATGAGTGGTCTAGGAAAAGGAATCCCGTGTGTTACAATTGCAACAGATTTGTTCACATTACAAGATTCTGCAAGAACAAAAACATGGATAGAAGAGGTCCAGTATACAATGGCATAATTTCACATATAGATGATAAAGGAAAAGGGAAAATGATAGTGGAAGAGATAAGAGATCAAATGAATGAAAAATGGGTAAGGAAGAGTGAATATGATGAAGGAAATAAGTCTGCATGGGAAGCAAGTTCTGGTAATTCCTCTGGAAATTGATCTCAGGCCATTGGCCTAGGGGGAGTTGTTGAAGAAAATCCTTTGTCCCCTTGTTAGTAGTTTGCACTGAAATGTAGTAAGTTGTCAGTAGTTGTGCTAGTAGTTTACAATTGTATCAGTGGTCATTTATGCAAAAAATTGAGAGTTAGAAGGTTTGTAGATGAATTTTTCTTTTTGTTGTCTAAGAAAGTAGAGTATCTAGAACACCTAGGGAAAAAAAATTAATGCGATAAAGTGGTTAGGTGTGCGAGTTATAAAAGGGTATTTGGAACCCTCATTTGTCACTGTGCATTGAAGAAGAATAGAAGGAGAGCCTTTGCAACAAAATTTCAAAGGAAAAGACATTTCTATGGAAAATTCATCAAGGTATTTCAGTTGCTTGTAAAATTGTCACTAAATTTGGTGTTCGGTAGAAAACTTGTTTAGTGTGGAAAGAAAAATGAAGCAAATCAAAGGAATAGTGAATTTAGATGAATAGAATAGTGAAACGATTAGGGATGTGAGAAATTTTTTGTTGGTTGATGAATTAAAATTGATTGAAGGTGTGAAGCACAAAAGTTTGGATATTTGGAGTGAATTTCCATACTTTGATAACACGAAAGTCATTAGGTTTATCTTGAATAGATTGAATGATGGCATTCTAAATCTGGATAATCCCTATAATATTTTGAATGAGGTAATCAAGAAGTTAAATGGCTTATTCAATTATGGGAATATTCCAAAAAAAAAATTAGATTCGAGACAACGAGGTCAAAACCCTAACTAGAGTAATAGGAGATCAAAGGGCTTTGATAATTTCAACGATCAAGGATCTAATAACAAGGAATATTGTGCATGGAATTTCATACAAAACATTTTTTAGAAATAGGGAAGGAACAACTTCGACAGGCGCAGTTTATATCTCATAAAATGATAATGGAGGATCATGATTTTGATCTGTGTGGATTGCTAAAAAATTAATTGATGGAAAATATGCAACTAATAAAGGAGGCAGATTACCCCTTCAAGTTTGGTACCTTGGTCATATGTCTTGTGATGTATTTTCTAAGTTGTTTTCCCTAGACCGATAATGTTGTATGGAAAGAAAATGAACCAGTTTGTAAAAAATAATTTGAACACTCTAGTACTTTGGAAAATTATGAGAAAGAGTACACAAATTTCTTTAAATAATTGCTAGAGAAGTTTGGAGAAATTAACATTTCTATTCTAGTAAGAGCACTTGAAGTTGAATCTTCTTCTAGTGAGATGGAGAGGAATAAGAAAAGAGCACAAGAGGCTGTTGATTATAGTCCTCCAACACACAAGACTCCAAAAAATGAAGGAAAAGGTAAAGATCTAGTGATTGTGGACATACCATATGAAGAATCTGATGAGTACACTCCAAGAGAAGAACCATAATCAATTGGACCAGATGTAGTTATGGAAGAAGGAAGTGAAGAAGAAGGTGTTTTATCCAAAGAAAAGATACTACAACTTGTTTAGAAGAAAGATGGCATGTAGAGAATTGTAGACATATGGTTTGAGAGACCCTCTGATGAGCATGTCCTGATCGAGAACACATTGAGTACTTATTTTGTGCACAATAACATTGGTTTGGAGATTTTTTATAATGTGTTTCTTGAAGAGATGATCGAGTGCATTAAGGATGCCATGATCTTTGAGAGTTAGGATATGAAAGAGGGAGAAATAATTCTACATATGAAGGAGCAGTTCAGGCTATCTATCACCAAAATAAAAAGGAAAATAAATATGTTAAGGCAATGCATAAATTCAGCCAATATCATCTACAACTATTGTCTTCGTTGGCCTCATGCACTTGGGAAATAAAAAGAAAAGCTGAAGAAGATTGAATCTGAGTTGAACAAAATAGGCTAGGATTATAACATGTTTTAGGATCAACATGGTGCAGTCAATAAAAGGATTCAGGTGTTGTAGTCTGAGTATACAAAAGTTCTATTCACTAGAAACAACCTTGTGGACGCTTTTTGGAAAGTGAAGGATTTAATCGAATGAAAATTGGAGTAGTTAATTGAGGTTCTGAGGAAATGAGAGAAACTAGAAGAGGAATTCACAATTCTAGAATCCCTCATCCAGATTATCAACCGGACATCAGAGAACAACAAAATGATCATAATCATTGGGATTGCAGTAGAATCTTTGATGATATTTCTTCTGGAAATGAAAGATAATTACAAGATAATTTTGTAACTGGAGTAGTAGTTGTATTTCTTCAAAATTTTGATCAATTTTTTGAAAGGGAGAGAGAGTGCAGTGAAAAGTATGTTTGTCATTGATGTAAAATGGGGAGAGAGAGAAGTGAAAAATTATTTATCATTCTAAGGGGGAGATGTGTTTTGAAAAGAAGTTGTGTTTTGAAATTTTGAACTTTGGCAGCATAATCATATTGGTTTCGAAACTTAGTCATTTTTCACTAAGTGTTTCCATCAATTCCAATGGGGGATTATTGGTATATGGCTTCTAGTGTTGTCATTTATGGAAACCTAAGTCATTATTTTGATCTGTAGATCAAAATTTGTTCCTATCGGTAGGCAGAGTGAAGAACAAAGTTTTACCGGAAGTGAGAATGAAGAAAAAGGTATCTGGCTAGTTTGTCAATCTGTATGCTTCACCAGATTATCATTTTAGGTTGTGGATCTTGGGGAAGGTTGTTGAGGATCTATTTTATCTTATTTTTAAATTTTTTGTTGTCGCATTAATCAGTGTATGAGTTAGGAGATCCGACATGATGATTTTTTTGTTTATTTGCTCATGGTGGCCGAGTTGGTGAATGTAGCATGTCACATATGCATAAGGAGTAATTATTTAATTATTTCTTGTGTTGGACATTTTTTTTGGGTCTTAGAATAAAATTAGCTGAATTTGATGTGTGTGCATTAAATATAATTTGTGATTTCAGCCGACTGTTGGAGAATATTTCATGTTTTGCTGAAGCTAACTTGAAGCAATTGAAATCCTTGATAGCGGATATATATGTGATTTCAGGTAATTCATTTTTGTGTATGTTTTGGGTGTGAAGAGAAGAGTAGATGTGTGTGCGAATATCAGAAGATTAGTTGAGCAAATTTTTCTTGTGCAGAAGATGATTTTTTTGAAGCGAATTAAGGAAGAACAAAGCGAAGTGCAAAATTAGACAGAAGGTCCAAAATAAAATCTATGAGCTTCACCGAAACTAATACCAGGCATTTGTAGATGCTAATTTCTTAGTTCAACCTTTTTTTGTAATCCAAACATTTTGTAAGGTAGTTAGCCTTCCTTATTTTGAGTAGTGAGCTCTAGGCAATGTGCTTGAATGCATGTGCATTCCCTTTTTCTTCATACTTTTAACAGAGTATAATTTGTGGATTAATCTCCATCATGGATTTTCCCCTAAGAGGGTTTCCACATAAAAATATTGGTGCTATGGTGTTTTGATTGTTTCCTTCATGTGCTTTCTATTGGAAACAATCAACACTGAGAGGGGGGTGAATTAGTGTTGAGAAAAAAATCAACTTTATTATTTTGTGATTTAACTTAACCATTCAATAAAAGAAACATGCATAGAGAAAATGAAAATAATCTCAACACCATAACACCAAAAATTTTACGTGGAAACCTAGTTAGGGGAAAAATCACGGTGGATGGCCAATCCACAATATAATATGAGTATACTCAAAATAAGAAGTACAAAATGGGAATGCACTTGCATTCAGGCTCACTGCCTAGAGCTCACTACTCAAAATGGATGGGCTCACTGCCCTACAATGATTTGGAATAAATCCAAAAGAGTGAATTGATGAAATAGCATCCATAATTCCTAATTATAGTTCCAATTAAGCTTTGATGACAATCTACTATCCTTCATACTGATTCAAAAAATTTGCTCTGCTCTGCACAACTCTCACTGCAAAAACATTAATTCATAAGTGAAACTATGCATAATCACCTAATCACCCATCCTAATGATTGCAACACACCACCACACTTCTTTCATATATCAAAAATGATATGTTGAGTCTCTTATATATATCTGTAACTAGAAATAAAATCGCTATAGGTCGGCCTTAATAGAACTTGAAAATTTTATCAATTGTTGGCCCAAAATTACAATTGGATTTTCAATGTGGATCTAACACTATCGGCCAATATAATGATGTGACTCAAAAAATACTCCTGAGTGCACCAATCATTCAAATTTTACTTTTTAGGGATCCACAACATATTACATTCACTGAGTCAACTACAACGAGCAAATAGATAGAAAACATCCTACCAGACCTCCAAGCTCATCCAACGACTAAAGCAACACCACAAAATTTAGTAATAAGATAATTTGCATGCTCACCAAGCAATCTTGGGGATCCACAACTCAAAACAATGATCTAGTGAAGTAGACAGATTGATTGACTGATCGGATACCCTGTTCTTCAAATATTCTACCAGTAACAAACAGCATTTCACTTTATCTACTAGTATAACTAGATATAGATTTGTGGACCATGAAAATGACTTTAGTTTCCATCAATGACAACACTAGAAGTGAAAAACAACTTCCCAAGGCCATATTCCAACAATCTCCCCCTTTTGCATTGATGGCAACACTTAGTGAAAAAATGACTAAGTGTCAAAATTGTTAAGTACACTGCCAAAATTCAAAATACTGCTCCCCCTAAGAATGTCAAGGCAATTTTCACTGCACTCTCTCCTCCTTTAATATCAATGACAAAATTAGGGAATCCAAAATTGTAAAACTATTCAGGCTTACAAAAATTTGAAGACGTCTGCAAAGCTATTCTTTAGGCCACTTAGGTTTGACTCCCAAAGACTTCTCAAACTCTCCAAAATGGTTATATGACCACAAAAAAGATATGAAAAAGTTTCCGCCA
Source organism: Sequoia sempervirens (assembly GCA_007258455.2). NCBI lineage: Eukaryota > Viridiplantae > Streptophyta > Pinopsida > Cupressales > Cupressaceae > Sequoia > Sequoia sempervirens. Next base: position 135,298,838 of record VDFB02000013.1, on the reverse strand, counting down.
CTTTGAGACTTATTGGATAAGGAGCGGTTGTAGCCTCTTTAGCTTCTTTTAGAGCATTTACCATCATCTCAATCTTTGGACTTATTAGTCCCCTGAGTTCACATACTTTTCCAATAATACTTTCATTTTCATATTTCAAATTCTTCATTTGGTTGAGAAAATACATCACCTAACTTTCTTGACTATGAACACTTCCAGCTAATGGGTCAAAAGTATTGGAAATAGTGACCAACTAGTGTTCAATGTCTTTCACTTTCTTCTTGTTTGCTTCAGTGAATTTGACAAAACCAAGAAATATTTGTACACTTTTCATCCTTTAGACATAGTACCTTGAATATTTTTAATGCAAGTACTTAAAAAATCTGTCTTTGGCAATCAATTCTTTTAGGTTACCAACTCTCTTCTCTTGGAACTCCTTTTTCACTTTAACCAAAACTGATTTCTCAAAGGATTCAAAATGAGAATCTATAGAATATATTAGCTTCTTTAACTCACCAGAGGAGAAACTTGATGAGTCCACAACATAAGTAGGTATTATTTTTTGTAAAATTGCAGATGAAAGCTTTAGCAATTCACTTTCCTCTATATGATATTTTAGTATCTTTTCGCTTGCTTTGTCTTGAGCAATTTTAGCGACCTTCATCATCTGAATTGGAGATAGAGTAGATAGGTTAATTGAGCTTTCATCCAACTCAGGATCTAGCTCTACTTATTGCTCCAATAAAGATTCCTTCACTTCCTCTGTTATGATTTCTTGACCCTTTTCTTTTTCAACCTCTAATTCAGATTCAGGTTTGATTTTAGGAATTTCAATTTCTTTAGTATGCACCTCCTTTTCCTCAGCTAACACCTCAACAGGGACCTTAGTTTTCACAGGTGTCTCTATATTTTTCTTATTAGGAGAAGTTAGAATATCCTCAAGTTCTAGAGGATTAGGTATAGTCATGTTCTCCTCATTCACATCCTCTTCTTATTCATTTACCTCCACATTCACTTCCTTGTTTTCTTGAACATTTTCAGTATTGATTTCCTCAATGTTAATCTTATCCCTTAACAAGAATTCTTCTAGAATTTACTAAGTTTCACTGACAACAACATTAGTTTCACCAATCATAAGTTTTTTTACCCTTTTTTTGCTCCTAAATTCCTTTTTAGCCTTTTCAATGAATAAATCCATTTCCTCAATTGACATTTTCAGGCACAAATCAGTAAGAACTCTCTTCCTTAGATTTTCTTCTTTTGATAAGGCACTCAACCTCTTGGACTCCAAAGAATTATATAGACTTGTAGGCAAACTAGACTTGATTTCAACAAGGACTTTATTAAAAATATTCATATGCTTTATTGTTGCTTCTTCAATAATTTTCTTACCAGATTCATCAAAAGTCTCATACCAATCATAGAGTGGATTGAGATTTCCATCTTTCACTATTGCTCTCTCAACTTCCTCAACAGACATACTGGGATTGTCAACTTTGGCATTTTTCTTTGCTTCTTCTCCTTTGATAGAAAATTTTCTCTTACTAAATTTGACAACCCATGTACTAGTAGCCTTTATCTCCATTACTACTTCTGAATCAGTTTCTTCCTCTTCATATGCAGACACAACTTTGTAAGATCTAGTGCTCTTATTATTCTTCCTCTTTCTGGAAGCTTCAACTTGATTTGACTATGTTGCAGGGGAACTTCTAGTGTGAGTAGGAGATGTTCCTAGACCAACTAATTCTACCTTTTCTTTCTCCTTAGCTACTTCAACTTATTTTGTTTACCTCCTCACTTCTTTTACTTTATGCGTAGGGATGCCAAAACTCTCTGCAAGAACTTCTATCTCTCTTCTTACTCTTCTGACTATCATAGGCTTTTTCAATTCTGAGTGAACTTGTAAGATTTTCTCTGCATAAGTACCAAACCTTTCTTCACCCTAATCCAGTGGTGAATTCAACAAGTCTTTTGCATACAGCCTCAGAATGTTCTCATCTACTTCATAACCCATAGGCATGATCCAAACTATTCTAGGATCAACAACTTCCATATGGCACTAGTCAATGTCTACCATGAAGCAAATAGTGTCTTTGTATTGCTCCACAATTGCTGCAAGAATTCTCTCTTTCATGTGCATCAGATTCTAAAAACTTTTAATGTATCCCCATAGGACTGTATTGTGGGTTTGTTAATCATCCAGTCCACATAACATATTCCATATCTAAATAGCTATAGAAATAACATTATTCCATTGAACTTTACCAACTCCTAGTACCTCATCCGAGAAGTAGAAAAAAAACATATCAATAGGTTACCATATTTGAATATGTTCTTCTTATCATTCTTGATTTTTCCCAAATTCTCCAATAACTGGCCTCTGAGCAGTTCACTTAAATCATAGTCTACATTCTGTTTAACTATTTCATATGCTGTATAGATAGCTGTGCCGAATATAGAATTCTCCCAGCTTGAATGATAGATCTTATAGTCGATAATGTTGATGGAAATTTTACATCCACTATGGCAATATCATCTATCATCATTTCCCTTCTATCCCATTGTGAGCCTGTCACTTTAGTAACCTTATCATTCTTCACAAACTTCAAAACTGGAAGTCTACCGGTGGAATTTAGTCATGTGACTGCACATATAGCTTCTTTGGTGATTTTGAATTGCACATCCAACCACATGAATTCATCATGGACATGGATCAACATATATCAAACCCATTCATCTTCTTCGAATACAGTGAATTTCATAAGTTGCACAAATTTCTTATCTTCTAAGGTTTTAAATTCTAGTTTCATAGTAAGATCTTTCTATGAGTTATATGATGAGTGCACCGATCCACCAAATGAGAGGTTCCCAAATCTTCAATGTTTGCATGCACATAAGCCCTAATATCCTCAATATGTAGTACTCCATATGACACTGATGAAAATGCACCTAAGGGTTCTATATCTATGGACTTATATAGATGCCATTTGAACTTTGGACATGACCTATCCTTAACTTCAACTACCAAAGGAGTAGACATGATTGCAATCAAAATTTTTAATAGGTTTTCAATAAATACCTTTCAGGGATGAAAATGAAATTTGATTGTAGATTCTCCTTTATGCTTAAGTCTGTCCAATAATTCGCAATGATCACTTCAGAGCTCTCCAAACTACTTTTCTTCCAAATGCAATATGAAAAATGAGGGTTGAAGCTGTTCCTTTTATTGTCCACATACCTAGCTCCTTTATTTTTCAATAAATGCTCTTGCCCTAACCCATCTAGTTTTCTTCCTTTCAGGCACTGAGATAGATGAATCTTATGTGGATCTCCAATATTCTTCACTAATGCTTCTAACTGGTTGAAGAACATTTAAAAAGTATCAACTCTCCTACTGGACACATCTGGAATTACTAGAAGTTTCTTTTGGTGCAGGTCCATTTCTTTCTACATAGGGCTTCTTGATCTCATTAGTAGTGACTTTTCCTTTTCCTTTAACATCTTGTTGCATGTTCTATTTTACTAGACCTCTTCTGTTCCAACAAAATCTAGTAGTGTGGCCAAATTTGTTGTAGTTGTAGCACACAACATTTCTTTGTCCAGACCAACTGTTCCACTGACTTTGACTTGATTTTCATTGATTAGCAATATGTCCAAATCTATTGCATGCATAGCATCTAACATCTCTATGAAGCTTATTCATCACAATTCTACATTCACTTGACTTATGACCATACTTATAGAAATTAAAACACTGACCTAAGAATGTTGGTTTACTTGTGTTCACCCTACTTCTACACTGAGAAGCCACATGATCAAATATATTGCAGACATAATAATAGCCATGAAATCTTTGAGCATTTGGTTACCTTACCAGATTTCTTCTAGTTCCTTTCATCTGACTTCCTTTTCTGAGTCTTCCTTGTTTGGAATTCCTTTGTCTAGAGTTCCTTTGTCTAGATCTAGAACTTTCTCCTTCATATCCAAGACATCATCTATCACCATCAATCCTCTTTCCTTTGATCAGTTCATCAAGTTTGGTTGAGCTTGCTTTGAATTTCTCCTTATACTCATTTTCTGTAGCAAGTCATCTCTGAGGTCATCAAGCTAATTTTTCAAGCATTTCTTCATTGTTCTTGTATTGCTCCAATTCATTATCTAGTTGGCTACATTGTTCAGAATTTTTTTTCAAAGATTGTGTGAGCTTTTCTTCATTCTTCTTCCTATCCTCAATGTCCTTGGTCATTCTCATCATGATGGATTCCATCTCTTGTTTCAAGGAAACATTTTATTTGGAAATTTTTTCACATTCTTCTATTTTCTCCTTTAGAGCCAGACTGATTTGTTCATCTTCCATACCTTTGTTCTTATGTTTGAGCTGACCACATAATTCCTTTCTTTTTTCCCTTGATTCATTGATCTTGTCTTCTAGTGACTGAATGAACTTTTCTGCACTCTCAAGATTTTCTTGCAGGTCCCGGTTCTCATATTTTATTTGGTCAAGATCATCTAGGGAAACCATAAGTTGCTATTGAAGACTTCTTGTATCCATTGAAAAACACCTTCCAAGATCTTCCCAAGTTGTAATACTTCTTCCGAGGAACTAGATTTGATACCAATTGTTGGAAACAAGCAACACTGAGAGGGGGGGTGAATTAGTGTTGAGAAAAAATTCAACTTTATTACTCTGTGATTTAACTTACTTAACCATTCAATAAAATAAACATGCATCAATAGAATGAAAATAATCTCAACACCATAACACCATAATTTTTACATGGAAACCTGGTTAGGGGAAAAACCACAGTGGATGACCAATCCACAATAAAATATGAGTATACTCAAAATAAGAAGTACAAAATGGGAATGCACTTGCATTTAGGCTCATTGCCCTACAATGATTTGGAATAAATCCAAAAGAGTGAACTAATGAAATAGCATCCACAATGCTTGATTACAGTTCCAATTAAGCTCTGATGACAATCTACTATCCTTTAGATTGATTCAACAATTCTGCTATGCTTTGCACAACTCTCACTACAAAAACATTAATGCACAAGTGAAATTGTGCATAATTTCCTGATCGCTCTTCCTGATAATTGCAAAACACCACCACACTTCTTTTATATATCAAAAAGGATATCTCAAATCTCTTATATATATCTGCAACTAGAAATAGAATCGCTATAGGTTAGCCTTAATAGAACTTGAAAATATTATCAACTATTGGCCCAAAATTACAATTGGATTTTCAATGCGGATCTAACACTGTTGGCCAATATAATGATGTGACTCAAAACAATACTCACGAGTGTGTCAATCATTTGAATTTTATTTTTTAGGGATCCACAACACATTACATTCACTGAGTCAGATACAATGAGCAAATAGACAAAAAACATCCTACTGGACCTCCAAGCTCATCTAGTAACTAAAGCAACACCACAAAATTCAATAATAAGATAATGTATGTTCGTTCCAAGCAATCTTGGGGATCTACAACTCAATATGATGATCCAGTGAAGTAGACAAATTGACAGACTGACCAGATACCCTATTATTCAAATATTCTGTCAGTAACACACAATATTTCACTTTATCTACCAATATAACTAGATACAGATTTGTGGACCATGAAAATGACTTCAGTTCCCATCAATGACAACACTAGAACCCGAATTTTTTTTGGAAGGTCATATGCACACACTTGCATCTTTCCTTCTGTTGAAATGTCATAAATGGGTTAAGATCTAAAATGAAATTTAAATATTACTGAACACTGATTCACCCCCCCTCTCAATGTTCCTTGAGTCCAACAATTCTCCCTTGAAACAAAAAAAAAGCCTTCACTTAATATCAACACTATCATAAAACATCCTTCTAAGCTTACTTTATCAGTGGTGCATCCTAAACTAATAGACACTAGTGGTCTTGATTGCTATCCTTTGAAATAAATGAAACAAACAAAGAAATTATTGCTTAATGTAAATATCATCACATAAAACACTTACGATTTGAATTTTTTAGATTTACACCCTTTAGTAAAAGAGAGAGAAAAATCTCACAATCTAAAGAGCCTTGTGTAAGTATGACATCTTGTACTAAGCAAGAGATATCTTTGTCGCAAAATAAAACAATATCCTCCAATTTTGACCAAGAGAGTATCTTGATGAGACTCCTCCAAGATCGTTTGATTTCTATCCCTCCAAGAACACGAAATAAATTCTACTACAAGAGTTCATTTTTCACATATCATAGAGTTCATGGTCATGCTACTAATGAATGTAAGGCTTTGAGTAATAGAATTCAACATCTTAAGGATTGTGGTGCTCTTCCTTTGGTTGAACCACCTAGTTCCTCTAATTGAAACTCATTGTCATCCTATTCAACTCACCTTTGTCCTACACTAAGTGGGGACAAGGGGTTAGGAAACCTTGTCCTCGTATGTCACTTTTTGTTGTCTGTTTTGGCTAGTTGACCACCTTTCATGTACATATAAGAGAAAGCTTGGGATGTGGATGACATGCCTTAAGTTTGCTCGTATGTGATGTATTGAGCAACCCTTCCATCCTATTGCATGAAGTAGCTTATCGAAAACATATGACTTGGTATAGGGATTTCCGAACAAGCTCTCATGTCTTCTTCTACTTTAAAGCAATTTCTCACAACAATGGTGTTAGCAACCACTTTAAAGTGGGTGCATACATTGACTTCTTGCGATGCATCCTTTTCTTGGTGGTGTCATTGGGATTGATTTCCTCTGAGAGTGTGATATTTATTTGAATTTTCCTCTCTTGGAGACATTAAGCATAATGATCCCTAAGATGAGACCTTGCATGAACTAAGAAAAATCCCTTTGAACCTCTCTCTTTCTTGTTACGTTGCATTTTTGTACCTTATTAAAGTCATAGAAGTATGGCTTTGATATGGTCCCCTTGGGCTCACCTAGTGAACAACTAGCTTCACTAGCCCTTGTGAGTGTGCATTTTCTTTCTATCCTTATCATAGTCATGGGGGTATGACTTTGATATGGACTTCCTGGGGCTCACCTAGTGGACACCTAGCTTCACTAGCCCTTATGAGCATGCTTTTTTTTTGCATAGTGGACAACGTGTTCCACTTGTAAACCTTTTTGGACAAACAACCTAGACCTAGTCCACTGCATTGGATGGCCAGTCGAAGTTGGATCTATTGCATTTTTTTCCTTTTTATGTCCTTGATGGTGTATGTTTGTGATCTGATTATGGCTTGATATATCATCCGCATTCATGTTCCTTTGTGCCTATGCTAGTTTTCAATAGGATCTTAATCCTAGGGGATTTATCATCCCTCTTGATTATTGCCATCCTATATTACTAGTATTCATACATTGGAACCCGTCTTGATTATGTGGTTGGCTATTTTAGTGTGAGTTTGAAGCAAGTTCATCCTCTCACTAAAGTGGGGGCTAAATATAGTGTAGTAAAATACATACCCTTGCATTTTCACACTTTTTTGGGAATGCCTTGCTTTATTTATCCCTATTTATGTCTTAATTGGTCCTATTTTGCATCCACAAGCCTAATAAACTATATATTTTCATGGCTAATCTCGACGAGCATCAAAAGATAAATGATCATTTAATTATCCTATTTGTGTTTCCTTGATTTGTGGAGTGGAACTAAAATGCCACCTAGGGCGTCTTTGTCCTCCATGGGTCTTGGGACCCTGATTTTGAATATACTTGAAAAGGTCCCTTTTTGGAGTCTATGCTGCAAGATTTGAGCCTTGGGACTCAGATGCTACCTAGGGTGTCTTAGTCCTCCTTGGCTTATTTTTTAGGATTTAATTTCAAATTCTGGTGGGATTTAGCCTCCTTTATGTAATGAATTCCTATGTCGGCTTGTGGTGGTGTAATTTTGGGATATTAAGCATGAATAAGTATAAATACAAGGTTCCTCCACTCTTTTTTCATAACAAGCATTCAATTATTCATTTCTAAGGCAAGTTTATGCATTCAAGATAAATTCATCAAGTATTTGGAGCCATCATCAAGATTCAAACATCATGTCAAGGGTTTAGTGCATCCATTCATGTTGTTGAGCCAAGATTGTGGATGTAGCATTGAAGATCTATATGCAACCATTGTTCACATCATATCCAAGTATCCAAGATCCACATTCTTCATGTCCACTACATGGTAGATTTCAGATTTTCTTCACAAGACATCATTCAAGGTGATATCATTTACATATTTCATGTTTCATGCTTGATTTCATCATTTGGTTTAATTACCTACAAGGGGTTTGACCAAGGAAAACCACCATTCACTAATCATCAACAAGTTTTCCCCCTCTTTCATGTTTGTGATTGCATATCTAGGTTGAAGACTTGAAGATCATTTGGAGTGCAAGATTGAAAAGTTGCAAAGTTTCATTGCCAAAGTTTTCATCTTCACAGAAACTCACCTATAGGCCAGATATGGAAGTTTCAGGACCTTAGATTTGAAAAGAGGCAAGTGCAGACCATGGAGCTCAGGACCACATTCAAAATTTTTAGAAATTCAGATTGAGACTAAGACAATAGTAAAGTCGTCTTAGTCCTCTAGGTGGATTTTTTCCAAGATTTTTTGGATCCTATTCCGGCATCCAAAGATTCCAAATCTACCCCAAAAAACAACAAGACTAATACAACAATAAGGGCGTCTTAGTCCTCCACAACACTTTTTGACAACATTTTTTCATTTCTAGAAACCTCATCACATTTCTATACTTCCTAGGTACATACCCCCTAACTTGGTATGGTTTAATTTTGTCATTTGATCACCTTATTTGGCTTGCATTGCTTGATTTTCGTGAACTAAATATTCATTTGTCTTTTCCAAGCACTTTCTTGGTGGTGAACCCATTTAAAGCTAAAAAGAACCCCCTCCTAGCTCCTCATTGAGAATTGACTCACCTTGTGAGGTTGATAGTCAATCCAATTAAGAATCCTAGGACATTATTGATTGCTAGTAGGAGAATAGTGGTGTTCTATGACCTAGGTTATAAAGCACCCATTTTCCTATTGTTCAAGAGGATCAAATGCATTTTTTTTGGATGTATGAGAAGGATCGAGCTTCCAAGGGGAAGGGTAAGAAGAGTTACAAAGAGGAGGTTACACGCCTAAGTACTAGAATGAGCAGTATTTTGAGGAAACATTTCGAAGAAGAAAAATATGAATTGATGGATATGGTTAACCTACACTACAATTAGGAGATTGAGGTGGCCAATACTCTAAAAAATATAAAGTAATGCTCTTGTATTTGGTCTTTTTTAGCTAATCTATTTTGTTGTTTGTTGGATTTTTTTGGCTATTGGTTGTTGTTAGTGCCTTATTTGATCTTTTCTTTGCTTAGCAACATTTTGATGTAACTTGATGTATAGGGTTTAAGGTTCCTTCAAAACCTTTTTTCCCATATAATCAAAACAAATAACATCAAATAGATCAAATTCTAGTAATCATTGTATTAATCATGTTCATAGAGTATATTATATATATTCTCTTGTACTTTTCTTATTTCCTTCCTTTCTTATATATAATCCTTGTACATTTAGTATACAATTTCATACAAAGTTCTTACATATACTCAATTGTTCTCTCTTCCTATTCTCTCTTTTTTTTATTCTCTCTCATATTGTCATTCCTATCTTTCCCTTTACATAATCTATGAGATGGGACGTGACCCATCTATGTTACCCCAAGTTTAGATGGCATATTTACAATATTAGGCTTTGTAAGTTCTTTGTGCCAAGATGCAATAGGATATGCTTGATGATATCTTCGTTGTTACTCTTTTTGGTCAACATCATCCCCCCTTTGAAAATGTCAACTTTTCCTCAAGTCAATGCTATTGTGTTGGAAGGATATAATTGTAGATCTCCTCGAGCTTTGCAAAAGTGTTATCCTATTGGTTCTTGGCTAGATGTAGCTATTGGGTCTACACTTGGATTTGTAGTAGGAGCTTCTCTACCTTTGGAAGTGTTTGGGGTATTTGTATCTTTTGGGATAATTTTTGTGCTTCCTAGAGGAGTTTGGTATTATGAGATACTCTTAAACTAATGACCTCCTAGAGTTGGTAGAATCTATTCTAGACCCGGTCTCTTTGATCTTGGATTTGTTAGAATTATGCTTAGAGTGCCTCTATCTACACCCTAGAATTCCTATCTATGTCATGTAAGGCCTCATATGATGTGGATCTTTGGAGTATTTGAACTTCCAATTGATCCATTTAAGTCTTGTTTGTGGCTATCATTGTTGGCCATTGTAGAAAAATTGATATACCTGTGTTCTTCAATGTATTGATTTATAATTCTAAGGTAGAGTGTGTAGTAGAACACTTTTTTCGCTTCTCATATGTCTTGGTCTTCAAGCTCGGATTGAATTTGTTGTCATAGTTTTTTCTTTTATGAGTGGTTGTCCTTGATTACCCCATATATCAAAAATCTCAAATGTGTTGTCTAAGGTTGTGATGAGTCCCCTTGGATTTGAGGGAACTTTTCTTGTATGTCCTTCACTAACTCCTCTATCTATTCAAAGCTCTCCAAATGAGGTTTTAGGATCTCTTCCGTTTTAGTTTGTTCAAAGATATACCCCAATTGAAGCTTGTCCAATGGTGATGTGCTTCCAATTTCCACCTATGAGCTCACTAGTGGAATTTAGAGTAATTAGGGAGATGTTACTAGAATGTATTGAGGACATGGTAGAGGAAGAAGGTTTCTCAAATTGTGAAGGGGGGAAAACTATTTCAAAGTGGTGGCTTGATGTTTTGCTTCTTCCTCTATGTAGCTTCTGATAGGATTTATTGGTGGCCTCCTAGTTTTGATTCCTCATTAATTTCTTCAATCTCCCTTCTATGTCTTCTGGTATCTATTCCTTGTCTAGTTAATACTATGATTTTATTCTTCATTGTTCTATATTTATTCTTTCTACTTATTTGTGGTGGTTGATCTTCTCTAGAATAGTCTTCATTTGATGTGTTTGATGACTAGGTATGTATTCTTTGGTAGTGTTTGAATCCTTATGGTACTCTTCTAATTACTTTGGACCCTTTGTGATCTTGCAACTCATCACTTCTAGACTATGTTGCATTCTAATAGTATTGTTTTTCCTTATCAAATCTTAATATATCATGTGAATCATCTCTTAAAAATAACATTTTATTCTCTTCTCAACCCAAAATTTTGTGGCATAATAACCTACTTTTTCACAGTTGTAATATGTGGCATCACTTCTTTGGTGGTTGTTGTTGCAAGTATGAAGGTGTTTTCATTGATGTCAACAAGCCTATGTTTTCATTGATGATAGTAGTATAGTGGTTGAGAAAATATTTTTGATTTGATAAGCTTCTATTTATGCTTTAGATGTCTAGGATCCTGAGAAAATTGATAAAATAAGGAAATAGGGTGTTGCAAAGGTGTTTTGGTTTTTCTTTACATTCCTTCTAGTGTAAGGATCTAATTTTGAGGTTTGGATATGTTGGTTAGAGATTTTTAGAGTTTCTATATCCAAAATTTTGGCTTTTGGATTGTTGTTCAAAAGAAGTTGTGTTCACAAGTGTGTCAACTAATTTTGTAGAGTTGTGTACAAAGGTGTCTAGGAGAAATGTATTTTCTTTGAATTTATCCACAGTCTTTTTAGAACTTGCGGTTTTGAAGGAGAGGTTATGGTGTTGTTCTCTTGTCTGGGTCAAGAGGATTCATTGTTAGGCATATTGAAAGAAGGTCTTTATAGTTATAGACTATTGTAGTGTCTAACAGTGTTGTCCAGATAAACAATATGTTTATAATCTTTAGGTGAGATTTGTTGTGAAGGATTTTGTTGGTTTCTAGGATGTCCTTTGATCATGTTTAGGTGAAGCTTGTTGTCTAGAAGTTTCAAATTAATCAAAGGATCATGCAATTCAAATTTTAATGTGTTTTCATGGGTAACAGTCGACCTGTTGTTTACACTACATTTGAACATGTTCAAGTGTTAATGAAGGAATAACATGGTGTGTGAGATTTAATTTGGGTCCCAGTAAATGTTTCTTTGGTCCAATTTCATTCCTATCCACCATGGGAATTTTTAGTGCTGATCTAATTTGAAATTGAAAAGTGTGAAGCATGTATTTCCAACCTTGGAGAAAGTTTTCAAGGTTGAGGACGGTATAAGTATGAGTTGATATGTTGAAGGTTGATAAGATAGAAAGGATAGATGTGTGTGATGCAAGTGATGTGAATTGTCGAAGAGTAGAGTGTGATTTTGAGTAAAGTAGTGTGAACTTCAAAGTGTTAGACTATTGAATGTAGTGAGTTGAAGGTGTCCACAATCATTCAAGGAAGACTGTGAAGGTATTGGAGCTATTGTAGTGAATTCTCTATTGCATTGAGAAGTTGTTATCTATGTAACATTTCTCTTCTATCTTCTTTTTATTTTTTGTGGTAGTGAGCCTTTTTGGATAGTGCATCCTATTCTAGTAGTGAGCTCTTGTACAAGTTTTAAAATTACTTATATTGTGAGCTAATCCTCACTGTGGTTTTTCCTTCATTGGATTTTCCATGTAAATATAGTATTCTCTTGAGTATGGTGTTGGTTGTTTTAGTTTATGTTATTTTCTTTTCATGTTTAAACATTATAGCAGATTAAGGGTTTAATGAATGCATGTGGTTCTGATTACTATTAAGGGTTTTGATGTTTTGATTTGGTACAACTGGTTCACCTCCCTCTTAGCTGTCTTGTTCATTTAAAAATTGGTATTAGAGAAAGGTTCCTTAGAGAAGATCTTAATCACTCGAGGTAGATCTGGGATGGAAAATAAGATAGATTCCCTAGATTTGATGGCATAGATTATGAATTCTAGAAGACAAAGATGGAAGGATATCTAGCATCCTTTGGATATGAGATTGAAAAGGAAATAAATAATAAATATGCTGCACCTGTGAATGGTCCAAGAACAAGTGATAAGATCAAGGCACATGAAATAAATGGTAAGGAAAGATTTATTCTTGTGAACAACCTTTCAAATTTTGAATTAGTAAAAGTTATGAATCTTAAGACTGCTAAAGAAGTTTAGGATAAGATAGAAAGCATTTATGAAGGAGATGACAAGGTTAAATAAAAAAAGTTGCAGAATTTGAAGGTACAATTTGAGACCCTCTAAATGTTTGATGATGAAACAATTAAAATCTACATCCAAAGGGTTGATGAGCTAGTAAGTGTGATGAGAGGTCTTGATGCACAAGTCAAAGAACTGAGAGTGGTAAAGAAAGTTCTCAAATCTCTTCTTGATTCTTACAATGGAAAGGTATCTTCTATTGAGGAAGTTGCAAATTTTAATACTTACTCTAGAGATCAGTTGCTTGGTACACTAACTTGATTTTAAATGAGAAAACACGGTTTGAAAAATGGTACAAAAGTGGATATTTCTTTCAAGGCTAGAAAATTAGAAAAGGTTGAAGATTTAGATGGAGAATATCTTGATGATGTGAAAGCTAACATTGTAAGATGGATGAAAAAGGGAACTAATAAGTACAAAGGTAAACTAAATTTCAAATGTTTTAGATGTGGAAATATAGTTCATTATGCTTCAAGATGTCCAAAAAGAGCTATGAGCAATAATTGTAAGGAGAACAAAGGAAAGATGATTAAAATAAGTTACAATGTTAGAGAAGAAGTTGGTATTTCTAATGATGAATCTAATTATGGAGATGATGATGAATGCTTGTTCTTGCCTATAAAAGATTAATCTACTTCTGCTAACTCTAAAATTTGTGTGAAGGAAAGTGTTCTAGAAAAGAAGGATAAGATTAAAGGTACTTTGGTATCTAATTTTCATGCTAGATAGGATAAAAACTATTGGGTTGTTGACAATGGTTTCTCTATGTTGAAAAAGGTAATATTTTTGGAATAGGTTCAATCAGTTTTGATGGAAAGTATAATACTGAAGATGTTTACTATGTTAAAGGATTAAGGCATAATGTTTTGAGTGTTTGAAAAATGTGTAGCAATGGATATAATCTTGTGTTCAAGGATGAAAGTTGTGATATTATAAAAGGATCTAGAACTGTGATTGCTAATGGTAAGAGGAGAGATTGAAATATCTATCAACTTGAGGGTGTTGATGGTCATTTCTTTATGACTTAAATTAATGATAGTTGGTTATGGCACTAGAGGATGTGTCATATGAATTTTGAAAATATGGTTAGAATTAGTTTATTTCATGTAGTGAGAGACCTACCAAGAATTACAAATCCTATCAATGCCATTTTCAAACATTGTCAATTCATAAAACAAACAAGGAGTAGTTTCAAAGGAAACGAGCAATATGCTACCAGACTACTAGAATTAATACATATAGATCTTTGTGTTCCTAAAAGGGTGAGAAGTCTTCAAGATGACAGGTATTTCATGATTTTGATTGATAATTATTCTAGAATGACATGGGTTACTTTTCATAGAGAAAAATATGAAGCTCTAGATAAATTTAAAGCATTTATGGTTGATAATGAAATGGATTTGAAGATCAAATGTTTGAGGTTTGAAAGAGGTGGAGAATTCAACTCCAATGATTTTAACATGTTTTGTGAAGATCATAGAATAAAGAGGAGCTTGTCTACCCCTAGAAATCCTTAGCAGAATGGGGTGGTTGAAAGGAAAAATAAAACTATTCAAGAAGTTGCAAGGAATATGATGAAAAAAGAAAAAACTACCATAAGTCTACTAGAGAGAAGAAATTCATACTGTTGTTTACATACTTAACAGAGTTCAATCCAAAGCTAACAACACAAAGACTCCCCATGAATTATGATATGGAAGGATTCCTACTATCAAGTACTTTAGAGTATTTGGAAGAAAATGCTATATTAGAAGATATGAATAAAACTTAGGAACATTTTATGCAAGGTTTGATGAAGTTATGTTCCTTGGGTATTCTACTAAAAGCAAAGCTTACAAATGTTACAACAAAAGGATAAGAAAGATTGTTGAAAGTGAAAATGTTAAGGTTGATGAAGATTTGCATAATTTAATTTCTATAGATGCATATGTGTCATATGAACCTATTTTTGGAGAAGAAGAAGAAGAAGAAAAATCAAGGAAAAATAAATGCAAAATGAAGAGGAAGAAGATCTAGGAAAGACCCATAAGACCCCCAAGTATGTGCAAAGAAATCATTCTAAAGAACATATTATTGGAGACAAAAGGAAAGGGGTATTGAAAAGAAGAGCAGTTGATGTTGAGGTAAATATGTGTTTACTTTCTAAAACTAAACCAAAAATAGTGAGTGAGGTGTGCAAAGATGAATATTGGATGAACAAAATGGAAGAAGAGTTGGAAAAAATTGAGAAAAAATAGACTTGGAAATTGGTTCCTAGACTTGAAAATAAGAATATAATTGGAACTAAGTGGGTATTCAGAAACAATATTAATGAGAAAGGAGTAGTTAGAAAAAAGGAAAGGCTTGTGTGTAAGGGTTACTCACAAGTAGAAGGAATAGACTTTGAAGAAACATTTTCCCTAGTGGCTAGAATGGAAGCAATCAGAATGTTTTTGGAATTTTCAACATATAACAACTTTAAAGTTTATCAGGTGGATTTCAAGTTTTCTTTCCTGAATGGAGAATTAGAGGAACTAGTTTACATGGAAAAATTGGAAGGATTTCGGCTATCAGATCAAGCTAATATGGTTTGTAGATTGAAGAAGAGATTGTATGGATTAAAACAAGCTTCTAGAGCTTGGTATGCAAGACTAGAGAGATATTTAATACAACAAGGATTCAAGAAGGGTACCACATATAGTAATATTTACTTTAAAGTTGAGGAAGATAGAATCTTGATAGTGGTTGTGTATGTGGATGCCATTATCTTTGGAGGAAATGAAGATATGTGTTGGAAATATGGGATCCTAGCAACATGAGCATGAGGTGTATATAGGTTGATTTGGATTTTCTAGTGTTGTCATTGATGTCAAAATTTTGGGAAGCATATTTGGTATACTAGAAGTTGATCTACACTAGAAGTATTATTTATTGGTGGTCCAGTGCATTGGATTTTTAGTCTAAAATTAATCGCAAGAAGAGATACGACTCTGCCCTCTTAATCATACTATTATGACTCTTTCAGACAACTATGTCCAGGATCTTGAGAATTTTTGTGTTGAGTATAGAAATTTATCTATGAGAGTTCAACTTTATAGACCATAGTTGTTTTATGATCAATATACTAGTGTAGGAGTCTCCACATTTTCTTGAGAAGAAAATTCTGATGTTGTGGTTCTAATGGTAATCTCTCTAATGTTAATGTGATGAGAAGTTGAAGTAATATTAGATTTGAAAGGTGTTTACCTTGAGAAGTGTGTGTTGGTTTGGAGTTTTTGTGATTAGGTACCAGTCTTGGCCGACCTAATATATGACATGTATTAAGAAGATAAATTATACTTTATGGATGTTGGTTGGATCCCTTACAGATTTACACTAACTTGAAATGATGCACCACATGGAATTTTTTTTTTAAAAATCTTATATGGTGCCGATAAGAACTATTTTTTGATTAGTTTGGTTTACATCTAATTCAGCTAACCTAATTGATGTATGGAATATACCTGCATATATATATATATATGATACTTTTTGGAGTAGAAAGAGCATGTGAGAGATGTGGATGATGGGAAGAAGATTGATAATATGTGAGAGCTTAAATGATATATTAGATGCGAGCCATATATTGTGGAAGAAGTCAAGGATTAGAGAAAAAATGTTATGTGACTACTATGTAGAGCAGTGCTTCACATTCAAAGCCTCATTGGAACTGAACTTAGCACATAGGTGTATTCCATCAATTCATACTTTTGGTAGTGAGCCATATCTTTTTGTATCTTGGTGGTTAGCAATTTCATTTTTTATTATGACTACGAGTCATGACAGTGAGCCAAGTAATATTCTATATTTGAATATATTATATTGTGAGCTAATCCTCACCGTGGTTTTTCCCATTTTGGGTTTTTCACTAAAAAATATGGTGTTGATGTGTTTTTTGGTGTCATGTTCATTTCAATGTCTTTATTCTTGTTTGTAGTCATAATTTCTTTAATAATTGGATGGTCTACAACTAAATGGTTTTATGGAATACTGATTCATCTCCCCTCTTAGTATTCTAGATACTCAACAATTGGTATCAGAGCTTGGTTCCTCTAAAGAAGTCTAACAACTTGAGGAAGGTCCTAAAATTTGAATACATGGAAGATAAAAGATTTCTTATTCCTCTGGAAGAGATCTCTATAGAGCATAAAGAAGAAAATAAAGATTTGAAAGTTAGGATAAAAGACGCAAATGAGTGCATTAAGAAGCTAAAAGAAATTTACTGTGACATCAATGATAGATTAAAGAAGGCATATGATAATATCACTAGATTGCTAGAACAATTGGAAGAGAAGAGGAAAATTGAAGATTGTCAGAAAGCTGAAATTCAAAGTAAGATGGATGAATGTACAAAGCTTGAGCAAGAAGTGGTAATTTTAAAATCAGATCTGGAAAAGGAAGAAATATATGAGGAAATATTCAAGGCGAGCACTACAATGCTTGATGAGTTGATTACTTCTCAAAGAGCTGCCATGGACAAAAGTGGTTTAGGGTTTGAAGAAGGACACAATTCAAAAGTGAATCAACCTCTTGATATGAAAACCCAATGCAATGATGGATAATTCAAGGATCTAAGAAGCAATATTGGAAGGACTCCTATAAGAAAACCTAATGCTCAAAGATACTTATCTTTCAATGGTGTATCCTATTCCTGCAATAGTTTTGGACATAGGGAAAAAGATTGAAAATTAGAATGAATGATACTTTATCATTCTTTGGTCAATGCTTTGAATGCAAGAATATTAGACATAAGGTTATGGAATGAAGAAATCAGAAGTTGAACAAGGAAATTTATTCTTTTAATGGCTACTGTTGATGATATTTTCTGCACAACAACAACTCAGACAGAATGCAATATTCTATCTCTCTTGAAAGGTTATTTTCAACAATAAATCACTGAAAATCACCCTAAGGTCTCTCGGGTGTTAGGTCATGACAATGCATAAACAACTCAGATAAAATGTGATATGCTGGTAATCACAATTGGACCTTACTACAAGCAAACTGTATCTTTGCAATATGATGATCTCGAATCCTAAATCTAACCAGATAATAAAGAAATAACAAAAGATAAGGTGCAAGAATATGATGAAATCTAAACTATTCCTAGAATGAGTAATGCGAATGACAGATATCTAGAATGGACCAATCTCAAATAACCAATCCTTGCTTAACCCACAATGCAATGTCACAAGAATGGTGCAATCTTCTAAGGTATATAGATTTTCAAATCATAGACATTCATCCACAATCGAACTTAAGCACATGTAAATATATGGTCCAGGTTGACTTCACCATCCTACTACAATCAGATAGTTACTAGGAGTATAGACCAGATATTGCTACAAACATTCCAAATATGAAATCATAAACACCATTCACCAAACTAAAACTAATTTAATTCTGAACACTAAACCCTAAATCTTTAAGCAATTTGAAAGATAGAACAACAAGAACCATGCAAGATGAAATAACACAAGAGATTGCACTGGGAACACCACAATGTCTTCAATTGTATTGAATCACCAAAATGCTGCAACAATTCCACTGTTCTGTTTACAATACTTGCTTCAAGAAATTAACAAAATGCTCTAGCTCTTACTTGTCCCTATTATCTCTCCTCTATATTTTCTAATGTCTAATGTCTTACAATGAGGCAAGAATGCCTTTATATCAAATTCTAGACATGTCGGCCCAGCCAAACATTTACAAAATAAGAATAACCACCAAAACAAGTCAGCCCTAGGAATTTCAAAATAAGGCACACATTAAATGCCGATACATCATCAAGGTTGGCCTAGACATGGTCCCCAGTGCAGCCCGGATCAATACATGCCCTATGATAATAGGGAAGCACAAATCTCAAAATAGGCATTAACTGCCGCCTCCCTTATCCTTGCTTTGGGCCAACGATCCTTGAACCCTCAAAAATGCTCCATCCAACTCAGTGATAGGTGGCAAAGGCAATACCTTAAGCCGACATTCTATGGAGCCAATCTCCTCATTTTACTGTTTAACAGTCTTATCCCAGTCATCCTTGTTGGCTTGATACTTATCCATTACTGCCAGATATGTGGCTGCATCATCCAATTGATGGCCAGTTAGAACACTCTCAGCATCTGGAGCATAAAACTCATGCCACCATTCCCTTAACTGTTCCAGGCTCAGATATTTAGGAGCAATTTTCCTCCTGCCAGTCATAACTTCAAAGAATGCAATGCAGCCCTCATAGACACAGGTAAGATCACCATCTATTTGTTTTTTCCATTTTTGAATCTTCTTCATGGCCTTATGCAGAATTTGCAGAGCCTCAAACCATTCCCAAGGTTCATTTAACCTAGAAGAAGGAAGAATCCCATCCATAGCTAGTTGTCTTTACCATGCTCTATGATGACCTTGGATTTCTGCAGCAAGAGGTCAATGTCTTCTTTGTCCTGGGATAGCACATATTCCAGCAGTTCCTTGGCTCTGATTGCATCTTTCCCAACTGAAATGATGTCTTTGATTACATTATCTCCTTTCATTTGCACATCCTTCAGCCAATCTATTGTAGTTTGAGTTGAGGCCTTCATGTTTTTGATCCCGGAGATAGTTTCCTTGGGCAGAAAGCTAGGAGTGGTAGAAGAAGATGGGTGGAGAGATTGCAAGGGTTTCATTACCTCCTCCAAGCATTTCCTAAGTCTTTCATTTTCTTTCCTCAGCTCATGCTTGGTCTAGGTCTCCTTCCTCAATCTGCCGATGATCACTGCACTGGACCCTTCATATTCCTCTATATCCTGCTCCATGGATGCCGGTCCAAGGTTAATAGTTTGTACATTGTAATCTTCACCAGTGACTTCTTCCCTTGTCTTGCCCGTGGCTGGGGTGGCAATGTGGATAACTCGGTTATTTGCTTCATCCCTCTCCACCTTTGAGACTACCTTAGCTGCCTTCTTTTTCTTTCCTTTTCCAATTTTGGATAGCATTTCATCCCAATCCAAGGGGGTGTCTTCGACAACTACCTGTTTCTTCCTCGTAATCTCCCTTTCAAGCCAATCCGGGACTGCAGACTCCACCCAGATTTCATCAGTTTTTACTTCTTCTTGTTGCTTTTCAGGTGTTTCATCCTTTCCTTTGTCAGGAGACTGCTCACCTTGATCACCTTCCTCAATCTCCACTTCTTGCACCGGTGATGGGGTTCTAACAGGGATGTCCTCATCCTGCTCAGGCAATCCGCCTCCTCTGCCAATTTTCAGAGAATCTTCGTACATCACTAGAGGAGAAGGATGCTTTTCTACCTCCTTGGCCTCAAGCCCAACTGCCTCACCAAAGAGTGTCCCTTCCTTGAATGGCTCTGCTTCTTCGCTAGTCTCATGTTCCTCAATTTCCTACCTAGGCATGCTTAGTGGAGGGGAAGCAGCCTGAGATGGTTCTACAGCTGATATCTTTGGCGAAGGGTCAGTCTTTTGCAAAACCTCCTTGGGAGAAGGAGTCCTGGATCTCCTCATATAGACTTTGGTCTTTTCCCCTGAACTCTCTACATCAACAATAGGGGGCTCATCCTTTGATGCATCTTGAACTTTCTTCTTTGAGACCCTGGTTGTTTTGGTTTTCTTTGGCGGTGGGGGAGCACTTTCTTCTTCTGTCTTTTCCAACTCTTCCTCATCTGAGGAACTACCAATCTTTAAAGTTCTACTTCTCTTCTTTCCCTTGGGCTTTCTCTTTGGCTCTGGCTCACTTTCCTTAGGGCCTCTAATCTTTATGTTGAAAGGAGAGCTCTTTTTGGTTTTCCCTTTGGAGTCATCTTCCCCGGATTCCTCTGAAGTAGACATGGGATTAAGGTTTCCCATCAAATTGAATGTACAGGTCACCTTCTCGCTCTCCAGCTCCCAAACCTTATGTTTTAGCCATGATGAAGTAAATTTCATGACCGGGGCCATTAAGTCCTCCAACTCTGTGACCTCATCTTCATTCCAGTTGATTTCTCTGATTGACTTGTACTTCATAGCTTCATAGGCATGATCCTGTACCAGGTTTCCATCATCCTCCAGTTAGTCCAGGATCAACTTGACATTGTACTGTCTGATCACATCCATAGGGAGCCTAGAATACCTCTTCTTTCTGGCTTCAAGATCATCCTTGATGTTGGCCCAATAGTCCTCTAGGTCATCTTTATGTCGGTACTCTTTGGTAGCCTTCTTCTGTGCCTCCCCGGTGATATCAAAGTTTGTTCTCTTGGAGTGGAAGGAGAGACCATATGCTGCCAATTCTTCTCCTGCTGAGTGCGCTGATTAGATAGAAGGGCACACTTCTACCACACCAATTCCCAGAGGGAAATCCCCACCAAAGCCTATTTTATGCTTCTCCTTTTTGACTATGGCATCAAACTCACCTATTTGTCTAATAATTTCTAATAGCACAATATGATCCGTAGGATACCGAGGTAACCTATATGGGGCAGCCGTACATCCATCAATTCTAATGTAAGTAAAGGTGGGAAATTGGATGAACCAGGCCCCATAATTCTTTATCAACCCTTTGGCTCCATCTGATAGTCTCACATGCTCAGCATTCTGAAGCATCCTAGTGATATGCATTGTGAATGCATCGTTAGCCCTTCTGTAGTCCTTGTGTCCTAGGTGCAACTCCGGGTATACCTCATAAACTATGTCCTATCCGAATGTCCCTCGTGGATTCAAACCCCTGTATGGGTAGAATCTGGCTAACACATACATCACATAAGAGGACATGGTGAACCTCTTAGTTTCCAGGACGTTCCTCAGCTGTTTGTCAATCTTAGAACTAATAAGCTTGGCCCAGTGGTAGTTGGTTCCCTGCTCAATTTTGGTGATCACATGGACCATCCAACTCTCCAATACTCCGGCGGTCTTCAAACCTGCCACTCTGCTAAAAAATGTTATAGCATCATAAATGTCTGACCTGAATTTAACTCTGTGCAACTGCTTGGGCAGTTTAGAATAGTGTGATTTTGGCTTATCCAACCAAGCATTAATCATCTGCTGAGATTTAATGGGCTCATTCTTGTAATATGATCTGGCCAAGTCCATGTTTAAAGCACACACTAAAGGCAGATCAGGCATGTCAAAAGCTTGAGCAATGGAGATAGGACTGAAATTGGCCAAGACTCTTCCCTCAGTACTGACAACCCTTTGCGTATCAAAATCATACTGCCGGGCACATTCTAAAATCAACTCATAACATTGGATTGTAGGAGGAAAACCTGCCACATGCACCAGTCTGGATTTTATCATTCCATTCCTTAGGACTGAGAGATTCTTCTCAGCTGTCCTCTGCTTGAACTCCTCGTATCTCCAGGCCCCCACATTGGTGTTAGACACCTCGGACCATACAGAAGATATCTTGCTTTCTGGTAACTAACTTCTAGTGTCCAACCTTAGCCTCTCTGCTTCTGAAATGGATGACCCCTCCGTGTCACCCTTGGACTTTCCTGCTGTAGCCTTGCTTGATTCTGCCTACATTCACAAGAAATTGTCATGAGTATTCAGTTATCATGTATATTCCAACCAAAATATTAGCATGAAATCATATAGAGCAATTAAAATCCATCACAAACTGCCAATTTCTAAAAATCTAGAAAAATAAAGCAGTCCGGGAAAACCACGTAAACCGGGAAAATCCAATCAGGGCAGAATTTCAGAGAAATCTGACCCAGACGGATTCTTGCTGCCAAAACATCATTAGTCAAATAAATCGTTAATACAGGCAAAAGATCATAATATTATCATGTAATTTGTTCATTGGCAACAAGAAATAAGCATTTAACATTTACTCCACAAATCCTATCTTTGGAAAATCGAAAGAAATAAAACTAAACAGGAAAACCTGAAAAATCCGGATGGGATGGATTTTCGCGGACAGTTCGAAGTGCTCTGGAAATTGCCACACTTTGTGAAATCAGCCGAAATCGGGAAAATCCGGGTGCGCAGAAATTCCACGAACATCACAGGAACCCGACGAACGACGACACGTGAACTGGCGACTGAACGATCACACAATCTTTTCTACTTGGATTCTAATGGTCCCGAAATTGACACTAACCAACAAGATTCAAAACGCACATGAATTTAGCTTTCAAAAGACTTCAAAATATCTAAATCCCATGGCGAAACAATGAAGCCCTTATTTCAATGAAAAAACCCTCTTGCCATGAAAACCAGGGTAAGCTCAAGGTTTAAAATATCATCTATAAAGATCGGTCTAGGGCACTCCGAGTCCTCACAAGGCAGGGGTCAGTTTAATACAAGTGCAAGATTGACCAGTCATAACGAATTTGTCATTCTGGGCGGAACACCGAAAAACCCTAACTTTGCAAAATATGGCAGATTATGCACTAAGAGGGCAAACAACCTAACCCAGAACCCTTCCCAAACGGATGCACCCATCATCTAATGGATAAATAGAAGCTCATATGGCATGGGTGATGATGATTCCTGAAGAGATGGGCCCAACCCTAACTTGATAACACAAAACCATGCCCAAGGATAAGCCGACCCGAAATGATCATCATTCAACACAGAAAAACTCAACCATCCCACAAACAAATAAGAGGGGCTATCGATAACCTACCATGGATTGTCACAGATGAAACTTGAACTTGAAGAAGAAACCACGAAGTAGGCACGCCCAAGCAATGAAAATCTCAATCAGTGCTCCACACAATTCACACGCAAGCAACCCAGGATCACTGCTCAAAGCTCAAATGGAGAAAGCACCTCAAACGCCAAGGCAGCAAACAAGTGAATGATGAAGTTGAAATGATGCTTAGAAGGTTTTAATTTGACCCATTTACGCATCTAAGCAAAGGTACTGCAAGCATTAATGAGCGACAAGACGCGCCTGATAAATCCGGAAACCCGAGCCCGAGATGAAATTTCAGATAATCCCAAGATACGCGGAAATCCAGATGGACACAAATTTCGCGGAAAGGCAGAAACCGGGAATATAACGAAGTTCAGGATTTTAGCACCGTCCGGGAAAATCCGCCAAAACCGGAAAATCCTGAAGTCAAGCAGAAACCCGGATTCGAAAAATTCAGCAATGGCCAGACAATGAACTAGGGCCCGGGAAAATCCGCCAAAGCTGGAAAATCCCGGATTCAGGTGAAAACCTGGATTTTGCCTAAAACTCAATTTTAGCCAATTCAAGCCTCAAGGAAAGATCAAAGATAGCAAAGCCAACATATCAAGACATCAAAAGATAGATCCAATAAAACCAAAGGTCAAAAGACACCATGACAAGAGGGTCCCTACTCCAAGTGGGGTGTGTGTGCAAAAACTGCACAACAGCTACTATTTTCGTTGCAACTTATTTGGACACAAGGCTAACCAGTGTGAATATAGACTGAGTAAAAAATAATTCAAATAGAAGAATGTTATTCATGATTGTAACAAATCAAGACACCTTACTAGAGAGTGTAGAAGCAAAAGTTTGAAAATAACTATCTAGTAAAGAGACATGAACCGATCGTTGATCCAAAAGAAGTGAGAAAGGAAATGAAAAGAATTTGGAGAAGGGAAGGATAATCTAAGCAAGGTAAATCAGAATCATTAGTTTTATTTGTGCTTTTGTCTAGTGCAGATACACCCATCAAAAATTAATCGAAGCAATACCTAAGGGGGAGAAATAATCAAAAAATTTAATAAACCCCTCATCGATATATGATGTCATATCATGACAGAAGTGCATTTAAAAAGGTTACAAATTCAAGATTTCATGTGAAAGGAATTTTTAGGCACACATGTGTGAAGAACGAAGTTCATAGAAATTGAAAGGATGGATGTGTACACAAATTTAGAGGTACTTGCAATCTAAATAATTTATTGTAGAAGCATTTTGGATGAAGGAAATAAATTTAGAAATGTTAAGGGAAACAAATTCAACAAAAAGTGTTTGTGAAAAAGTAAAGGCATGCAAAGGAAGCTTAAAAAACCCAGAGCAACTCTTTTTTTAGGATTTGGTGGGAAAGAAAGAGGAAATTGAAGAAGAGATAGTGGTATCGAATATTTCTCTAGAAGCTGAACATCTAACCCTACTCTTCATTGAAGAAAATTACAGAGGTATTTTGCTTAAACAACTCCCCTATAGAAATTTCAATTTTATGTAATGGATAATTCAAAGGTAGTGAATGTTTTGAACAAATTGTATGTCAATTTAATGAAGTATTCTTTGAAAAATTGTCAAAAGAATTTGTGGGTGCATTTTCTAACATTCCTCCTAGAGTATTACCTACTGAAAACATTTATGCATATGTTTATGGGAAAATTGAAGAAATATCATTGGTTTGATGAAGTATGTTGTGGAAGAATGAGTTGGAAGAAAATTATGATGCATATAAAATCTTAGTTGAGAAGAAATTGAATGTATGGCAAAAATTCCCATTGTTTGAATTCGACAAGAAATTCATACAAATGACTTTAAGTAGGATTCATGGTGAATCTATTTGGACTGATGAAACACACCCAATAACTAGATAAGCTATAAGAGATTTGGTTGGTTTGTGTTTCTCTAGACTAGTTCTAAGATGGAAGAATGTAAATTGTCAAGAGATAATTGTGATGATTGGTGTGACCCTTGAAGGAAAAGAACTCATTTTGAGTACTATTGATGATTCAGTCATTTGATATGCTGCAATGATTATTGGAAACAAAATTTTCCCACTGAGCAATGACTACATAGTTTCTACTACTACCACATACAATGCACTTTATATGGTTAAGAATGGTACAAATTATGACCTTTGTGAGCTACTTCTATTGCATCTATTGAAGAACTTGAAAGAAATAAAAAAGAATAAGAAAATTATATTTTGGTAAGGTACCTTAATAGTTTGTTTACTCTTATACTTTATGAAAGAGTTATCGGTAATTGGAAGGGTAGAATGGAACAACATAGAGCCAATATATCATCATATTAGGAATTTCATGACATTTATCTTGGTGGTTCAAATGCTCAAGAAACTGCTCTTGCAACATTCTTTGGAACCATTTAGATGAGAATAAATAAGAGAACAAGAATTCTAGAAAATATGGTTGAAAAATACTCCAGAAACATCAATTTCCTAGTCTCTACAAATTGTTTCTATATGGAAGTAGTTGAATCTATGCTTTTATGGATTTTTGAATTGGATTATGAAGTAACTAAGGAAAAAATTGATCACTATGCAAAAGTTCTTCTAGAGAGCCCCAAGAACCCTAATAAGAAAAATATAGTAGAAATTTCTATGACTGCAGCCTTCGACAATACAAAAAGAACCGAAAAGAAGAGAAAGGGTGTTATTATCAAGCAAGAAATCACAAAACCAAAAGGAAGTGAATTGGAGAGAGCTCAACATGAGCATGGAAGCAAAAATATTCAAGAAGCATTAAAAGAGCTATAGAAAGTTATCCCCAGTGCCAACCTTAATTCATCTATATCCATTGTGGAAATCTTAGGAGTATGATTAACTCTCTAAAAATATACATCGCATGACTAGAAGTGAAAATAGGAAGTAGGTCTACAAAAGAAAATCTAGAAGACATAAATAAGAAATGTGCAGATGCACATCACAATGTTGAGAAAGAATTAAAATTTGTTCAAAATTGTGAGAAAGAAGCTCAGGAGCTGCTATCTTTCTACTTGAATTGGTCCAACAGGACATTAAATGCAAGAGAAGAAATAAGAAAAAATGAAATTTGATTGAGTACTCAAGAAGATGTGTATAGCTTGGCAGATGACAGGGATAATCAGAGATGGTCCTACATTGTGCATCTGTAGGAAAAATTATTTTCCCTACAAAATCAAAGGACATAAGTGATTAAGCTATTTGTGGCACTCAAAGATTTGGTAAAACTTAGGCATATTATTGTATCTAGTTCCCTTGATAGTGTTGGTAATCTATCAAAAATAAATCTAAGTCGCAACATTATGGAAGAAGGTATAAAGTCTTTGACTAAGCTTGAACTACTATACAAGACTCTTGCAAGTGCAAAAGGATTGTGGGAAGATGACAAAGCTACATGGAAGGATACCTTGAATAATCTCAAAGGATCTTCTTCTTCAGGTTAATATTATTCATATCATTTTTGGTAAAATTTTGGTACATACACATATTTGAGGAAATATACCAGACCCCTATATGACCTTTACCTTAGATGTCAAAGGGGGAGAGATAGATAGTAAGAGGATTTTTTTTTTTCAAGAACAATTTTATAAGGAGAATTAACCTTGAAAGGAGGAGTATTCATTTTCTTTATACTAGGATATTTTTTTTTTGATATGCATGTTACCATTAATGCCAAAGAGGGAGATTGTTGGAAATATGGGAGCCTAGAAACATGAGGATGATGTGTATATAGCTTGATTTGTCTATTCCAGTGTTTCCATTGATTTCAACATTGTGGGAAGCATATTTGGTATATTGGATGCTGATCTACATTAGAAGTGTTCATTACTGATGGTCTAGTGCATTGGTTTTTGAGTCTAGAATTCACCACAAGAAGAGATATCTCTCTACCCTCTTATTCATACTATTATGACTCATTCAGATAGCTATGTCCAAGATCTTGAGAATTTTTGTGTTGAGTACAAAAATTTATTTATAATAGAGTTCAACTCTATACACTACAGTTCTATAATCAGTATAGTAGTGTGGGAGACTCTACATTTTATTGAGAAGAACATTATGATCTTGTAGTTCTAATGGTAATATCTCTGATGTTAATGTGATGAGAAATTGAAGTCTAGAAGGTGTTTACCTTGAGAAGTGTGTGTTGGTTTGGAGTTTTTTTTATTAGGTCCTAGTCCTGGCTGACCTAATATATGACATACATTAAGAAGATCAATTATACTTTGTGGATGTTAGCTGGATACCTTATAGATTTACACTGACTTGAAATGATGCACCATGTGGACAAAATGATGTTTTAAATCTTATATGGTGCCGATAAGAGATACTTTTTGATTAGTTTGGTTACATCTAATTAGGCCAACCTAATTGATGTATGAAATATACTTGCATATATATATATATGAGACTTTTTGGAGTAGAAAGAGCATGTGAGAGATGTGGATGAAGAGAAGAAGATTGGGAATATGTGAGCTTAAATTATTTATTAGATGCAAGCAATAGATTATGGAAGAAGTTAAGGATCAAAGTAGAATCATTATGTTAATGCTATGTAGAGAAGTACTTCACATTAAGAGCCTCATTGAAACTGAACTAAACACATAGAAGGTGTATTCCATCAATTCATACTTTTGATAGTGACCCATATCATTTTATATCTTGGTAGTTAGCCATTTCATTTTGTATTCTGGTTGTGAGCCTTTTAAGGACAGTGAGTCCTGGTAGTGAGCCCTACAATATTCTATATCTAGATATATTATATAGTGAGCTAATCCTCATCGTAGTTTTTCCCATTTTGAGTTTTCCACATAAAAATCTGGTGTTGATGTGTTTTATGGTCTCATGTTCATTTCAATGTCTTCATTCTTGTTTGTAGACACAATTGAATTAATAATTGGATGGCCTACGACTAAATGGTTTTATTGAATGTTGATTCAGCCCCCCTCTCAATATTCTGGATACTCAACAATATGTGTAAGAAATTTTTAGAAGATATGCAAAAAGAGTTCGATATGTCAATGTTTGGGGAGATGAATTTCTTCCTTGGGCTAAAAATCAATCAAATAGATAAAGGAATTTTCATTTCACAATCAAAATATGTTAAGGAAATGTTGAAGAAGTTTGGAATGAATGACTCCAAACTACTATGTACTCCTATGGTTACTAGTTGAAAATTGAGCAAGGATGATGAAACACCTAACACTGATTAGAGAAAGTACAAATCTATGGTTGGTGGACTATTATATCTAACTGCTACTAGACCAAATATGATGCATGTAGTTTGTTTTGTGGCTAGATTTCAAGAAGATCCTAAAGAGTCACATGTTGTTACAATAAAGAGGATATTTAGATATTTAAAAGGCACTTTGGATTATGGCTTATGGTATCCTAAGGATATTGATTTCACATTAAGTGCATACATAGATGCATATTGGGATAGATGTGTTGATAATAGGAAAAGTAAAAGTGGTGGTGCATTCTTTCTTGGATGTATATTGGTGGCATGGCTAAGTAAGAAATAATATTTAGTTTCTTTATCTACTGTAGAGGTTGAGTATATTGCATTAGAATCTTTAGCACATAAGTATTATGGATGAGACATACATTGAATGATATCAGAGTAGTGTATGATGAGCCTATTTCTATCTTTTGTGATAACACAAGTGCAATTAACACTTCAAAGAATCTAGTGATACATTCAAGGACAAAGCATATATCAACTAGGTATCACTTTCTAAGAGAGAAGGTCATGGAGAATCAGGTGAAGCTTGAATATGTACCTAAAAAGGATTAGATTGCTGACACATTTTCTAAGGATCTTCCTAAGGATACTTTTGAGTATTTTCAGGAGAAGTTAGGGGTTATTTCCCATCCTTCATTGAGTTGGATGCATATGGAGATGCATCACTCTAGTGGATCTATGGATTCATCCCTTGTTGTACTGATGTTGGTGGCTACCTCTCAAGGGGAGTAAGTAGTAACATTTTTGTAGTATGAAGTTTATGTTTTCATGATGCAGAGGTTGTTGAGTTAATTGGTGTTTACTCCTAAGGGGGAGTACTTGGAGTAGTTGTGAGTATATTGGTTCTATGTCAAAGGGGGAGAACAATGAAAAATACCTTATCCTTTACTATTGATGTCAAAGGGGAGAGAAAAAATTATGTGAAAAAGTATATCTACACAGGGGGAGTGAAAGTGAAAGAAAATAATGAAAGAGAGAAAGTGTAATGAAATAGTTGTGAGAGGGAGAGAAAATATAAAAGGAAATAAGTATGTTAAGAGTTGTTGTGTCTTTTATGGTTTTTCACATCTTGTTTTGCCATCAATGACAAAGGGGCATATTGTTGCAAGTATGAAGGTGTTGTCATTGATGTCAACAATCCTGTGTTGTCATTGATGATAGCAGTATAGTGGTTGAGAAGATATTTTTTCTTTGATAAGCTTCTATTTATGGTTTAGATGTCGAGGATACTGAGAAAATTGATAAAATAAGGAAACAGGGTGTTACAGAGGTGTTCTGGTTTTTCTTTTGTTTCCTTCTATAGTGAAGATATATTTTTAACATTTGGTTATGTTGGTTAGAGATGTTTAGAGTTTCTATATCCAAAATTTTTGCTTCTAGATCATTGGTTAGAAGAAGTTGTGCTCACCACTGTGTGAACTAATTTTGAAGTGTTGTGTACAAAGGTGTTTAGGAGAAATGTATTTTCTTTGCACTTCTTTGTAGTTTTTTTTCAGGACTTGTGGTTTTGAAGGAGAGTTGATGGTGTTGTTCTCTTTTCTAGGTTAAGAGTATTCATGGTTAGGTATTTTAGAATAATGTCTTCCGAGTTACAAAATATTGCAGTGTTTGGCAATGTTTTCTAGATAAAAATATGTTTATAATATTTAGGTGAGATTTGTTGCAAATGAGTTTGTTGGTGTCTAGGATGTTGTTGGATCACATTTAGGTGATTTTTTTTTTTAAAAAAGTTTTGGATTAATCAAAGGAAGCGTGCAATTCAAAATTTAATGTGTTTTCATGGGTAACAATCGACCTAGTGTTTACATTGCATTCGAATATGTTCAAGTGTTGATGAAGGTGTAGCATGGCATGTGAGATTTAATTTGGGTCCCAATTAAGTTTTTCTTTGGTCCAATTTCATTCCTATCCATCGTGGGAATGTTTAGTTCCGACCTAATTTGAAATTGCAAAGTGTGAAGCATGTATAACCAACCTTGGAGAAAGTTTTCAAGGTCGAGGATGGTATAAGTATGAGTCGATATGTTGAATGTTGATAATATAGAAAGGATAGATGTGTGTGATGCAAGTGATGTGAATTTCCAAAGAGTAGAGTGCGATTTTGAGCAGAGTAGTGCAAACTTCAAAGTGTTGGAATTTTGAATGCAATGAGTTGAAGGTGTCTGCAATCATTCAAGCAAGACTACGAAGGTGTTGGAGCTATTTTGGTGGATTCTCTATTGCATTGAGAAGTTTTTTCTATGTAACATTTCTCTTCTATCTTCTTTTTCTTTCTGTGGAAGTGAGTCTTCGCTATGCACCTTTTTGGACAGCGTGTCCTCTTCTGGAAGTGAGTCCTTGTACTGATTTTAAAATTACTTATATTTTTCAAGCTAATACTAATTGTGGTTTTTCCCTCATTGGGTTTTCCATGTAAATACGGTGTTCTCTTGTGTATGGTGTTTCTTTTTTCGGTTTCGATTATCTTCTTTTCATGTTTAAACATTATGAAAATTAAGGGTTTAATGAATGCATGTGGTTTTGATTACTATTGAGGGTTTTGATGTTTTAATTTGGTACAACTGATTCACCCCCTCTTAGTTGTCTTATTCATTTAATAGTTTTTTCTATTGCATCCTCTTCCTCTATAATTTTATTGTATATTATCTCCCATGTAGTCTTCAATGAGTTATTTTGTAGCACATATGCACTTCTATTATATTTCTATGGCAGTCTCCTATAACACACCTCATACAGAGGTCTCTCTACTAGTCTGTTAATGTATGCCATGTTCTTGTCTATGTCTGCATCATATTTGTGGTTCATAGGGCATCTAAGATCGTGATGATTTTGTGTGTTCCAAATTTAAAATTGGTTTGTAGGACAGTTCTCCATGAGGTGACTATAGCATTCCTAGAAAGTTCCAGAATAGACTAAGTTTTTCTTGGTCATGTTGAACACCTAGAATATTGATAGGGGGGTTGAATTAGTATTATATTAATCTATTTAGTCATAATCCATCCATTTAACAAAGTATATCTAATTGTAGTAATGAATGTAAACATGAAAGAGATCTCAAGACCATATAACAAAAGAACACCAAGATTTTTACTTGGAAATACCAAAAAGGGAAAAACCATGATGAGGATTAGCTCACAATATATTATAACTAGTTCTAAGATATTATAGGGGCTCACTTCTAGGACTCACTATCCTTATAAGACTCACAAATAGAAGTAGATACAAAAAAAAAAAGCTTCACAACCAAAGTGTGAATTGATACAAAGCGCACCTTCCTTGTGCTGAATTTAGTTCCTTTGAAGCTTTGAATACAAACTACTCCTCTGCTTAGTAGTTGCTCAACATTATGCCCTTATACTGGTCCCACACATAGAAATTCACAATTTCACACAATAATGGATCTCGTGCACATCAAATTACCTTGTTATTACATCTCATATATCCCTACAACTCAAAAATGTCTTGTATATATACCTAATTACACCCACATACATTAATTAGGTCAGCCTAATTAGATATAGCAACCCTATTTAATTCAAAATCACTTTGTTAACATCATACTCAAATAAAAAAAATTCTTTGCACTCAAATAAAATGTGCAAAGCATGATTTAGGTCAGCAAAAATCTAAAGTAGATCCCCTTAACATCCACAACACATATTACTCTTTATAGCACATATATCAAGTATTAGGTCGACTAGGAATTAGATCTAATCACAAAATAAACCAATCTAACCAACAAAAATCATTCATACAATCATATAAGCACACACCATATATAATATATGTAGTACTAACACTTGTAAACCATTTCCTAAAATTGCTAAGTTTGATTCCAAACATTAGAGGAATGTGGACCAGATTACACATACCATATGTCACAGTATAAGCCAATAAACTGTATGTTGATCTTCTATTATTTGTAACTTTCAGCATGCTCATCCAAAATTTCTAAAATATTGATAATAGATGTATTTAGTAGTCCTAAATTACATATTTTAATCTCATAAGTTGATCTTATAACATGAGAAATTTTGGACCAAATTACTAGATTAAGATTTCTTCATTATATTTACCAGATTAGGAAAAACTTGTCAACAAGCAATGTTGCCATCAATGACAACAAACCAAAGTTTTCCTTCATTATTTCAACAATCTCTCGCTTTGTCATTGATGGTTGCATGTGCCAAAAATGAACCTCCAAAAATTCATCATTAAAATGGTATGAACTCCCCCTTTCAAAAATACATTAAAACTTCTCCCAAAACATCTATTACTTCAAAAAACTTCTACACAACTCTAGAACCAAAACTTCTCAAAAATTCTAAAAAATTCTCCAAAATTCTCCTTCTTTACATCAAGGACAAAGGGTATGCTGGTAGCATACTTGTAGGTACTAAAACTTGATACATATGTATAGAAGAAAAACTGAAAGCAATTGAAACAAAAAGGAAAAACATGAAGAATGTTTATCTAGAGGTGGAGGCAGCTTCTAATTCCTTGAGAATGGATTCCCAAGAAGATTTTTCTTCGTCCAAAATATTATTAGCTATAGAAAGTTCCTTATACATTGATTCCAACTCCACTAAGTCCCTCTTCTGGAGTAGATGGATTAGGATTTATCTTTTCAAGTTTTTCTACATCTGCAAGGGCACAAGACATGGAAATGTTCTTGGCCTTCACCAAGTCTCCAAGTTGTCAAAATTTCCTTATAACATCCTCATTTTTTCTTTGCAAAGTGAAAATTTTGTTTTTCAAATCTGAAATGGAAGTCTAGGAGGCATAGTTTCTATCTTTTGTAAGGTCATAAGCTCTAGAGGTATTAGCTAATTGTGACTCTATTGAGTTCATTAGGTCTTTAATGTATTTAGTGACATCGAGCCACCTCATGAAATACAAGAATAATGTATGAGCTTCATCTTCACATTCCTTCACTTCTTTCGAGCATTTCATCACCTTGATATGTGTAGTTTCACATCTAACCTGTAGGTCAAGAAATATTTTCTTTGCAAGCCTTGATTCCACTTCTCTTATAGTTTTCTCCTTTAGTTTAGAGGTATACTCCTTGAATGAATCAACCAAAAACTTTAAATTCTCAATAGGTGTAAGATAATTATCAATTGTGGTACCAGGGGTAGCATCTTGTAGAGTCTTGATGGATTCATTAATTAGTTCAGTCCCCTTCTGATGAGTCTGTATAATATCCTTTCTTCTAGAGGCATGAAAATTTTATCTGAGATCTAACTTCTGAATGGGTGAGATCTTACTCAAATCTACACTGCCTTGGTATAATGGGAGCTATATCAATTGGGGTGGAATGGATGGTTGAATCCTTGTTTGTCTTATTAGAAGGCCCTTGAGAGAATTACCAGAGGATTCCCCAGATTATTTTGTGGTCTCACAACATGCCACATTTTTCTCTTTGGAAAAATGTGGACCCCCTTTTTCTACTACTTTTCTTGCCCTTCCTTTTCTTTTGCTTGCTCTAGTGTGCTGCTTTTGGAGGAAATGGTAAAATGGGAAGTTTTAATTCAACTTTCCTAGTCCCTACCTTTGTTCTTGTCTTTACTAGAAATGGAATGTTGCAAAATATTTCCTTTGTCTTATTGATTTACTAGACCCCTAGGTTCTGAGAGTTAATTTTGTTGTGCTAAGGATGTTGTATCTTCAACAATTTTTATTTTTTCCCAGTTGATAAGTCATGCATGGTAGCCATCATTTGCATGAATTCATTCTGGTGTGTGCATTCCCCTTTTATTTACTGGTTAGATCGGTAGTGGCCTTTACTTTTCTTAAAATCCAAAAACTAAAAATCAAAGGTTCTATTATGAATATGTTTTTAATCAATTTGGTCCCATTCAAACCTAGTTCTAGGTCTCCCTTTGCACCTGATTCTCATCAATCTGGTGGGTAAAATTCCTGATTCCCAGTAATCTTTTTAGGGTCTGTTGTCAGGTGATTCAAACCCCTTTTGATCATAAATTTTTGTGTCAAAAAATGGCATTGCTTATAAAGCCTTTTCCTTGTAAGAATTAAATTGGCATGTAAGTGTGCCACATTATCCTTCTGCACCATCTTCTCCAATGGTGGGAACTATGTAGAAACCAATGTGTTCATGTTTTGAACCCTAATCGGCCATGATTGAACCTTTATTCAAGGAAATTAATACATTGTAAAAGGAAATTAATGAAGCTGGTGAACAATACACATACTTGACACCACCTCAAGCATGCAATTGATTTTATAACACTCTATCCTATGCCATATTGCTCACCTATAAGGAAATTGAAGAATTAAAATAAAGATTGTGGATCAAAAAGAAAGGTAAGCCTTGAGAAGTTGAACACAACTACCAAGGGTTTTGAGTTCACATTCAGAAAGAAAATCATATCACTAACAAAACTAGTTATGCTTCAAATAACTGAGATTCTGTAAAAAAATTCTATGCATGTATGTGTCAGGTTAAATGGCATTTCCCTTGGTTTGGTAATTGAAATGAGTATTTTGAAAGAAATTTAACCTAATTGCAGATTCAAAGTTTTATGATTATTGAAAATGAATGGTTATATTTAACCCTAACTTGCACACAAGGCACACATATGGTATTATGCAGAAAACCTAGGAAAATATGAGCACTTCTAGAAGGAGACCAGATGTAGAATTTGAGTACCTTGTTTTGCAGATAGTATCAATTGGTGGAATAATTACAGAATCATCTTGGATGTTTTACTAGCATTGAATTCACCACAAAGATTCAACAAGAGAATGCCTCTCAGTGCACAAAGAACATTATTGCAAGTGGACTGCATTTGGTAGGAGGGTTTCCACCAACAATGGAAGCCCTTGAATTGGTATGGAATGTATGAATTGGTATGAACCAAACAAGAGGGACATTGAGAAAGAACGAAGATTCTATGAAAAATTCTATGTAAAAGGTATTGTATACACATTTGGGCTCCCCACATTTAGCTAGATGAATTTGTTGGCTATGAAAGTCTTGGACACGACATACCTGAGTGAAGAGAACAATATAGAAGATTTATAAATGCAACATGGTTCCAGGAGGAGATTACCAAGCAAATGAGATAGATCTCGAGGTCTGTGTTTATTCAAGATGTCTAAGACATCATAACCCTATTAAGTTGGATAATTGGAGCCAGAGATGGAAACAAATTTGAACCCTAGATGTTTGAGCTTAAAGTGAAAATAATGGAAGGCCCTGTGCAAATTCACAAGGGAAGTTTCATTAGCTAGAGGCTAAGTGAAAAGTTAATGATGTTCCTAGACACCATACAGTTTTCTATCTTCTTATGTTGTTTATTCCTGTGCCTTGAGGAAAAATATACAAGGATTGAACAAAGTCAATACCTTGGGCAGAGAATTAGGGAATACTTTGATATATGCTAATGTACCCTAGATCACTATCCACCGATACTAGGAGCATTATCAGAGGGTTAATGATGTGTTTTCTATGAAGTCGGTAAGAATAATGGAAGGAGAAAAAGCCAAAATATTGTCCCTAGAAGCAAATAGTGTCATTCAGTTGGTTGGGGGTTGGTACATTCAATTTCCTACTTTCACCTACATTAGGGTGGAAGGATTCAAAGGATACCCCTTCATGCTACATAGGTATCCAACAGAAAAAATGTTATTAGAATTGGTGAGACAGATGCAACCTTATCATGCCATTTTCTCACAAGCACAAAAGAAATGTTCTATCAAATTCTTCATCATAATTGGGAATTATAAATGTGTCACATCTAAAAATGTTGATATGTGTGAAGAGTTGAAGATTTACCAGCCAAAGTTCTTTACACTCCAAAGAAAGAATTATGATCCAAAGGGAAATCTTGCTAAGAAAATGGGGAGCAAGTATGCTCATGTTTATGATTTAGAATATTTCTGGAATAATTGTGATGATGCACATCAAGAAAGGAAGCGATCATACCCTAGGTTTCCATTGCAAGTAGCAAGGATGCTAGAACTCAATGATATTCTTGAAAAATTGGATATAGATGACGAAGATGTATTGAATCCAATTTATGATATAGAAAATATTTATGACGAACCTATCCTAGACCCAAGTTATACAAATAAGGAAATAGTAACCATTAAAGATATTTCTAAGAAAGTGTTGACATACACTCAACACTAGATTCATGGCTACACCAAAGCATTAAAATAATGTAGGGTAAAGCTCACATACCCACCCAACATGAAGAAAAAAATAAATTATAAAATGAACCAGGGTATGTTGAGACTATTAAAAGAAAAGAAAATTTGGAAAAGTAGAGGCAACTGGACATGTTGAGGAAATAATTCCTGATACTTCAAGCCAGAGAATTCTAATGAGGCTAGCTGGCCAACATAAAGAGACAGTGGGAAATCAAGCCAATGTAATAGTAACACTTAAAGAAATATTTTCTTCCATAGTCAATGGTTGCGCCCACAAAAGGATATGAAAATCACGGAAAAACCTATCCTGGGAATTGGACATTCCAGCAGGCGACTAATATCTTTTCATGGTTGTTCATTTACTTGTCAAACCAGGGAATGTATACTTTAAATGGAGCAACACTGTATGTGCACTAAGAACCAGTTTCAGTCACAACCTATTGAAAATAAATACTTGGAAATAAATTCTACCTATGCTACAGAAAGGTAATGCAAAGTTCTCTTAACTCAACCATAATTTAACCAAAGGAGAAATCATAACAACTACGACTGAGAAACAAACTATAAATTGGCCTTATGCTGCAGGAACAAACACATGGATGGATTCCCGATGCTGCAGGAACAGTATAAGACTGAGCTTGTACTAAAACTTTCTAAAATGAAATCTAACTTAGAATTAACAAAGGATAAACAACTACTCACCTACAGATACTTACTAAGTGGGCCCCCTTAGCAAGCATCAACCAATTTACACAAAAAGATTGTACTTAGAACTCCATCAACTTCTATTCATAACTTGAAATCATTTACATTGATTGTTCTGCTTCAGAAAACTAACAAAAACTCTGATTCTTATTATGACTCTAACTCTTACATAATCTACTTCTCTATCTATTTCCTATTTTTCCCGTTCTTCTTGTTCACCTGCGTAGGAGGAACACTTATTTAAATTAGGAAAACAACTAACTAACTAACCCTAACAGAGAAAGACGTGGATGTAAAATGTATCCTGAAATCAAGGAACAGACTTCATAAATGAGTTTATCTATTCAACCCAATCCAAAGAGAATCTAGCACTCCACTCTTTCCAGATTAATTGACATTTAAATTCCTTCCCAACAATTTCGGTCAAAGAGTCTTCGCCAGAACTTCCTCGAAGTCATGCAGGAAATGGACTATACTGCAAGGTTGAGATCAGCTGCGCTTGACTCGTTCATACTTTATTCAACAACCTACAAAAAACAAGGTAACATATGTGAAAGAAAAGACGCATGGAAAATACACGATATTCATTCATTAATCACATATTTAAATCTATTTCATCATTCCAAAACTACATGCGTTATACCAGTCATTTGGGGAGTCAAACAGGGTAATAAATATAGACATGTCAACATGATAGGTTGGAGGAATATAAAAGTGTATTGCTACAGGATATCCCCCAATAAAAGGTTTCTTAAAGAGTTAAACAACCATGATCAACAAAAGTAAGGGTATTAAAAGTACACCATGATACCCAAATTATGAGCATATTTTGGGCTCATCAGTCAAGCCAAAATTTTATCCTATGATTGATGAAGAGGTGACAATGAAGACACATACATGTGCTAAGACAAGATCTGCATCCCAAATGGTTGTTGAATTATTCATCTCTCCACCTTCAGTTGATATGATAACAATGAGATAAACACTAGGAAGGACTCCTATAATTCAAGGGAAAAGTCCTGAGCTAAATGAAGAAGAAGTTAGAGAATAGTGGGAGAAGCTAAGTGTCATGATGAAACAATTTGAAGAAAAATGATCTAAGGAAAATCCCATGGTGTAGCTAGTAGTGGAAGAAGTTCTAGATATAGGGTCAAATCCTATGGATAAAGAAGAAGATTTTATAAGGGGAACACTCACCCCAAAGGCAGAAAACCCTAATAAAATTGATGAAACAGGAACAAGGGATACTGCAGGTAAGAACCCCATTGAGAACATTGGTAATGAAGATATAGTTGATGATCAAATTCTACAAGGAAGAAGTAAAGATGATGTTGAGCAACTGTAGACTTATGAGAAATTAGGAGAACGCTAGGTTGAGAGTGAAAATGTAGATCCCTCACAAACCTTGGGAAAAAAAGTAAGAAATGAGGTGAATCTTGATGTTTCAAGACAACAAGAAAATGATGCCTTGAGGACCAATGTTGAACACATTACAAAGCGAGAGAATATAAGTCTCAAAAAGGAAGGGAAATTGATAAACCAATATAATCCAAAACCCATGCCAACGAGAACAAAAGATGTCCAATTTATAGGAGGTGTGACAGAAATGTTGATAGTTCAAGAGGAGAAGTTCCTAAACATGCAGATCATCAGGATTAAAGAAATGTTGAAGAGGAAAAAAAAAAGAATCACCTGATTGGTTAGTCAGGAAAATGGCTCTGCCATTAGAGTTGGAATTGGTACCTCTAGATCTCAGATGTTTAATACAAGAAGTAGAGACCCCTAAACCTAGAGGTAGAGTGAAGAAAAGATATGATATGAAGAGGAATGCAGATGGAGGGAGAACTCTCCAAATAGCTACACCGGTGGGAGATAGGAGTAAGCATGAAATAACACCTAGGGATTATAGGGTAACAAAAATTAATGTCAAACATTCATCCTAGGGACAATAATTAGAAGAAATGAAAGTGAATTTAGAGACAATTGTTGGTAGGGTGAAAAAGAGTAAATAGAAGAAAAATAAGCTAAAGGAGTGGATTACCTACCTAAAAGGTTTTATCAAGTCATTGACCCAATCTGAACAAGCGTAGAGTGAATTGCCCTAAACTCTAGTACTTATGTCTAAGGTGCAAGTAGATTCCATTGCAATGTTTCACCATAATTTAAGCGTATTTAAAGAATGGATGGAGTACCTAGTGAGGAAAGGAGAAGAGTTAATTAAGGATGTAATTGGGAAACATAAAGAAGCATACCATTTGTGTGAAAATTCTAAAAGACTAGAAGGAGAATGCCAATTTTTCCAAGAACAAACTAATGTAAAAAGATGAAAGTTAAAAGCTCTTATTCAGATAGATTTCCAAGAGTTAGTGAATGAAAATGATAACCAAAAAATAGGAAGTTTTGATATTTGAGAAGTGGAAAAAAAAAGTGAATTGGGAAAGTAACACTTTGATATAGTGTGTAGAAGGATTTGGAAAGGTCACTGAAAATGCAAGAAGTTGATTGATAGAGATGAAAGCTTTATTGAAATTTTAGCACAACAAAGTTGTGATCCTTGTACTTTAGGAAAAGGTGATAAAGAGGTAAAATATTTCAAGGAGTGGCTTGAAAGAGTGAATAAGGATCCAATTTTTTCATTAAATTAGGAGGTTATAGATGAAATTATAAAGTGTAGGAATTCTATGATTAAATATGAAGCAAAAATGATGTAGAGGATGGAAAACCTCACTCAAATATCAAAGGATTATGCTAGGCTTAAGTACAGTTGGAAAGTGATTCAAGGAGTGTCAAAGGAGTGTATGCATCAAGTGTTGGTCACTTTCTAGGAGTATCAATAGAGGAAAGGTGAAGATGAGTATTTGGACCCAGAGTTCAATAAAGAAGGATAGATAGTCGGATACTAGATGGGCATTGATATGGTTTTGAAGTGAATTTTACAGGTTTGTTCCCAGTCCTGATGAAGGTGGATGTTCCTGGAGATTTTGAAGAGTACTGATGATCTTGTGTCATGAAAAGCATTTGTGAACCAAAACCTGAAGTTGAAGATTGTTGCTGATGAAGAAGTCAAAGTATTAACTTTTCCTAGAATGATCTCATGACAACTATCACCAGCCATGTCCTACATTTTAATTTATTTTTTATGATTCTCTTTTATGTACCAAGTTTAAAATCTTTGGGGCCTTGTTTCTATAAAAGACCGTTTACTGCTTTATTTTTATTTGAAGTTCAAAATTTGTGGATTTTGGAGAACCAAAACTATTTCAAGTTTTTTCTTTTTTCCTATTTTCTATTCCATTCCAGATTAAAAAATTGTATATTTCATTAGAATTTAATCAATATTAGAGCCAATTTGAAAGCTATTTTCTGATATGAAATATTATGTAGCTGATTTTTTGTTCCTATCAAACAAGATTGTACTATGCTATGCCATTTAAGGGTGCATACTGACACTATCTGATGGCAGATAATCCCCCTTTTCTTTAAAATCTTACATCATTCTATCCCTAGTTGTGAAGCAATCTAGTGATGTATGAAATTCTTTGCTTTGTTTTGGTTATTTCTTGAGGCACGCATGGATAATACTTGGGAGAAATTTTACCTTTTCAATAATTTTTTATGCTTTATTTTAGAATAGATGTTTAAATTTTAGAAAATGTTCCATAAAAGTAATGAATGCATGGATTTTTATTGAAAATATTTTTATTCCATGATATTTTTGAATTCTTAAAGCTAAATCTACTTGGATAAATACAAGTTATTTGAAGTTCATGAAATATTATTGAAAATGTGTTGATTTCATGAAGTTTTTGAATGAACAGACTAAGATTATTTCATATCTTTATGATACCCTTTGAAACCATAAGAACCATTTACCCCTCATCTGTAACAACATTATCACAACAAACTTTGAGCGAACCTAGTGTAGTCAAGACCTAACATAAACGAGCCTTGGGATTAAGTTGAGTTAGCCTAACATTTAGGTTCCCTTGATCCAATATTTCAAGAAAGATAGGTTCCCACAGTGTTTCTATGAGAATTTTATCTTTCTGTTGGTGTGTGACTAATATCCACATCAACACAGATGAATTTGATGGCTCCATTGTCCTTTTCGATTCTTCTTCATTTCTAGTGGAGAGGCACTTAGGTTTTCATGCCCCAAGAGGGGTCAAAAAGTGAAATTTTATTGTGCTTGAGTCAATTTCATGTAATAAGGTCTTATAAGACCATTTCATAGGTGTTTGGGTCAGTTTGAGTCATTAGGGGGTAAATTAGTATGTAAATGCAAAAATGTGTCAATGTTGTCAAGTTGCACAAAACAACTTTGCATTTTTGTTGTCAAGTGGAAGTTGAAACATTGGAAGATGAAAGATTAGTTTGTAACTATTGGGGATCTATTGAAAATTCCTTAAAAGGATTTGTATCATCGACCCAAGGGGTTAGAGGAAGTTTTGATGAAGAAAATTCAATAAAGATCTCTATTTTTTTTGTATTTTGTAACTTTTTTTGCTGATCTAGTCAGTAGTACAGGTTCATATGGCCTTCTTAGGGTCTAAAACTTGTTGGAACTTGTAGAGGAGTGAATATTATAAATTCTCCTCTTTGTAGCACCTAATTTCATTGTGTTTTAAGAAAGTTAGGGTC
The DNA here is from genome assembly GCA_007258455.2 of Sequoia sempervirens. Lineage (NCBI taxonomy): Eukaryota > Viridiplantae > Streptophyta > Pinopsida > Cupressales > Cupressaceae > Sequoia > Sequoia sempervirens. The sequence continues at coordinate 135,256,340 of VDFB02000013.1, read as the reverse complement.
ATTTTACTAAAAATTGCCTGAAACCCTAGGTAGGGTTGGCTCTGAGTGAATTTTTTTTTCTCTCCATTCCACTAGTGAAAAAGGTCCAAACTCAGTGGAATGGCTTGGATTAGGGTATATTTCTTCTTCCTAAAGTTTCAAGATTAGGGAAGACGGTTGGCATGTGTTTTGGTGATGCCCTATGTTTGATCTTTTCATGTTTTAGGCCTATTTAGGAAGAGAACAATCAATTTTTGAAGGGTTCTATACAAATTGACCATCCATGAAATTTTGGTATGTTATATAAAGCCCAAATTTGTATCTAAGAATGTGTTTACATTTTTGATATCATGTCTACAGTGAAAGTTATGACCAAAAATCCCAATTTGCTGCCCCCATGTTTTAACCTTTAAGGATTAAAGGCTTGTGAGGAAAAACCCACGAAGTGATGTTTTAGGGTTTCAAGATTGGTTTATTTAGATTGTTTTGAGTTGTCCATCCCTTCTTTGCATCAATTTATTTCAACTTTAGTCTCTTCTTGGTTCTTTTATTTCTCTTCTTCTTCTTTGCCAAAGGGTTTTTCTTTTTGTTTGTCTTTCTTTTCATCCTCCTTTCTATCGTCATTATATTTCTTATCATTGTTCTTTTCATCTTGACCTTCTTCTTCTCCATTTTTATTTTCTTCACCTTCATTTCCAGCATCCTCATTTTTCTTGTAATGGTGGTCTTCAACATCATCATTGGTATCATCCTTATTATGATCTTCATTATTTTCATTAGTTACATTTTTAGTATCTTCCAGAGGAGCATATGTCTCTAGAAGAGCATGAGTATGATCAACTGCATTCCCTAAAACATCCAAATATGGAGTCTCTTATGTAGAATAATCATTTAATTCTATTACTTCTTTGAAAACATGCAATTTAGTTGTAGGAGGAATATTTTCCTCTACATCAGTAACTTTATCCTTACCAAGATCCTTTACTTGAGTCATTTTGGATGAAGAAGCATTAATCATCTTGAATTTCAATACCATATCTCTCACTGTATCCACACTTTCTTGTTTCAACTTTTCTATACTACCCTTTTCTTTGGCCAGAAGAATGGTAAGTCTTTTCTTTACTATGAGCTATTTGGTATATAATTCTAACAAGGTATTGTTATGCCTTGCATAACTACCCCACTTTGATTTGGATCAAAATGGGTCCCCCCTTTTCTTTTGGTTTCTGTGCTTTTGCTTACTTGCTTTCCTCTTTGGAATTCTTGTGTTTTCCTCCTAATTTTGACTTTTGATCTATTTGATTTAATTATGGTTTTGTCTTAGCTTGAGTTGGTCTTCTTCTTGCTAAAAATTGAATGAAATAATCATAACCAACAAAATGGTTTATTTTAATATGTTTCATATGCTTTGGGACTGATGCAAACCTTTTTTTTGTAGGATTAAATCACACACATGATGATATTTGCCAAGGGAGCTTAGCTGGAATGCATTCCCCAGTCCAGTTGGTCATAAAAAATCAGCTAAGAAGAAAGTCGGCAAGACCTTGCATAAGTCTTGCTGACTACCAGTGCATTCTACTCAATTTGCATCTATGTTGCCTATCGGTGGGAAAAGGGTCATCGTCCCGACGACAAGGAGTTTTCTATCAGCATGAGTTTTCCCTTCGGGAGGAGGTCTTGGCGAAATCCCAAAGTCTTGCCGACCGCTGTCAAAAGGATTCATATATCGGCATAAGGTTTTCTCTCCGCTAAGATGTCTCGACGAAGGCTCCATGTCTCACTGACTAGCAACATCGGGCAAACACTTTGGCAGGAGTCTTCTTCTTCACCAAGAAGTCTTGGCGAAATATTCGGGTCACACCAAAAAAGCATAAGAGGAGGTCTATTGGGGTGAGGTCTGGATGTCTTACCGACCCATAAAGTCTCATTGACATGTTGTTTAAAAAGTGAGAGGAGAAGGTTGTCATGGTGACAAAAGGTGTGCTTATGGAGATCCCTCGACAAAGCATAATGTATCTATAGGACGTTTCCCTGACAGGGGAATGTTACGATGACACAAGTGGAGAGAAGGAAAGCATATCAGTATGACCACAAGAGGGGTCTTGGCGACAACATAATTTGGCAAAAGGGGGCTTCAGTTGGTATAATGTCTTACCGACCGAACAAAGTCCCACCAACAGGGAGGGGTCCCACCAAAGGTCTAAGGTCAGCGATAATTTTTCCTTTGGCATAATCTCTTGCCAATTCAACAGGATTTGGCTAAAATAAAACAAAGTCGCCGAAGGACAAGACCTTGGTATAAGGTCTTAGCGAGGTTCAAAGGTCACGCCAAAACAAAAGAACTCGGGGAGACTCTGAGTGGAAGGATCGGGTTCGGTAAGATGTCTTTCCAACCCAATGGTGTCTCGGCGACAAGGAGGAAGCTCGGTGAGAGTGAAAGAAATCGGCGAAAGGTCCTGTCAATATGAAAGAGTCTCGGTGACATGCGAGGGAGTCGCCATAAGTCTTTCCAACAAAGGTTCCCCAAGGGTTTTCGGGGAAGATTTAGACTCTCGCCAAGAAGTCTTGGCGACTATGAAGGTCACACCAAAGCAAGAGGAGCCCGAGCTCATAGGATAAGGAGGATATTAGGGAGACTCCAAAAGGAAACAAAAGCTCGCTATGAGCTCTCAACGACCAAGCGATGTCTTCTTGAAACGATAGGAGATCGCCAAAAGATAACGCTCTCTGTGAGAAGTCTCACTGACATAAGGAAGTCACGTCGATAGCCGCTAGGGGATGAAATCACATCGGGGAGACACCAATGGTGTCTCACTGACATGTGATATTGATCAGATCACCTTTGATCACCTGAGGAACTCACTTGGCAATATGCCCGACCAATCAAAAGTAGCCAAAAGAGTGAGTCATTGGTCCCTTTTGATTGATTGACTATTCCTAGGAAAGAAGGCCAACATAATGTAAATCAGATGGACTCTTTCTGAGAAAAAATGATGATGGATTGGCTCCGGCGAAATGAAAAGATCTGCAAGGAGGCTCGATGGTGCTTCCAGAAGACGGTCAATGAACAAAGAAGTCCAGAACATGAGGGAGGCCGAAAGAAGGATGAAGGATCTGTGACTCACAGGGACAGTTGTAATGACCACTGGCAAGGAGGTAGATCAATATTAATGGAGATATTTTGAGCATTCAAGGCGACCCCCCAATAGAGTTCAAAGATGGACACGGAGACAGGAGAGTAAAGGCTATAGCTGCAAAAGATCTAAGGTCGTCCCCAGAACAACTTTTCAGCATGGACAGTAGGGCTTCACATTGAATGTAGTTTTGACTTTCCTCATGAAGGATCTGAGGGCTGACTCTCCTATGGTCTGCAGATATTTTGTAAACCCTAGTGTAGGGGACTACACATTCTTGTGGGTACATTCTATAGATAAGGCATTCTTGCCTCTAAAAAAAAGGGGGGTTAGCACTTCTAGGTTAGAACTTTTAGTATTAGAATTTTTCAGAGTTAGAACTTTTAAGAGACAGTAAGGATTATAAATAAACCCTAGGAGTTAGTCTGTTACAGAAGGAGATAAAGCTGCATCTTGATTATGAGCAATGGGAGCTTCTTTTGTCTTCTTGTCTGATAGTTAGATCTAGTACTCGCTGTAATGTATTTCCCAAGTTATCTAGTGTAGTTTGGAAACAATCTGGAGTCATAGATTATCTGTACACTGGTGATTGTGCTAGCTTTGTAAGTATTGTTTATTTGTTGTAATAATAGTAAAAGCAATTCGATTTTGATCTATTTCAAATTATGTTCCTGAATGATATTTGTCTGCAATTAATCATTTAATTTGTGAAGACTTCAAGGAATGAAATGTTGTTTTATGTTTTGTTTAAGTGGTAACTTGCAATCTGTTATCAAATCAGCACTGAGAATGAATGCAACTATGTGTTAATCACAAGTCAACTTTGTTCTTCAGTTTAGTTTACAGTTCCTTGAAGCTAATAGGTCTAGTTAACCTTGGATGAATCATTGTTCTTTTCCGTTCCAAAACCCTGATCTATCTTTTGTTATTTCTTTAAAAACCTCAGTTAGATTAGGTTTTATTTCATGCTTGATCTTAGAACAATCCAAAATCTCAACAATAGCAGGCCCCTTGAACATTATTGTTACATTGACCAATTGAGCAACATCAATACAGTTGAGAACCAACTACAAAGACCTTGGGAGCTTAGATATCTAGGTGATCATCTTTCTCTTTCAGGAGAAACATAATAGCTTTATTCTGTTTACATGTTGCTATGCCATTTGGACCATCAATAGGTATCCTTGTCATCCTTAGTTAAAGAGGATCCAATCTCATTTAAGGCATCAATTTTAATCTTGTTTTCAACTTTCACAGCTTCATGCCTTCCTTTTACTAAAGCTTTCCATACAACATTAGTTACCTTCTTCCTAATGTCATCCATATTTGCATATAAGATAATCATATATTGAATGATGGCATCTATTATAATTTTCTTATCTTCCTTATCTACTTCATCATACAATTTGGTAGTTGCTTCTAATAGACCATCATGCTCTAACATATTGTTAACTAAGGAATATAACTTCATTGGTGAATGAGCTATTACCAGAGGATACTTGGACTTCTTCTTCTCAGGATTTTTTGTGCCTTCCTCTATTTTCTTCTCCTCTTGCTTCTCAAGCTTGTTGTGGACATGTATTGTGAAATTATCCTCCTTTTCTATCTCCTCTTCTTTAGAGGTATTCACAATATTGATCTTGGCCTTCTTGGATTTAGTGTTAGCCTCTTGTGAGGCACCACCACCATTGGTGGAGACACTGCTTCTTCTTTTCCAACTGTTCCTCTTCTTCCAAAACAAGTTCAATTTCTTCTTCTACAACATATCTCAATTTCGGTCCTCTTGATGCTTTTTATTTCTTCCTCCTTCTAGGGGTAGCAAGAGGTCCTATCGAAGGTACATTTTTCCTCTTTATGGTCTGGGTGTTGATTCTAGAGGGTGAAAACACATCAACTATTATCGGATCATTGGGCTCCACCTTCTTCCCTTTAATGACATTTGTACTAGATGGTTTTGGTAATGCAGAGGAAGGGGTGGAAGTTGATCTTCCTAATCTATGTGGTCCAAAGGACTCACCAAATTCTTTGGATTTCCTTTCTACTGCAACTTCCCTTAACATGTTTACTTCATCCTTTGAAATGCTATGCAGTCCAAAGTATTGTTCAACTTGTTTTTTAACTTTTTTAGTTCTCACACATGCTGAAGTTTCTAAGTACACTTCAGTTGATTTCCATTCATTTGTGCCATGTCTAGGCAAGGAGGGGTCCTTAGGTCTATTTAACAATAATTCAATGTATCTCTTGGCATCATTCTTAGTAATCTCATATCCAAGAGTCTCAATCCATCTTTTACTACATTCAACCGCCTCTATTATGCATTCATTAGTGGATACAAGAAAGGTTATTTCATTTGCATACTTCTCGACTAATTTTTCTTGGAATTCTCTTTTTTCATTCCTGTTAATTTTGAATACTAAAAAAATGTATTCAGTGCATTATTCTAAGATTTATAATCTCCAATTTTGTTTAGATAATAAAAAATTTGGTGTGCCACCATTCTGCTTTTGTCCCATACAATCTCTCTTTTTTTGGGTATCTCCCTCAAAAAGTAGAATAACAAGCATACAATCAGAGTTCTAAAATTTAAAGAATACTTCTTCACTTTAGTTTGGTTCAAGTTCTCCAAAAGTTGTTTCTAAACCAACTCACATAAATCATAATTGTTCCCATTTACTACCATATCATGGGCAACATAAATTGCAGTTATAGATATCAAGTTCTCCCTGTTGATGAAGTACATTTTGTGGCTAGTCATGATTGATGCATACTTCATAGTAGGATTGGTGATAGGTTTTGTTGTTAATTCTCTTCTGGCAGATGTGGCACTAGTTAGCTACATAACCACATCATTCTTTATAGACTTTAGCACTAGTACAGGTCTAGTAGCACACAATCGAGTTTCAACCTTAATTACATCCTTAGAGATTAATCTAGGCATATCTATCCACATCAATTTTTCATGCATTCTACTTAGGGCTATCCTCACATATTTTGCATTCAAATCATTGCTTAATTTAGGAAACCAATTCCAAATATCTAGTTTATTTTACACTAGGTTTACATATTCTAGTTTTACTAAAAAGTTATCTCCAATCAGCTCATTAGACCATTGAGTTTTAAGTTCTTGGTGATCATACTCATACAAATTCCCATGTATATATATTCTTGTGTCCTCAATGGGAGAAACCTTAATTGGGACTTTGAAAATGCACCATCGAGGTCGTTGTCAAAAAATTTCCATGAAAAGCTCTTAAACTTTAGTATAGGTCTTTTAGAGATTTGAATTACATTTGGTGTAGCCATTATAACCTCAATTCTATCTCAAATTCTTATAATATCACTTGTAATTCAAACCCACAAATCACAGATAGCTATAAATACCTTTTATGTGCATGGCGAGAACTAGGCTTTGAACCATTTTTCTTCAAATCACCTTCAATTCTCCTTCAATTAGCTCTGTTCTCTTTCAAATGTGCAAAAGTGATTAAAAACGACTTAGAATTTTACCTTATAGCTTATTGATCTACGCTAATTTTTCATTTATTGCTTCATATATCCAAAAATCTAGTAAAGACTTCACTCATATACTGTAAACTCTAAAATGCTCCACAATTATCTATATTTGCATATTTTCTTACAAAATATTTTCCAGAAGCTTAAGAATACCATTTTAAACCATATATCTTCATGCCACTACTTGACACCTCATATTTCTAGGAGTTGTTAGATTTCTCAGTTATTGATCCCCCTAAGCCCATGCCTGGGTTTAGTTTTCAAAATTATCTGCACCAAATGGAGGTACAAAAGCATTTGATTCATCCTTGTTCTCAGGTTTCTCTTTCTTTCTCCAAATCTTCTCCATTTTCTTCTTTATTTCAATAGGATCATATTTCTTCATAGGTTCATTCCATTGTTCTAGATTGGTCTGCCTTCCATTCTTGCTTCTACAAAATCTTGAAATGTGTCTAGGTTTATTGCAATTATAGCATACAACATTTTTCTAACCAAAATGACTTCCATTCATTCTCAATCTACACTAGTTAAACTTATGCCCAAATGTATTGCATGTATAACAATAACCATTGAAATATTGAAACATTCTACCAGTATTAAATCTATTCATCATTTGACTTATGCACTTAGTAACTCTATGTCCGAATTTCTTGCATGTAAAACATTGTCCAGAAAAGGATCCAATAGTTTGATTCATTCTACATCTACATTATATAGCCTTGTGTCCAAATTTATTGCATGAAAAAAAATACCATTGAAAGATAAGTACCTTTGAGAATTTGGTTGTCTGATAAGAGGTCTTCTAGTATTGCTTCTTTGATTCCTGAATTGTCTACTATTGTATTGAGTCTTTTTTTTATTTTCAACCTTGTTAGAAGTCTAAATTGCCTTTGAGCTTTGTCCTTCTTCAAGTCCCAAACCACCTTTATCCTTAGAAGGTTTTTGAATTGTAATAAGTTTATCAAGCATTCTAGTACTTGTTTTGAATTTTTCCTCATAAGCTTTTTCTTTCTCCAAATTTGATCTTAGGGTTACCACTTCTTGTTCACGTCTCATGCATTCATTAGTCTTTCTTTATTGTTTGGCATTTAGACAATCATCAATTCTCTTCTTTTTTTCCACTTGTGCTTTTAGTCCGGTGATATCTTCATTATCCTTTTTCAATTGTTCATTGACTTCTCTATGTATTTCTTTGAACTTCTTGATTTGTTCTCTCAACTTTTTGATACATTAATTTTCTTCCCCTAGGCTTTCCTTTATACTTTTATGCTCACCTTCAACTCTGTCAAGATCTTCAAGACAAGCTTTAAGTTCTTCTTTGTCAAACATGCAGTCATCTTCTATGTATACAATTGTAGAAATTTATTTATGAGGAATAGGATGCCTTTTGTCAGCCATGTGTTCAAACTCCAAGATATTCCTCAAGTTGCTAGGTTATCCAAAAGGATCTAAGCTTTGATACCAATTTTTTGAACACCTAGAATATTGAGAGGGGGGGATTGAATTGGTATTCTGTTAAACCATCTAGTCATAATCTATCGAATTAAAAAAGTATATCTAACTGTAGTAATGAATGTAAACATGAAAGAGATATCAAGACCACATAACACAAGAACACTAGGATTTTTAAGTGGAAAACCCAAAAATGGAAAAACCACGGTGAGGATCAACTCACATTATATTATAATTGGTTATAAGATATTATAGGGGCTCACTGCTAAGAATCACTATCCTTATAAGTCTCAAAACCAAAAGTAGATACTAAACAAAATTGGCTTTATAGCTAAAGTGTGAACTGATACAAAGTGCACCTTCCTTGTGCTAAATTCAATTCCTTTGAAGCTCTGAATACAAAATACTGCTTTGCTTAGCAATCACTCAACATTATGCCCTTATATTGATCTCACAGAAACAAATTTGTAAGTTCACATAGTATCATATCTTGCACACATCAAATTACCTTGTTATTACATCTCATCTATCCCTACAACTCAAAAATGTCCTCCATATATACCTAATTACATCCACATACATTAGTTAGGTCAACCTAATTATATGTAGCCCTATTTAATTCAAAATCACTTTGTTGACATCATAGCCAAATAAAAAAAAATATTCACACTCAAATCAAATGTGTAAAGCATGATTTAGGTCAACACAAATCTAAAATAGACCCCCTTAACATCTGCAACAAACATTACTCTTTATAGCACATATATCGAGTATTAGGTCGGCCAAGAATTAGACCTAATCACAAAATAAACCAATATAACCAACACCAATCATCCATATGATCATATAAGAACACACAATATAGAATATATGTAGTACTAACACCTTTAAATGATCTCCCAAAATTGCTAAGTTTGATTCCAAACATCAAACGAATGTAGACTAGAGTACAAATACCATCTTGCATTGTATAAGCCAAAAAATTGTATGTTGATCTTTTGTCATTTGTAACTTTCAACTTGTTCATCCAAAATTTCTGAAATCTTGATCATAGATACATTTGGTAGTCCTAAATAACATATTGTAACCTAATAATTTGATGTTATAACATGAGCATTTCTGGACCAAATTATCAGATTAAGATGTCTTCATTTTGTTTACTAGATTAGGCAAACCTTGTCAACAAACAATGTTGGCATCAATGACAACACATCAAAGTGTTCCTTCTTTATTCATTCAATAGGTTGCTACTATCTTCAATTCTACATGTAGTGTGGTTTCTATTCTTTCCTCATGTGCTTTAGGGAAATAATTTTGGAGGTGACCTTCCCTTGAGCGATATGTGCACCAAATTTCTTTGTTTTTCTCTCCTTGCTGAAATTGAGTTTTGTATGGTTAATTGTTCTACTGCTAGTTGCATCTTCTCAATATTTTTCTCTATGTCATCCTTTTGAGGTTTACGTTAGGTTTGGGCTTCAATGTGATGGGTCATGATGATTAGGTTTGTGTAGGTATTGAATATTCTACCATCTAAATTTACTCTTATATATTTATAAAATCTAAAAATGAACCATTCTATCTTTTGTCACTCAATGAGGGGTTCTTCCAGTTTGTAGCTAACTTATTTGAATATTTTATCACATGCTTTTATTGATTATTATTCTCCTTGGAAAAGTTCCCTCATTTTTCTCATAATCTCTATTGGGATATCTAAAGTGTCAAAGTTTGCTATTAAATCTTTTTTCACCTCATTCCACCTTTCCCATGTTTAGAGTAGGTCTTTTTATACCAATCTAGTACCTCTTTTCTAAGTGAAGATACAAATTCAAGTAGTTTAGGTTTATTTTCATCAATATCATGTCTTTCCCATAAGGATTATAATAAAAATATATGTTCTATGGCTTTTGTTGTGTCTCTTCCAAAGACTAGGGTTTTGATCGATGATTCCATATTATTTTTGCTACTTTTTCTTTCAACTTTTTGGATTTGTGGGCTATTCTTCTTTCTTTCTCTTTACTTTTCTAACACTATAAGGTTTCTTCTCTCTACCCTTGTCTCTTGATAATTTTATATCAAAGTTTTCTTTTACATGTATCTCTTCCCACTCAACTTCTTTTCCTTATTCCTATTTCATTTCCTTACCTTGTGTTATCTCTTCTTTCAAAATTCTTCAATTCTTATATGGTTGAGGGGATGGGTCTTTTTGGGGGGTTGTGACTTTAAAATATAATTTTACTTTATTATTTGTTAGTATCATTTAATTTTTTTGTAAACATAACTCTTTTCCCAAGTTCAATCTATTCTCTTTGGTTTTTCTTATTTCTTCTTCTTTTAGTTTCCTTGCACTTCTATTGACTAATTCTTCTAAATATTCTTCTTGAATTGATGGAGTCTTCTTTGGAGTTTTCAAAATTTCCATAAATCTATCATGTAAGTTCATAGTTAGGTTTGATAGGTCTGGTCAAATTACTGGATTTTTAAGAGATTGTGATAGTAATGAAGTCTCTATATTGTTGCAAGGCCTTAATAACAATCTAATAGATTCCTCATAATCATTAATATTTTTCCTTCTACTAGTTATAAGTTATCTTTCTTTTTCCCAACATAATTTTAATCTTTCTAGAGTTTTCCATTCTCCATTTTGATATTCTTCTCCTTTTTCTTTGGTAACACCCCCATTGGCACACTTAGCAAAACCCTCATTATTGCACTCAATTCTCAATCTCTCCATAATTTCCATTCTTCTATGGTTTCTCTCTTCTCTCTTCTCCATTTGGGATTCCAATGTTTACTTTTCTTGCCAATTCAATTTATTCTCTAATATTTCTTGAAGTTGTCTTATCTCCTTTTTCCATGGGTGTGATTGAGTTGGGGTTTTGTTAAAATTTTTATTTTTTCCCATGGTATTTATTTGGTAGTTTTTCTTTATCGGTCACATCTCTTTGAGGATCCCTTAAAAAATCTCTCCCCCTTTCCATTCCACATACCTTGGTATCTATCCCCCTCTCACAAGGTAAGCGCCTAGAGGATAGTTTTGCAGACATTCATATCATCTCTGGTTTTCTTTTTTTTCCCTATGTCCAATTTAGATTTAATTTTTTGGGTGGTACTATCCTTTATATCACCTAACTAGGGTCCTTGCAATGGAACCAATGTTAGAAAAAAAAAATGGGGAAATTCAAATCAAATTTTTGAGCCCAAAGTAATTTTTGAGTGTTGTAGTTTATACCTTGGAATCAATAATATAAAGGTAAACACCAATTGATTTGGAAAAAAGGATGTACTAATTAATTATATATTGACATAGTAACAAATAACATCAAATAGATCGAATTTCGGTAATCATTGTATTAATAATGTTCAATAGAGTAAATTATATATCTTCTCCTATACACTACCTATATCCTCCCTTTATTATATATAATCCTTGTAAATTTAATATACATCATACAAAGTTCTTACATATATACTCAGTTGTTCTTTCTTCCTTCTATTTTTTCTTTCTCTCTCTCTCTCATGCTATCATTCCTATCTTTCCCTATACATATATCTACAAGGTGGGATGTGATCCATCTATGCTACCCCTAGTCTAGATGGTATCTTTACAATCTTAGGCTCCAAAAGCTCTTTTCAACAAGATTTGGCAGGATTTTCCCATTTGTATCTGCTTTGTTGCTCATTCCTGCTAATGCACCCCACAACTCCCTAAATGGACTTATATTTACACTTAAGGAATTCAAAGCATAAATGGACTTATATTTACACTTAAGGAATTCAAAGCATAATTAGAAGAACTTAGTTTTCCTACTCCTCCCTCATCAAAAAAATGGACCAAATCACTACTATCAATGGATATTATTTCACATCTATCCCCACCTAAAATGGGTTTCGTTAAAGTTTAAAAATATGATTACCATGGATATCCAATAGTATATGTTACAAAATTCTATGTCTTAGTCATAACCATTATGATTGATTATTTTTTCCTCAATAATTTTATTTTTACTATATTAATAAAAAATGATCATGATTAGTTTGATACATTATCACCTTGATTCATCTATCCATTTTTTTTTACTTTAACACAACTTAACTATCTATTATAAATTCAACATCAAACCTAAGGTCTCAAACACTCAACTTACACGTTGTAAAATAGCTCTTGTTGAAATAGTCCCAAAATTTACTAAAAGTGTTTTGTCACTACTAATCCATATGAACTTTCGAAACCCTAATGATGTGGTGCAACCTTTTTATTTTTAAAATCTTTTTCCATACATTAAGGAAAGACACCTCTTCACTAAGTTTCATTCATTATTCGATCTAGAATTAAAAGACCAACAAATTAACCAAATCCTTGATGAGTATAACTAGAAATTTCCCTCCCACAAAAGAATAAAACAAAATTAATTCACACCATTTAATAATCCCAATAAGAACCATGTACCCTTTTTAATAGGAAGATGATTCATTCATTTCCTATGAACAATACATATATTCAAACCAAAAACTCATGCCACTCTCATGCTATCTTGTTCCTATCACAAAAAAATGGATACTCTGTTGAACACTCGTTAAACACAAGAAATATCTTTGTTACATGGGTATCCTTCAAGTGCACTCTACCAAATCTAACAAAAAAAAAATCAATAGATAGAAAAATTAAACCATGATACATTTATAAATCATGACCTTATACAAACTCCTAATGGCCATGGACAATGCAAGATATTGGAACTTTATAAAAATTCCCCAACACATCAAAACTCTAGTTGATGATTATTTTAATATATGGGAACCTACACTATAGATGCATGGATCAAAAAAATTATCATGTATATAGAACAATTTTTTTCATCTCCTTTTGCTTATTTTATTTTGTGTATTGCTAGCTATTATTTGTTGCTGTGCATCTAGTAGTGTTATCATTTGATTTCTGTCATAATTTATCTCATCCACTTGTACATATGTATTTCATCTTGTCTCCTGTCTTTTCCTTTCCTTTTTAGGTACACTCAAAACAATTTGGGGATTATGCAAAGTACCAAAGACTAGAAAGACCTTATACATGTTAACTCAAAATGTTTTTTTCTTTTATCATGTATATTTTCTTTCTTTCAAACATATTCAAGAATCAAGGATCAAGACAATTTAACAAGTGGTATCCTATATTTATGCATCATGAATAATTAATCATTTATCTAATACACTTTTCCAAATTATTCTTGTTTCCCCTTATATTTCATTATTCATTCACACCATCACCATTTGAGAAATTTATTCCATACAAAACTAGCACTTTCCATGATGTGTGATATGTTCTAATCATACAAAACTTTAGAGAATAATTATATGTACAATGATTCTTATACTCTCCTTGTAATGAATGCTCCATAAAAAATATACAAAGAAAAAAACCATGCAATGAGTAGAATATTTCACACATTTTAAATAGACCTAGTAAATACAACTTTCTTGAATATATCTTTGAAAATAGTGAAAATGACAAGAAGAGTAAGAGATTATGTCTAGGTGAAAAATGGTGAACTGTCTAAGTGGAAATAATTTTAATATGAGAAAGTATTGGAGCTAGAGGTGAAGAAACCAAAAAGGAAAGATGTCCCCAAGTGGGGATAAAAGCATAAATCATAATATAAAAGTGAAATGAGAATAAGAGATATGTAACAAAAATGACATAAATAAAAGACAAAGTTTTAAGGAATCATGAGAAGTAAAGAAAATTTATAAGACCATGAAAGGATATCCATATAAGAAAATAAGTAACTCTAAATAGGTAAACTATAAGAATGCTCAAGTCTTAACTAGTACTGTTGGTTTATTCTTATTTATTCATTTTTCTCCCTTCTTTGGATGTAGCTAGACATAAATGTATATACCTAAAAATGGTCTGGATAATCTAATTAATTAAATATGATTTATTTGATTAATTAACCTTAAATTCATCTACTATTGAATAAATAGAAATATTTATTTATATAGTTCACATTTATATTCTTCTAATTATTCTCTCTTAATTAAATAATCAAAACTTCAATAGTTTTTATTTAATTATCATTTATCAAACAAAACATATTCTATAGCTAATCAATATTTCACCTACCAAATTATACATGAAATGTCTAATTTAATTCATCTCAACCTTCATAGGAAAATTTAGAGAAAAACTTGTAGGAAATACTCTTCATCTTTCTCCAATGATTCTTCCTATCATCTGGTTGAGTGTTTTTGTTGGGAAGAAGAATCCCCATGATCAGCTCAAGCTTCTTCATCTCTCACCATTCAATCCTTCAGATCAAATCTAGACCTTTGTTGTGCTACCCCTTCACAAATGTGCTATTGTGAATCTATAAATACAATCTCATTCTATAAGAAATGGATCCCAACTTTGTGGAAACTTACTTTATAGAAGCACCAATTGAGCAATCAAGCATCTTAGCAATAGTAATCATTAGCATTTTAGAATCAATAGCATGGTTGCATCATAGTTTATTGTAGTTTCTTTTATCAAGTTTTATGTGAATTTAGATTACAGTAGCTTCATCATATCATTTAGATATCATCATATAGGATTAGATTATTGCATTTACTAGCATCTCATTCTCTTGATTGGCATTTTAACAGTCATAATGCTTACAAACCTAAGAGCCCCATGACTTAATAAATCTTTAGAGATAGAGAAAAATATGGCACTTTTAGTAGATTCTTGTTTTAAATTAGTTTAGATATTGTTGAATCTTTGATATATTATCTTATTAAGAAGTTTTGTTTGTTAATTTACTCATTACTTATTCCACACTTACATTTTGGCACCCACCATGGGGCTCAGACCCATAATTTTGACATTTTTTCCTGAAAAGTGTACTTGCAACTTCAGACATGTTTCTTTTAGTATGATCGAGAGATTTTACGGTGCATCTACCAAATACTATAGCGCATCCAACGACTATTCTGGTGTATCCACCAAAAAATCCAGTGCATCCAACAACTGTTCCAGTGCATTTGATTGAACTTCCAACACATCGCTCTGTTTTAGCGCATAAGATCAATTTTGTGGCACATACAAAAAATTATGTAGTGCATCTAATTAATTCTACGGTGCATCTGATTGATCCTATAGTGCATCTGATCAATTATGTGGCACATATGTCTACTATTATAATGCATTTATAAATTGTTGTTTGGATCCAATGCAACTATGACCAGTGGTTACATTATTGCATTTGGATTAAAGTGAACCAATCCTAGGGTAGTCATTTGAATTAAATACAATAATCTTAGGGTAGTTATCATACATTGCTATCTTGGTTAAAATTAACATCATATATTTTGTGAAGCAATATCTTCACGTAGAATAACAAATTGTCCTTTGGGATTTAAAACTGAACATTGTCTACTGTGATTGTGCGGTGATAGGCCAATGCTCTACCCTTAACTGGGTGATCAAAATGGCAGACTCATCCTTTAATTTCATTTACTTTATGCTTTGTTAAAACCTTTAGAGGGCCTACCATAGCGGGAAAAAGTACTCACCCTACAAGAACAACCTGAGTGGGAACAACCAAAGCCAGGTTTTCCAACCCACTATAAAATATAAGTAAATCTGGGGAAAACCACATTTACCAGAAGTGTGCAAGATAACCATCCCCAAAATATGTGTTCTAAAGATTGGGAGGTCTCTTGAGGGAGTTTATCATTTGCCACTCCAAACAGATACCCTATCTACAAACCTTAGTGTATAATCCAATTTTTCAGTTTCCAAACATTGTAATACTCACGATGCAAGGGGAGGGAAGAACTTGCCCCCAAGAAACTCACCATATAATTTCCAAGGACCATTTTCTCAAGGGATTGAGAAATCTAACTTTGAGTACGCACTTGGAAAAGACAAAAACATGGGTGCCTTCTAGGTCAAATGTGTGAGTCGACATAATTTTAAGATGTGGGTTTTTGAGTATTATGATGGCCTTTTTGACCTTAAGAGTGAGTTTGCTTGAAGTGTATTCTTTGTCAAAAACCAGTGGAAATCAAGGAGCATCATGTTTGATTGTTGAACATACACTTATTTTTTAGAATCTAGGA
Organism: Sequoia sempervirens; assembly: GCA_007258455.2. Lineage (NCBI taxonomy): Eukaryota > Viridiplantae > Streptophyta > Pinopsida > Cupressales > Cupressaceae > Sequoia > Sequoia sempervirens. The sequence goes on along the minus strand of VDFB02000013.1, from coordinate 135,240,162 downwards.
CTTAAAAACAATTGTTTTACAATTGCTTGTTGTGTTTTCAAATCATTAATTTAGATAAAGATCATCTAGAAAAACACAAAAAGTTTGACAAGACAACCTATGAAAATTTATGATTAGGGATATGAAACCAAAAAATTTCAAGAAATCCCTCGCAAAGAGAGTCAAGGAATCAAAGAAGCAACTTAGCTACAAAAATATTTTGGAAAGGAGATGCTTCTTATATAAAAGTAGAAAAATCTTGCTTGAACATCAAACTTTTATCCATAGGTATCACAACTTTGCTAGAGGATATACTGATGATTTTTCCTTAGAACCTTTATATTCACAAGCTTATTTCCAATGAAGGGCTCTTTCACAAAAGCATAATCATAGTCAACCCATTCGTCATTCTTTCATCCCACAACTAGCAATAGAATATTCCAACAAGCCAGATCAATTCTTACAATAGAAGAAAAACTTGGAAAAATTAGGCTTGTCATAAAAAATCAGAGATTTACTAGTAAAGATACCCTATCAAAACACCCCAAATTCAGAAAATTACACCCAAAGATAGTCCCTTTACTGAGAAAAACCAAAAAAACACTGTGAAGTCCCAAAATAGTGCATATACAGTTTGTTTTAGTGCATACACCCTGTCTTTTAGAGCATCTGTTGTTCAAATAACACATTCATAGTCTGTTTCAGTGCATCTAAAAAATCTTATAACGCATATGCAGTCTGTCACCAAAAATTACTAGTATCTTGGCACATCCACACTCTAGTTTAGCACATATACCCGGTCTGACGACACATTTACCATATCTTTTAGCACATACATAGTTTTTTTTAGCACATCTTCCCTCTGTAATAGTGCATCCACATAACAAGAAAATAAAGACCTATTGGAAACCCTTGTTAGACTATTGACATCAGAACTCAGGTTTTTATTAGGACAAAAAAAATTTCACAGTCTAGATAGTGTCTTAAACCTAAAACAAATAGGATCTTACAAGTCAAAAATATTTCAAGTTAAACCTAGATCTTACAACTTTAAAACACAAATCTTGGTTATTACATTAAGTTTCATTATCAATATTTTGTCATCCTACAATCATGAAACAAAACACAATAATTATATTTTTAACTTGGTCTCATCAATTGGATATATCATTCTATTTGACTTTGTTAAAATCCAATTGACACTCATCCAAACACAAAAGATCAAAGTTTAGTGAGAAAAAAAATACTTGTATGCCAATTTTGACAAGGTTACAAAGATAGAAACTTAGGGGAAAAGATATTGGAACACCAAACACCATGGCTGAAGAAAATCCCTTTCACAGATTCCATCAAAATGATCCAAATGAAATAACTCAAGAGGATATCCAAATAGCACAACAAGATCCCAATTTCCACAAATTCATGGAAAAGGTTTTGGAACAAGATATGGAAAAATACCTTTTGATGCTAGCTGAACTAGGTACCAAACTTCCAAAATAATTTGACATCAATCGACTGAAAGAAACTCCTAAAGAAACTGAAACTGAATCACACAACACACAAAACACAGATCAAGTGGTTTCCCTAACACATCAAATGCAAAACTTACAACAACTCCAAGATATACAAAAAGGAACCACAAAGAGATACTCATTACAAGAAATTTGTCCTTACCCTTTTGATCCAATTGTGGACATGATACCATTTCCTAGATATTGTGAATTCCAAAAATATGCCAAGTACAATGGTAAAATAGACCCAATTGATCATGTGAGGGAATTCAGAACCATGAGTATAGAATTTGCACAAGAAGACACTTATCTAATGAGGTTATTTCCAAGGAGCTTAGGAGGTCAATGTATGGAATGTTTTTCTAAACTACAACTAGGAATTCAATCTTTTGAAGAACTAGTCAACAAATTTATCTCACAATTTTCCTTCAATATTCAACATGAGGTAACAATAAAAGACCTTTACAACATGAAACAAAAGAAAGGTGAAAAATTTCTCATTTCTACAATGATGGCAAAGGTTGTTTGCTAGGTATCCTCATTCTATACCTGAAGAAGAAAAGATAGAACTATTCATTGACAACTTAACTGATGACATGAGCTACAAGCTTGAACTACAATGTCCATATACATTTGAGAAAGTGATTGAAAATGGGATCAAGATCGAAGAAGCCTTATTCAAAAGAGGAGTGATAAAACATTACAACGAAAGATCAAACAATAAAAATTCCTCAAATCACTATGGAAACAATGATGCTACAAATGACACACAAAGTGTGAAACCAGTATTTAATTTAATGACAACTACTACAAAGAACAATCAAAATAATGAACAAAACATCAATCAAAATGTCAGTTATAAAAACAATCCAAAAAATGGAGAATATAAGCCACAATCATATTCAAGACCATCAAATCGATGAAGATTCACACCATTGGGACAAACACTAGAGTCAACAATGAGAGAGCTTATTGATAATGAACTTATCACCTTACCCGAAGCAAGAAATTGGGAACCAAAAGTAAAACCATCTTGGTGGAATGATGCTGACTACTATAACTTTCATAAAAACAAAGTACATAAGACAAATGATTGTATGCAGTTGAAACATCTAGTACAAGATTTGATTGACAACAAGAAAGTATTCATGGAAGGACCTCAAACAAATAATGATCATGGTGCATTTAAAAATCCTTTACCAAATTATGAAAAGGGAGAATCTTCTTCTACAAAAGTAAAGGTAAAAATGTAAACTACATTTATGACAACACTATTCATTGTATCTCTACAATTTAGAATATGAGGATCATGAAAATAATACTAATAAATCCAATGACATCATACCCATAGATTTGATCCCAAACATGGATACATCCAATGATTAGATAAATGTCATAAAAATTAGGGAAAATCAAGAATATCAACTAGTCAACGTGACAACAAGGGGGAAATCCAAGGTAATATTGAAAGGAGTTTCATCTAAAACCATTTCCACCCCTTCAAATCAATACAACATAGTCGATCAACTACAAAAAATACCAGCACAAATATCAATTTTGGAACTCCTTAAAATCTCACGATCTCATAGGGAGGTTTTGGAACAAGCTCTTGTGGCTACAATAGTACCCAATAATCTGGATGTTTGTCAATTTTAGACTATGGTGGGACACTTAACCATACCTCATTTCCTATCATTTTCCAAACAAGATGATGTGTCACTTACTCATCCACACAATGCCACCCTTCATATTGAAGTCTTAATCCACAAAAACCATGTTAAACATGTCATAATAGATGGTCGAGCTGGTATAAACATTTGTACTTTGAAATTAATTCATGCACTAGGTTATTCTGATAATGCTATTGATTCCAGAAGGAAGATCACAATAAAATCCTATGATGAAGAAGAGAGATCCTCTAAGGGATTGATCATGTTTCCTATTCAAGTGGGATCAATGGTGAAGAATATTGTTTTCCAAGTATTAAATAAAGAGCTCATTCATAACATACTCTTGGGATGTCCCTGGATTCATGAAATGCAAGCAATACCTTCAACTTATCATTAGTTTTTAAAGTTTTTGGTCAATGGACAAGAAGTCACTATTTTAGCTGATTACAATAGTCCTCAAACTTATAACACGCTTAAAACAACTCAAGACACTTTGGTGCCCCATAATAGAGAAGTAAACATTTCTAGTTCATCCAATGGTGAAAAGCAACTAAACTTTATATCAAAATGGGTTGAGAAAAAGGACCAGTCAAAGGAAACAAGTGTTGCTGATTCCACTTCATAAAACAATGAAGATCCACTAGATTCTCTATCACAACAATTCAAAGACAAGATCCAGTTAAAAGACAAGGGCTTGGGAGAGTATTCCATTGAGCAATCTTTATGTTTTTCACAATTGCTACCATCTCCAAGGACATATGGAAAACCATCAACAAAAATACAACAATCATCACAACCTACCATGGTTCTAGATGAAAGGTTTGTAAAAGCAGGCACTCTAGAAGATGAATCAAAAGACAAGGTCATCCTCAATTGGCTCTACAAAGATGAAGAAGCTTCAACATTAGAAAATATCAACATAAAGACAGATCAATATGGAAAAGGGAAAGCTATCTTAGAGAAAATGGGGATGAAGGGCAAGGACATATTGAAAAAAGAAAAGAAGGAATTATAGAACCCATTCAACCTCTCACACTTTAGTCAAAAGACAAAATAGGAATAGGTTACAAGGGAGAAGAAAAGGAAGAAAACACTCATAGAGTTGTTGAAAGGATCCTTCAAATGCGGGATAGTTCTAAAACAAATTATAATGAGTATGAGTGGGATTATTTATTTGAAACGTCATACAAGGACATACCAATTGATGTCATAAAAGAGTATACACCAATACATGAGGAGGGAAAAAGCTTAGGAACTAGACCCCTTGTATTTGGATCACAAAATATCTGACTCAAGTGAGGATGGATAGATATCGAGTGAGATAGATGACTTGGAGGAGAGTAATACCATAAACCTTGACATTACCACTAAAAAATTTGACATTACTATCAGAACCTTTACTGCCATTGACCTTAACCAATCCGATGACTTTCTACCCTTACTGCATCCTGAACTTATTGAATAGGAACCAACTAAACCTATCAATGTACCTATCTTTGAGAATGATGATGCTATCATAAATTTCCTTTATTGTGACAGATCTGACACAAGTTCTAATCATAAATCTCATAACCACACTTTGAGACAAGAGGGTGTCAAATATTTCAGTTGCAAAATTGAAAACATGAATAATGGATGTAATGGTGAAAACCATTCAATGGAAGCATTAGATCTTAAAAAAGTAAAAATAAAGAAGGCATCTGATGGTGAAAACCTCTCTGAGGCACCAAAAGATGAGAGATTTGACACCCTTCTAGAACATTATCATGAAAGATCGTCAGTATTGGTGGAGCCTATATAGTCTATCAATATTGGCACAATAAAAAAAGTAAAGACTCTAAATCTAGTAGCATGAATGATTGCATAGGAAAAGAAAAAATTCACCAAGTTCTTTGAAGATAGAAGAATTAAATTTTCTTAGTCATACTTTGATATGCCAGGTTTAGATCCAAATCTTCTAATGCATCATTTATGTTTACCATTTGGGATAAAACCCATGAAACAAAAACTAAGGAAAATGCATCCACATATCACCTTGATGGTAAAGGCCGAGCTGAAAAATTTGTTAGATGCAAGATTCATTAGGTCTATCAATTATGCTGAGTGGATTTCTAATATTGTACCTATATCTAAACCAGATAATAGTATCAAAATATGCACAGATCTCAGAGATCTAAATAAGGTATGTGGAAAGGATGATTTTCCTTTATCTAACATTGACATTATTGTGGACTTAACAATAGGACATGCCATGTTGTCACTTATGGATGGATTCTCAGGGTATAACCAAATCAAGATAGCACCCAAAGATCAGGAAAAGACAACATTCACATGTCCACATGGCACATTTTGTTGGAATGTCATGCTCTTTGGGTTGAAAAATATAGGTACAACATATTAGCATGCAATCACCACCATTTTCCATGACATGATGCATACTTTATATGGAAGATTATGTGAATGATATATTAGCAAAATCATACACCAGAGAGGGAAATTTGGAGGTTCTTGGAAAAATCTTTACCAGACTAGAGAAATTCAATGTTAGATTAAATCCTAAGAAATGTGTGTTTGGGGTTACATTAGCAAAACTTATGGGTTACATAGTTTTAGGAAAAGGAATTGAGGTGGATCCTGCCAAAATCAAGATAATAATGGAAATTCCACCACCAAAGAATATCAGTCAATTAATATCTCTACAAGGCAGGCTACAATCAATCAAGAGATTTATCTCCTAATTAGTAGACAAAAGTCATCCCTTCAATCATTTGCTACATAAGAATGTCTCTTTCAAATGGGATGAAGGATGTGAAACAAATTTCAATCAAATAAAGCAATATCTAATGTCACCTCCCATATTGATTCCACCTATAGAGGAGAGACCATTGTTACTATACATTGCAACAATAGGCATTTCTTTAGGAGCTCTATTAGCACAAGAATATCCTGAGGGAAGGGAATAAGCTATTTATTATATTAGAAGGACTCTAAATGGTTATGAAATAAATTACACCTTCATCGAGAAAGCATGCTTGGTGGTGGTATTTTCTACCTAGAAGTTGAGACATTATATGTTAACCCACACGGTTAAACTCATAGCAAAGGTTGATCCCTTAAAATACTTACTCAACAAGGCTGCTCTAATAGGGAGACGAGCCAAATGGGTCATGCTCTTAAGTGAATTTGATATCTAGTATGTGGATAGGAGAGCCATCAAATGTCAAGTGATTTTTGATCAGTTAGCTGAAGCTCCATTACCAAATGATCGTCCATTGAACATAGAGTTTCTTGATGAAGACATTCTTACTATGATAACACAACAATGGAGGCTTTATTTTGATGAGTCATACACACATGGGTTCGGTGCTGGAATTCTATTTGTTACACCTCAAGGACACACCATCCCAAGGTCATATAGAATCATGTTTCCATGTACAAATAATGTAGCTGAGTATGAGGCACTAATTATTGACATCAAAGTGGCACTTGAATGGAAAATCACAAAGTTAAAAGTATATGGAGTCTCACAACTATTCATCTATTAGGTAAATGATGAATATCAGATAAAAGATGAGAAGTTGATGTCATATAAGGAGATGATAAATGATCTCAAAAATTACTTTGTGGATATCAAGTTTGAACATATTCCAATGGTAGAAAATAAAGTTACTAATGCTATGGCGACGATTGCTTCTCTATTACAATTGCCAGAAAAGTGAGGTCATTATGAATTTATGGTGGAACAAGTGTCTAACCTTGCTTATGATGATCCTGATTCTCAAACCATATGCCAATTAATTAATGTTGAATCCTCCATTTATGGAAAGATGTGTGCTTACCTAAAAGACGGTATCCTTCCTCCTAATCTTTCGAAAAACAAAAAATGTAACTTCATTCACCAAACCACATGACATACCTTAGTTGCTGAAATAATTTACCATTGAGGTCAAGATGGTACTCTTCTTTGGTGTCTAGAACATAATTAGTCTAAGATAGCTTTATGTGAGGCTCATGAAGGTATTTTTGAAACTCATTCAAGTGGACCAACCTTAGCAGAGAAACTCCTCCGTTTGGGGTATTACTAGCCAAATATGGAGAGGGAGTCTTATTAGTTTGTTAAGAAATGCCAAAATTTTTAGATCCATGGTAATTTAATCCATGCACCAGTGCAAGAATTGCATCCATTTACTTCAACATGGCCCTTTTGTCAATGGGGATTGGACTTGGTAGGAAAAATTAATCCATCTTCATCCAATGGATAGAAATTTGTAATGAAAACAACGTAATACTTTACAAAATGGATAGAAGTGGTTCCCTTAACAAAAATCATTAGAAAACATATCTCTTCCTTCATATTGAATTACCTCATATGTAGGTATGGAATTCCTTAGTCCATTGTGAAAGACAATGGTCAACCTTTTAAGAATCAGGATGTGCAAGAACTATGTGAAAGGTTTCATATCCAACATCATTTTTGAACACCATACTATCCTCAGGGAAATGGCTAGGAAGAGGCCTCAAATAAGACTATTTCAAAAATCCTGAAGAAGACTATCAACGATGTTGGACATGATTGGCATGTTTAGTTAAATCCTGCTCCTTGGGCATACAAAACCAACATCAGAACACCTACAGGAGCTACACTAGATGCCTTGGTATATGGATCAAAGACTATAATACCCATTGAGGTTGAGTTTCCATCACCCAGTGTATCACTGAAGGGAATCATTCTAGATGAGGATTATAGGGTCTCTAGACTTCAAGAGTTGGAACTATTGGATGAAAATTGTGAACAAGTTGTGAACCATTTGATGACATATCAATAGAGGATGTCTAGAAGCTACAATCATAGGGTAAATCCTAGAGTCTTTCAGGTTGGGGACTTGGTCCTAAAGGAAAACCCTAGAATTCAATAGGACAGAGAAAAGAAAGGGAAGTTTGAACCTAACTGGTTAGGTCCCTTTGTAATCATATCAGTCTATAGATCTAGAGCCTATCGGTTGTCTACACCTAAAGGGGATTTGTCTGATGAACCTATCAACAGTATCCATCTCAGGAAATTTTATACCTGATTCATTTAGTGCATGGTCAAAAAGGTCACCTTGATGAAAACCTAGCAAACATGTGTCTTGGTGATAGAAAATACAAAAAAAAAAAAAGAAAAAAAAAATCAGTCTTAAAAAGTGCAATAAAAATGAGTAGTGAAAAACCTAGAAGCAAGCGTTACTTGTGATTTAAACTATCTTTTCTATCTATTGGATGCATGACTTGGTCATCCACTTCTACCACCATTTTTCCAACTAAACATCTGAAAGGCGAACATCATGTACATATCTTGGTAAATTGATCGTGTCACACCCTAGCTTGGGGTAAAAATCTTGAAACCAATGGGGCCAATAAAATTGAGCTTAAAAAAATGGACAAAAAAATAGTATGACAACACAGAAAACAAAATGATCATTGGGAAACTCAACATTAAACATACATCAAACATCAAATCACTTCAAAAAATCAACCATCAACATCATGACAGTTGAGATCAAATCAATCAAAAAAAATTGAGAATGGATGATCTAATATGAATAATGAATGAAATACTTCAAGGAGAGGTTTAATTATTTTACTTTGATCATTGTTATCATTTCTTTGGAGGAAATTGATGATGTATTGAACTAGAGAGGCCAAGAAGAAGAATGATATTTTCTTTGTCTATTGTTTGTGAATTAATTATTTATTGTGCGAATTGTCGCGAGACGTACTCCACAAAGTATTGTTGATGACATTCCAATTCACATAATAAAATGTTGATTTTTTTTTTGTGCAATAAATGCTTAGGTCATCTCGGTTCAATTATACATAAATGTTTGTGTTACCTTGTAATATAAAAAATCATGAAAGTAGTACTTAGGTCATCATTGGTGTTAATAATACCATTGATGCTTGTACTCACTTTCAACATTTTAAAAGCTCCATGGTGATAACAAGCAAAATAAAAGGACTGTTAAGATGCAAATTTATGGATGTAAATTTTCATGGTAAATTAAATTGCATTCATAATAGTGCTACATCTGTAGAGTATTTTTACGAAGATTAGTTAAACATTCAAAGTCGATGTTATCTTTTCTCATTAATGGATGGTGTATACTTGACATTAACAAAAACATCATAATTATCATATAATGCATAACCATTTTCATTGCATACATTAGAAACATTATTACATGATTTCATCATTCATACATTTGATCAAATAATTTGCATTTATCATATCATTTTTTTCCATTTGTGCATCACATCATAAAATTTCATGAGAAAAACTGTCAAAAAACAAATCATCTGCAAAATTGCATTTTCATTAACACTATCATATCATAATTATACATTCAAAATACCATTATATTGATCATTCTTTAATCTATTTATTGTATCATTAATTTGCATTAGAAAAATCAAATATAAAGTACATTATATTCATCTTCCTTATTATGTTATATATCATTTAAAATCATATCCAAAAAATCATACATATAGATGCAATTTCATATAATTTACATATATCTATTATCATACAACCATCATCATGCATCCATAAATCATCATTAGTCATAAATCACATTTGAACCATCATAAAAAAAAAATCATCATTAGCATATCATAATGATCATTAATAGCATCTATAACATCATAGCATAAATCATCACATGGCATATAGAAATAAGGAAAATACATCCATCATAGAATCACATAAACTCATATAAATCGATAAAATCTGCCACATATCATATAAATCTCAAAAATCATAATGTTAAGTATACAATGAAGTCTAATATGTAAAGAGATACACAATAAAAAATGGTTGTCAATCAAAAAACTAGAGTATACATCATATCTCATATATCATGGAATGACATCATGGACCTATGTGGTGTTAGCTCTAGATGGTGTAGGCATCTTTGGGCCAATACCTCCCCCACCAGACGTACCAGGATCTCTCACATCTCTTTGTAGAGGCTGTGTCACACCCGAACTAATAGTCGTGGACTCACTCCCGACTGATCAAGACTCTACATAACTCACTCTCTGCTATGGAGGAATGACATCATGGTATTTACCTCTATAGTACTCTTCCTCTTGAACTAAACAAAAAAAATCTCTCATATGATCTGCTATAGATGTACCATCATCAATCTCTATAACCTCTTGACTATCAACTGTACTTGCTTGACAGTTCGTCTGGTTGCATCTCTCTCAGCTATCAACAAGGAAATTTGTGTCTAAGCCCCTGCCAACTATCCTTGTACTTGAGTGAGAGCCTGTGTATGAGACTAGGTCTATGTCTACATCTACATTTGTGTCTGCAATAAGAGACCCTAAGCTTGAACCAGTTGACCCTATAAGGTCTGCACCTACACCTGTAAACTAGCAATCTATGTTTGTTGTTGTTGGGAGGGTACACCAATCCGCACATGCTACTCTATAGGAGCTACAAGTTATCACCTCTTACAAGGAACCATATAATCCTAAACATCCAAGGCTATACCCAACCCACCTGTACCTCCTCCATCATCTCCACCACCACCTCCTCCATCATCTCCACTATCATTACCCTCATCATCTCCACTACTCTCATCCTCACCACTACTACTCTCAACATCCTCCACCTCCTCACCAACCTCCTCTCTCCTCCATCAACGATCATGTGCAACAACAACCTCCTCCTCAATAGGTAGTGGTACTGGCTCATCAGGAATGGTAATCCATTGAAAAGGATGTAGAACTAGATAATATGCATAATTAGCTATAATAGGTGGCTCGACAATATCAGGATAGATATCCCAAACTAGAGGTTGTAGAGCTTGATAATCCTAAATAGTGGTATCATATGAAAGACTTGGTCCCCACTCTGTAGAATCTAATTGGAGCCAAGTATAATGGGAAACACCTTGGGGCATACCTTGAAAAATACCATATTGTTTGAGCACTTGTCTGAACAAAAATCTCTTTAACACCTAACGAGTCTGACTAATCAACATTATCAACTAACAAAGGTATCGAAGCTTTACATCATCATCATCCCAATGCTTGCAATCTAGATAAGGCTTCATGTAAGAACTTCTACATCATCCAATACTTTTCTCTAATGATCCAACTTACCTAGTCTAGGTTGAGAAAGTCAACCTGTATATCTATGAACATACAACCTCATGAATGGTCTCTATCTAATTGTCACTGGATGCGTAACAACTATATGCTCCCATGCCAACAACTAAAGCAATGTAATTCCTGATGAAAAAATATGACCTCCAAGGCAGACAACTGAATGCAAATCATGATAAAGATGGGCAAGCATACACATGCCCCAAGAATATCTTGTACCATGCACAATCATGCTCTCCAACACACGGCCCCAACCAATAGAAATTCCCTTTGACTTGTGATCAGTACAAAGGAAACCTCCAATAAAACCAACAAGAACTGAAGGTAGGGTGGCATAGGCATCCACCATCTCACACCATGGAATCAAATATCCACAAATAGAATCATCCTAAAATACTCTGCAAAGAGCATAGGTCCCGCCCTGCTCTAACGAATCATAAAATACAATGTCACCAACAATGGGTATCCTCATAATCTTCCAAACATCCTTAGGAGTGATTATCATCTTGCTAGTAGGAAGGTGGAAGGTAATATGCTTGCTATGCCACCTCTCTGCTAGGGCTATTAGGAGACCTCGATTAATCCTAATTTGGGGCATATCTAATAGAGATGATAAACCATAATGGGTAATAACTACAATCTCTTGCTACACTAGCTACGGTATCAAATCAAAGGTCCTAGGAAACCACTCTCTAATATGTAAGTTCGAAAATGACTCTTGTCATCATAGAAAACAAAAATGTTAGAAATCTTTGTCAATCATCAACATCAATCAACCTATTGAAACTAATCACCTCTGGTGATTTTTTTTTAAATATCATCAACAAACATCATTGAACGTCACCTATCATGGGTTCAATCAATCAAATCAACCTCGCTCATCATGAGGTATATCAAACAAACTCTAATTATTCATCGCCTATCATCAGGATAATTATCATCAATCAATCATTAGACCTTGCCTATCATGAGGTTGAACATCATCTACTTTATTGAGATCATCAATCATATCAAACCAACAACTGACATGATCAAAATCGACAAAATAAGGGATAAAATTGACAAACTACATCATTTTGACTTGAATGCACTAAAAAAGTGTTTTTATGTGCCACAATATCATAAGTGCCATTAAAACACCTGAAGGCACTAAAACAAGTGCTCAAAGCACTAATTCTTCAGATGCACCATTTCAAGAGGAAAATGTGCTATTTTAGGACATCAAAGCACCATTACAATGGATATGCTATTTTGGGGGGTCAAAGCACTAATGTTGGGGAAAATGTGCTAAACTGGTCAAAGTGCTAAAACTCTATGTCATAGTGCTAGAACATCTATCCTAAGCACTATAACTTTCAAAGTGCTATTATAACCTATGAAAGTGCTAAAGAAACTAACATAAGCGCTATTTCATTGAAAGTTCTAAAACAGAGAATGAAAGCGCTACATCAGAGCTTGAAAGCGCTAAAAGATGAAAAATCCAAAAGAACCTTTAAAAATTAAGGAAATTCAAAATGCGCAATTTATGAGGAGGTTCTAGTGTACATACTGGAGGTCCGTATGCAGTCGGGTGGTTGTGTTGTCGTACACGCTCAAATCGGGGAGTGTGGTAAGGGATTTACATTTTGCACCAAATTACTCTCACACCAACTTTTCAAACTCCAAATGCACAAATGAATTCAAATTTACCTCTTTTTAACTTTTTAAAGGTTAATTAAAGGGATTTTTATGGGATTTATTTAATTTATTTACTAGAGGATTAATTCAAAACTCATCATAGGGGAATCTTTCAAATTGTTTGTCAGGAGATAAATTATTTCATCATTAAAACTTTATCAAATCAGCAAAAATCATCAGAAAATCACAATTTTTTTTTTCCAAAAATCCAAAAAAATAAAAAATTCATCAATTTATCTCGAGGAGCATACATCCATCATTAATTGAAAATCAACATATGGGGCATACTAAATTTTTTTCGTTGATACTAGTAGTAGCAACAAAATTTTCTTTGAAGTAATGCAGAAATACATCACTTCAAAGAGGGGAAAAATTTATACACCTAAAAATGGTTTGGATAATCTAATTGATTAAATATGATTTATTTGATTAATTAACCTTAAATTCATCTACTATTGAATAAATACAAATTTTTATTTATATAGTTCACATTTATATTCTTCTAATTATTCTCTCTTAGTTAAATAATCAAAACTCCAATATTTTTTATTTAATTATCATTTATCAAAAAAATCATATTCTACAGCTAATCAATATCTCACCTACCAAATTAGACATGAAATGTCTAATTTAATTCATCTTAACCTTCATGGGAAAATTTGGAGACAAAATTGCAAGCAATCATCTTCATCTTTCTCCAATGATTCTTCCTATCATCTTGTTGAGTGTTTTTGTGGGGAGGAACAATCCCCATGATTAGCTCAGGTGTCTTCATCTCTCACCATTCAATCCTTTAGATCAAATCTAGAACTTTGTTGTGTTGCCCCTTCACAAATGTGCTATTGTGAATCTCTAAATACAACCTCATTCTATAGGAAATGGATCCCAACTTTGTGCAAAATTACTCTGCAAAACACCAATTGAGCAATCAAGCATCTTAGCAATAACATTATTATTTAGCAATAGTAATAATAAGAATTTTAGAATCAATATCATGGTTACATCATAGTTTACCTTAGTCTCTTTTATCAAGTTTCATGTCAATTTAGATTACAGTAGCTTCATCATATCATTTAGATATCATCATATAGGATTAGACTATTGGATTTAGCAGCATCTCATTCTCTAGATTGGCATTTTAATAGTCATAATGCTTACCAAATCTGAGAGCCCCATGACTTAATAAATCTTTAGAGATAGACAAAAATATGATGCTTTCAGTAGATTCTTGTTTTAAATTAGTTTAAATATTGTTGAATCTTTGATATAATGTCTTATTAAGAAGTGTTGTTTGTTATTTAACTCATTACTCATTCCACACTTACAATAAATATTTTGGATTTTATTAATCACAATTTTTTTTAGGCAACCATGAAAAAGAAAATTGCCTTTAGGATGAAATATATGGTTTTCATATATTATATCATTATTCTTTTATAGTTTCTTTCTTAGTATGTGAGTAATTTATTCCTCAAAAGGATCATTAGAATACATGCATATATCACTTGTACCTTTATTCTTAAATAATATAGGATGTGTAACTACATATTATCTAATTAAACAACTCTTTGGTGCATATATTAAACAAACATGCAATATAGGTTCTTAGTCTTGTAAGTCTTGAACCTAACTCAATTTTTTTCGTGACAAGTCTTGTAGGTTATTGGTCTTGTAAGTCTTGTAAGTCTTGCAATATGGTGTGTGCATAAAAATTGGTGCAGCCATGGTAGGAGGATCCTCAAAGAGAACAATCCAGACCATGTAGCCAAAGTTACACAATAGAAGCAACATGGAATATGGAGGAAAATACAAATTCAAAAATTCTCATTAACAAAATTATCAATTAAAATCGGCCGACAACATCAAGGTTTACAGATTTAGCTCCCAGGCTTGATACAACATGCTCAAATACAATAGGTAAATAAAATTGATATGGTAGAGGAATCTGATGAGACCATAAATTGTCTCATTTTTATCAAATAAAATCATCTATTTCTTCTTAATGCATTAATGTTAAAGTGGATTTGAGTGATGATTGAAAGTTATTTAGCTTGTTTAAAGTAGAGTATAAAGTAAATGTTTGATTTATTTGTAGTAATTAAATGTGATCCAAATTACCTCTAATATGTCTCCATGAAGTGTTTAAGATGATATAATGCAGATAAATGAGTTATTAAATAACTCATGGGAATAAGAAGCTTCATAGACACTTGAAGTAGGAAAACTCCTAAAATCTTTAGAAGGATGTGAAGAAGTAATGAGAAGATAGAGAAGACTCCTAGCACACTCCTACATTCATGCAAAATCATGGAGCATCAATCATTCCAAAATCAATGGGATGAGTATTTGTTTCATGTTGAGTTCAAAGATCTCTCACAATTATTACATTTCATGATTCCTTCTTCCGACAAAGATAACTCAAGCTACCACATCAATCAAATGTTGTTGCATGATTATAGCATGTTATTCATGTTAATGATCAATTATTTTGGAAATAAAAGTGAAGAATAATTCCTTCATTCACGTGGAGAACTAAAGACTTCATAAAAATCAGGCATTCAAAAATATTCAAAAATGTAGTCTTAGAAAAATAGCAATATCTCCCTCATTTCTCAAAAAAATTCAAATTTTCAAAATGATATGGAAACTAGATTTGAAGATATAAAAACCATTTTGAGAATTTGGCATTATTTGTAGAAAGGAAGGAGCAGTAAGTGTCAGAAAATGACTAAGACAAAAGTGGCGTGATTGAGGACAACATCTTCAATTTTTCAAAGTTTTATAAACAACCCCTCAAAAATAGGATCTTGGATCCACATTCTTAGTGGATTGATATAGAATATGAATTCTATAAATACAATGTAATCATTGGATAAAATGAGGGGATTATAAAGGCTTGTTTCGGCTTGAGGAAATATGATAGTTTTAGTTTCATTTCCAACAATGTATTTTCAACTTTCTACAGTAAATTTGAATTCAAGCAAGATTTTCATTTCCAGCAAGTGTCAATTATTTTAGCCCTTTCAATTCATGCAATTGTTCCTTAGATTAGTTTCATTTCATGCAAATGGGATTTAAGATTAGTTATCTTTCATGCAACTTTACTTTCATGCAAATAGGATCTAGTTTTGCAAGTAGAATTGGCTGTCAAACAAGTTTTCTACTTTCTTTCTTGCATACAACCATGGACACTGCCTTGGATTGATAATTTAAATGATGAGGATTACAATGACCCCATTAGAATCAATCCTCTCATTTTATTTCCTACCTTGTTTTATTGAAGATGAGGAGAACATATCACATATAGATACATCAACTGAAGCCTTTGATCAACCTGGTTTGGGCTTGATGGATGAAGACAACTCCGTGGTTTTGGAGTAGTGGAAACAAACATGTTTATCCCTTGCTATGGTGGATGAAGATCCCCAATCTATTGAGGTCTACAGTTTTAAGGTAGAGGACCTCTTTTGGGATGTTATAGAAACCTTTTTTTAGGTTTAAAGATTAGATCATCACCCCCAGAAGAGGATCTTTGTGAAAAAAAACATAAGAGTGAGGAAACAACAAAGGATGTGCCAACCATTAAATTCCATTTCTAATTTTTTTGCAACTAGTTGCCAAGAAGAGATTAAAATAGAGAGACAACTTGAAGGATTTAGTTCTTCACTTGAGGTGTCTCACAAATCTAAGATATGTGTTGATGAAGTGTGCATCAATGCATGTAATTATGATGTATGTTGGTTTTTTTCCATCCCTGGATGTAGCAATGTTTAATATGAGGTCTTCATTCAGGACATGAAGATGTGACCTTTGACTTTAGGGATAATGTGATTGAGTTAGAATGCTTCACATGGAACCAAAACATTGAAAAATTCAATATTGAGAACCCACACATTTTTTGGGAGAGTGATGCCCCTACTACTCAATTTGATAGTAAGCTTGAGATTCAAAGCTTTTCATTTGAGATGCATGAAGAATAGATTCCTTGTACAAATCAAAAAATAGGTTTGGCATATTTGAAACACCATGTGAGTTGGAAACTTTCTCTCTCTTTTTCAGTTCATGTAATGCAGAGGCTAGTGGTGATGACATTGGCCTATCCTTTTGTGAGGTGAGTTCTATCCCCTCTACAAAAGGTTTTTTCTCGGATGCTGACCTATCTTCAGAGAAGTTCACCTCTACTATTGTATGCTCACTTGAGTAACCAATTACAGATGAATCTAAGACCTACATCTTATGGTTCCTTTGCAATGGAAAAGTTTAAGTGAAGTGGTCCTTCACCTAGAAGGAATTTTGTGCAGTTACATGAATGTTGGTAGTGGTTTTCATTGGTTGCAGTTGGGTGAGGTCTGTAACTATGGTTTGAGGGAGATCAACTCCTTCAAAAGGTTCATCTTTGACAAAGGAAAATTCCCTTCTTTTTCTTTCTATTAGTTTAATGTGTATATTGTAAATTTATTACTTTCCATGAAGTTCTCCTTACACACCCTACATTATAATTAAGGGAATGTATGTTCTAGTTTACTTGATTTCCTCCAGGTGCAATACTGTACATGTTTTTTTTTTCCCTTGGTAGGCCTAGTTTTGTAAGATCCCTTTCATGACTTTATGCCCAATGGACTAATAAGGCTTCTAAATTCCATGATTAGCAGGGAATCATCCCTAGCTAAAATGTTGACATTTTATGCCACCCTTGGATGCCCATGATTTATATCTAATCAAAAAGATCCTATTTGTGCATCCTATTCAAATCCATGTTTATTTTGATGAATTTGAGTCTTTGAGGTTTTGAAACTCCTCAATTATATCCAATTATGGTTTTGAACTTGCAAGCTAGGGCTCCCAAAACCTTATACGCTTAGACCCTAAACCCACTAGTCTTAGTAGAAACTTTTGTTATATTCCTTTGTTGAGTCTTTGTAGTCAGTTCTTGATCATTCAATTATAACTTATGTCATGTGTGGACATTTTTTGACCAGCCCCTTTACCCTTGTCTTCCCAATAAAATCCCTAGTTTAAATTCTTGATCAATGTCTTATGTCCCTAGTTTGAAAATAATAGTTTTCCTAAGTATTAATTCAGCTAGACATGTCCCCCTTTTTAAATCATTAGGCCAAGGAATGTGCTTTATATTAACTTTAAGTCATTTAATTGGTTGTCCCTTTGATCTAGTGATTGATGGGAAAGAATTTTGATTTAATCTCGGTCATTCTTTGCTAGCCCACACCATTAAAATATTCAATTCAAAAACCATGAGGGCTAGCAGGTGTGTTCCATGTATCCCATCTCTTTGGTGGGCCTTGATAGTTTTAAAAGAAATGAAATTTGTGGGCCCTTTGATCCAATGACCAATGTGAAAGAATGTCGATTTAATCTTAGCCATTGCCCGCTAGCCCGCACCATTAAAATATTCTTATAAAAAACCATGTGGGCTAGCAGACATGTGTCATGCATCCCATTTCTTTGGTGGGCCTCGATATTTTGAAAATAAATGAAAGTGGTGGGCCCTTTGATCCAATGACGGATGTGAAAGAATTCCAATTTAATCTTGGTCATTCCCTACAACCTTGCACCATCAAAATATTCAATTACAAAGTTGTGTGGGGTAGCAAGTGTTTGCCACATGTTTATGCTTTTGGTGGGCCCTGAAATCTTCCAAATCAATTATGGTGGTGTTTCAAAGGCTTGTCTATCTAATGGTCTTGGTGAGTTGTACATCACTAATCTCCATCGTTCGCCACCAGTCTGCAAGGTACCCACATGAAGATCTAAATTTTGTGCGGGGGAGTGGTCATGCCATATGTGTCATGGTGGGACCCAAGGCCTTGGTTTCCTTTGTGCGGTTTCAATGGCTTAGTCAATGGAGAGAAATCTGACAATCATCATGGTGGAACCTTCAAAGTTTCATGTTCCACAGGTCTAAAAATGTACTTTCTTGGGTGTTCAATTGGTCTAGTGTGACTAGGGTTTAGGGTTTCTTGTGGGGAGTTGTTTTAATTAGAAGATTTTATCATTTTTCTAAACCCTTAGTTTTTTGGTATATTCCTTTGTTGACCTACTATGGTCATTTCCAAATCATGTTAGAAACAACTTTAGTCATTAAGGGTCATGTTTTGATTGGTCCCTCGTGGTTAGGTTTCATGTTTTCCCATCACTAAATTTTCCATGTGTCTAGGTCCAAAATTCCTTTATTTTATAAGGTTGATAATTTGGCCTTGTTTGGCCTTTAAATCCTTTAAAAAACAAATTATTTATTCTTGAAGGGCTTTATCCCACATTTTCCTAAGCAACCCTTTTTCTAAAACAACTTTGCGCATGTGTCTTTTTTCATCACTTAAAGTCTATCATTCATTGCTGAAGTTTTTTCTATCATCGGTTTGATTACTACAATGATCAATGAGCATATGGTGCTCTTTTATATCATGTGTCACTGAAAACATTTGGTCTTCATAATTGATTACCACAATGAGCGATGTGGCTATGTACCTTTCTTATCACTTATCACTAAATTTCTTTGGCTTCTTGGTTCCTCTTTAGAAAAGTGCAATGGAAGTTGTTTCTCCCTTATATTGTTCCATCATAGAAAAATTTCATCGCATTTTTCATTTACTACGATGAGTGATGGGAAGGTATTGAATGGAAAAATGTGATTTTTCCGATTGTTAGCATTTGGTGCATCACTTGGAGTCTTCCTTGCTGAAATATAAATGCAACCCTATGACAATTCTGCAACAAGTGATGGAGGATATGCTGAGGGATATTCCTTCCATGAGAGTGGTTTCAGCTCATCGCCAAAGTTTGGAGATAACTTCAAGGAATTACTGCAATGAACAATGGAGTTCGAAAGGTACTATGAATACATGAATTACTACATGTCAGTTGTTTGAGGCATTATGGTTGTGTCTAGGAACATTTGTAAAGGCATGGTGTGATGGTTGAGGATCATCATTGATCGTGTTTTATATCAAAAGGATCAACGACCAAGATTCAAACTTGTGTGGCTAGTTTTTAGTTTGCTTGTCTGAGATCTCTTTGAACATTAATGGTGGACACGCTCTAGGAATTCACCATAAAGATGGGTTTTAGCCACTTTCTTTCACAATTTCAATAGTTGAGAGCTGCGGAATTGGTCTAGAATTGTAGAATAGGGTGTGGTGAGCTTGGGCAAGCAGTTGTAGAGAAATTAAAGGAATTTTCTCAGGTAAGCATGTATCCACTTTCTCCTACGTCAATTGTGCATAGGCTGGCAAGTTTAATGAATTGTCAAGAAGTCTATAAGCTTTGAATTCTTAGCGTTGGTGAGGGTTTAGTTGTCTACAATTTCCATTTTGGTTGGTAGGAATTGTGTGTTGTCTAGGTGATTTTTTATTCTACCAAATTTGTTTCTAGGAGCATAAACCAGTAAGGTTTCTTCTGTAAGTGAGAATTTGTAAACCTTAGGTTTTTCATATTGTGAATGTGAGTGTACCCAATGATTCCTCTAATAAAATAGAGAGGAAACCTACCCAGAAGAGGGTTAAAAGGACTAAACCCTAGGATGACACCACTAAAATTAAGCTAGACATGTCTAAGAAGTCTACGAAGCAAGAGGCAATGATGAGAATTTTTTCCATATTCATAGTGGGTGAACCTAAGAAGACTTAAAACTTGAGAAATAGAGTTGTTATTTGTGACTAGGGTGAGCGTAGTGGTGTGAAAGAATAGATTCCAAGGAAGGAGGAAACTAAGTCAAGGGAATTGACCAAGTCTAAGGAGAAAAAGAAGAAGGATAAGGGCCATAAGGCTTATAATTCTTATATGAAGGAAATTGATGTTTTCATGGAAGATGAGGCAAAAGATGATCTAGAATATTCCTAGTATCTCCTTACACTTGCAAGTCTAGAAGACTCTAAATATGATGAGATAAATTCTCCAATATCAACAAAATCATGGAGACATGCATACTTTGATTTTGAAGATGATGAACCATTGTAGAAGCAAAGTCCCAGTTTGGAGTTTTTTCCTTAGATGCTAACATGGAGAATAATTTTGGCTAATGTGGAGAGGTTTTGATGTTACTACAATGATGGAAGTTCCTTTTGGAGGGTGGGAAATGTATTCTGTGACTGATAGAAAGGATTTTTTGTCTTATGCACTTTCCCTTTTTTTGCAAAGAGAAAATATAACTGTATGAGGAATTTTGAAATTGAAGTGAAATGAATGTCAAATGTAGATGTGGCTAAAATTGTAATCTAGCTCGAAGATTGTTGCTCCCATTTTTCTTTAAATGGGAATTTAAGGTGTTGGAAATTAGTGTTCACATGGGATAGAGTATGTGAGGTAAAGTGAGTTAAAGTAATAACTCACGAAGTATTAAAATTAAATATTTGTTAGAGTTTTTTTATAGGTTATGATAATAGTGGTAGTAAATGTTTTTTTGTATTATGTGTTTTTTTAATGACTCATATATTTAGGAGTTTTTTAGTCACGTAATTATCTATGAGTCATTGTAGGAAGTTTCCTATAATATAGGAAATACAAGTCCTATATATATATCTAAAGTGTATTGAAGTAAAAAAGATAATATACTATATTGTTGATTATTAAGCTTTCATCTCTACTATATTTTCCAATATGGTATCAAAGCAGGATCATATATTGTGCTTATGATAAGGAGAGAATATTGGTTTTCTTAAATTCCCGTATCGTAGAACATAATATCTGATCTTGGCGATTTGTGGAAGGCCCATAAAACTCTTTTATTTCCCTATGTGTATCCTTTGTTTGGTCATCTCTTCACTAGGAGATTGATATTATTTGCATTAGTCAAGGAGATCGATATTATGGTTGTATATCATTTAGTGAGCTTGTTTTGCAATCTCCACATTCTTCTAATGCCTGGTCATTGTTGTAACTTCTAATGCATTATTGGTGAGCCCATGTAATTGTCAACATGTAGATGTTTTCAAGACACTACAATTCTATTTGAATCCTTCATCATTGTAATTGCCATTGACCACATGTGGGTTGTTCGTTTTGAGAGCCTAGAGGAGAACTTGATGTGCCTATGCTCTTTTTTTTCATCTTTGGATTTGTATTGGTAGGTAATTTCTCTGTATATCGACATAATTTATTCTCAAGATAGAACAATTATGTGATCAAGAGGTTGATACCAGCATTTGGTTCATTATTCCAATTAGCCTGATAATACTCTTTTTTATTAGCATTCTTCATTGGTAGAAGAGATTCAACATTTTTGGCTCATGCTTCATTGCTTCCAGTGACCCATCTTCAATATCAATTTTTTGAGGAGGTCACATTTTTTAGGAAATCCTATCACACTTGCATCGGGTGTAATAAAATTCCATGAATTCCTTGATCAAGATTTGCAGTTCATTGGTAGGGTTATTGAATTCCTTTGCATTTCCTTGAACAACGCCTCCACTCTCTCGACAATTATTATCTCTTTGTATAGTTGCTTGGACTAGAAAACCCATGCTTGATAGGCATGGTTTTTGTGGTGAACATGCTATTGGTTAGATAGGCACTATGATTTGTATTAGTTTACCTCAACCGATATCATATTTGTGAGAATCGGGGGCATTCTAGAATTGAAATTTAAAGTTAAGTTTGCTAAGTAGCAACCAAATGGAGGATGAAGGAATCAGAGGTTGGAGGTCAATTAGCGACCTCTCTTCAGTCACCAATGATGGGGCTACACACATGATATGGTGACAAATGTACAATACGTAGTGTGATTATTTTTATTTTTTCAGTATGGTGTGTGAATGCTAGAAAAATGATTGTATTAGAGAGCATATGACTATAGAGGTCCTCTAACTATGGTGATCTTATGACTATCATACTTCATTGTAAGATGATCATTCAATGAATAAGTTCATTGGCAATGATGATCATGTGTAGAAAGATCTAGACAGTAGTATGCAACATGATACGATTCATTTTTTTAGTGTTTCTGGCTATGTGAATAAATGGAAATTTCACATTATGGGGGGGAATAATAACCAATGTTACATTCCCATTTCATAAAAAAATGACTAAATTCAAGGGCATATTCCAGTGGCAATGGCAGTGGCAGTTGTTTATGTTGTTTGAGATCGAGTGGCAATGGTTGGTAATAGGGTATGTGCAGGATCATGATGGGCCAAAAAGTGGCAATATGTAAGTGATATGATGACCCATGTGGTTGATGAATTTTTTTTACCGAAAATTGATGAAACAAAAAGGGTTTTTAAAGGAGATTCTCAGCTTTCCACCAATATAAATTATGCTTTACTTTGAATTTAATAAATAATTATTATTCATTTTTTATTTGAATTACGACTAAAGTCCTGATTGATAGGCTGATTGAAAAAAATCTATAGTTTTCAAATGGTATCATATATTTTGAATCCAAAACACGTGTCACATTCTATGCTTCATATACTATAGAATTAAAACATAAAAATTGAATTTCATGAAGTTTTGACCAAGTTAAGGTGGTTAGACATATGAGTTTTTATATTTTTTAAAAGTTGTAATAAAAAAATCATAATTAATTATTTACTTGGAAAAAAATTACCAAAAAATATGCATCACATCCAGAAATGATTCCTCTACTTATATCTAAAATATTATTAAAAAATATTATCATTTTATTGTGGTTAGGGTGGTCAGAAAGACACCTACTTGTTATTTTTCCCCTGAAATTTAAGTACTAATGCATTGAAATTTCAAATTTTCACCAAATAGATATATATATATTTTTTAAATAAACCTAGTAGTTTAGAAACTACATTCAATTTTCTACAGATTCTATTGTTATATATTTTTGAAATAATATAGATAACTTACTCAAATTTTTATGTCAAGTTACCCAACTCTGATTTTTCTGAATTTTTTTCCACTTAAGGGCCTATTTTTTCCATGATGATCCTGCACATACCCAATAGTGACTACAATTAAGAACATTTTGTTCTTATGGAATTTAATGTGAATTTTTTTTGGTATGAGTTTTCTTCTTCATATTTTTTTGTATATGTTGATTCCTATATAATTCCTTGATGTACAAGCATAGTAGCAAACAAAAGTACCGAAGTAATGCAGTTCATGGATCTTGGAAGGGTTTGTGGGAGGATCTAGAAAACCACACAAGGTGGACAAATGGTGAAGGTTCATGTTCATGTCATGGTTTGTGGTAAGCATGTTTGAAAACATAGAAGGAGAGATCCTTTCTTTTGGATCAAGGTCATGAGTCAGTTGGACATGCCACAGGGATGAGCATAATGTAGATGAAGGGTGTGATTTCGTACCATGTCCACACTAAGGGGGGAATGTTGGGAATTAGTGTTCACATGGGATAGAGTGTGTGAGGTAAAGTGAGTTAAAGTAATAACTCACGTAGTATTAAAATTAAATATTTGTTAGAGTTTGTTTATAGGTTATTATAATAGTGGTAGTGAATGTTTGTTTGTATTATGAGTTGTTTTAACAACTTGTATATTTAGGAGATTGATAGTCATGTAATTATCTATGAGTTATTGTAGGACGTTTCCTATAACATAGGAAATACAAGTCCTATATATATGTAAAGTGTATTGAAGTAAAACAAAGTACATACTATATTGTTAATTATTAAGCTTTCATCTCTACCATATTTTCCAATACAAGGCCAATTACATGGGTGTTCTGGTGGTCTTTGGTTGGAGAAAGTTTATACTCATATGATAGTAAATTTTGTAAGTCAAGCACAGATGGATAGAATAGTATTGAGTCTTGGGTATGCATCCTAGTTTGTAATAGGCTTAATAGTTTTACAGTAGCAACAATGTATGAATAAGAATTACAAATTCTGGAACAAATTCTCTCCTATGTATTTTGCCTCCCAAATTATGAATAGAATGATCAAGGATCTTTTATTTGTCTTCAATTGTTTTGGTTGAATGTATGGTTTTATTTTTTCTTTAGTTCAAAGAATTGATTAAATGCTTTAATCAAATCATAGGTTTGTGAGATGGAATCCAAGGATCACTAAGTAGTTTCTATTTTTGGATATAATGAGTTGTGTATTACAAAGCAATATATCAATAGCCTATAAAGCTAAGTTTAATTGATAATGTATTATAGTTTGTTACAAATAGGACTATGTTACCTATGGATAAAACATTGGTCTATTAGTTTTGTCATCCTATAAGTAAAATCCCAACAATTTTTACTTGTTTGTTGGCCAATCCTCACCATTATTTACCATTGAACTATGGTAGATTCACAGATGATGGCTGAGATCAAGTTTGGTTCTCAAAAAATAACCAACAGATTGGACACTCTACTGGGGACATTTATGAAAAGTCTCTAGTTCTAGATCAGAATTGTTAGAGTTAATCATTTTGCAAATATAAGTTTATCCTTCAATATCATTTTGGTGTTAGTGAGTCAATTCTTGTATATACTACCTAGGATCTACTATAAATCCTATGAACTTGCAAATTATTTCAATATCTAACTATGATTCCAAATATATTTTTATAAAATCCCACTAAGTGTTGGTGGCAACTCTGAGATCTCTGCACTAGTGTGCATTATTTAAGGATATCAAGGAACATTAAGAATGAAGAATTTGTTGAGAAGAGGTGAAGTTGACCTAAGCTCACATAATGAAGCACCTTGACGAGAAGCTAGGTTGAGAATTTTAGAAGGCTCAAGTACTATTTGGAAAGAGTCAAGAATTGGGTAAATTTGAACATTTGGTTCAGATATTGAAATTTTGGACCTAGAAAAGGTTATGTTGCAGTAAATATAAAGGGATTTCTATAAATGAAATTACTCTTTGAAGGGACTTCATATTATTGAAGTTCATTCCTCTATGAAGAGAGGTGGTGAATCTAGGGAAAGAACCTGATGAAATTGTGAAGACAACTTCAAATTTACAAAGATTTCCATTCAAAAGGATGATTTATGGCTACTGCAACATATCTAGGTATTTTCCATACTTTGGTTTTCAAGAGGCATAAACTTGTAATGAAAATCATATTTGATAGTCTGGAAAATTTTTGGTTCCCTATTGAGTGAATTGAGAACTAAGAAAGGGAATGGTAGTAATAATTCTAACTACTTTTGAGTTATAATAAACTTTCTCTATATTGTGTTGAATATGTATGCTTGTTCTTGAATTTTCCCATTAAAGGCATCCTAGACATAGATGTATTTGAGTTATGAATTATAATATTTTAAGGTCATGATAAAAGCAAGAAATACAGTAGTGATCAACTGTAGAGTTGATGTTTGAAGTTTGTAAAGGGATGTAAGAAGATGTTTCATTCACATGTACATCCCTTTGGGGTGTTAGATGCACACATGAAAAATATGTAGCCCCTGTCATGCCATCCAAGAAATTTTCTATTGGAAGATACAAACCACTAAATTTTGATGGTATTCAAGGTTTCCAAAACCTTGTTCCTAATGATGTTAGATAAAATTTATGAAAATTCAAAGGGAAAAGCTTAGAATTGGCATATAAGCATCTACGAGTGTTTTCTAATTTGATGGGAGATTATGCGATAGACCATGAAGATGTTGTCATGAAATTCTTTGTTCAAATTCTGAAGGAAGATGCCAGCGATTGGTTTTCATATTTTATAGTGTGTTTTGTCTCTTCATGGAATGAGTTCATGGCAAAATTCATTGAACAATTTGGTGAGAGAATTGATCCAATTTGAAGAAGACAAAAACTTATGAACATCCAGAAAGAACATGAGCTAGTCCCTACTTTCAATCTCAGATTTGTAAAAGTAATGCAGGATATTCTAGAGTATTTAAGACCAAATGATGCAGAGTGTTTGGTTGTATACTTAGGTGCATTTTATGAAGAAATGAGTTATTTGCTAAGGGATAAAGATCCTACAATGTTACATAAATCATATCGAATTTCCATGGATATTGAAAACTATTTAAAATATTGAATGATGAAGGGATATATGGCTACAAGTGTTGGTTATCCTAGCACACCATGTAAATGGAATTTGTGGATCAGGAAATAGAAATGATTTTCAAGATGATAATGCTTTTTCTATCCTAATTTTTCCTATATCACAACACACAAATCATTGTGAGCTCCAAGTTGAACATCAACAAAAGTTGGGCAATTTTGATTAGATGTCTTTTGTTCATGGATAATCCAACATGAAGAGGCATAAGGGAGAATCACCATATGACCTATTTTCAAGGTTTTTAGATTCCTTGTTAGATGTCCCAAAAAAATTTAGACCTAAAGATTCAGTGTGCATTGATTTTCTTTGTGAAATCTTAGAGCCAGGGCTAAGTACCTTACCAAAAAAGTTGAAACCTCATAATTTTGATGAAATACTTGATTTCCTAAGGATTTTTAAGGGAAAAAAATGTGATTGTGCACAAATTATGATGTATCAAAGTGTTAGTAGTGGTTTTCCTATTGAGAAAAATCAAAAATCAATGCAAACAGGTGAAAAGGGTATATCAGAAAGTGAACATCCATCTAGTTGTATGGATGAAGGTAATGATTGTAATCAACTCACAAGTAACATATATGCAAATTAGTATACTAGTGATGAGGATAAAGATACATTTTCAAGTTTTGTTGATTTCTCATCACAAATCGGTGGTCAAGATATTGAAGATGAAAGCTTAAGCATTCACTCTAAAAGCTCTGCATAGATGTTATGTAGTGATGAATTTTCTTGCGATGAGGGTCGTGATGATAGTAAAGTTTCTAATTATTTTTCTGAAGGGTGGAATAATATGAGTGTTCATGAAGCTACTCATTTACAAGTGAAAGAAATTTTTTCATTTGCTGAGTACCTAGAATGTAATTTAAGTTTTTCATCAATAGAGTGTGTTAACTTTTTGAATGATGAAGGTTTTAAAGACAAGAGTGTGTGTGTTCAATATCCTAATCCTGAGTATAGGGATAGAGATTACTATGATGCTAATGAACATGACCATGTCCTTGCTGCTCTTGATAGTTTATGTGATGCAGATATGGATATGTCCATGATGTGTGAGAACAATATATATGTGCATAATATGAGGAAATTTGTTGATTCAGATCTATATGTGAAGTCACTAGCGCATGATATTACTGATGAGATGGAACGTATATGCTTTTTTCTTAATAAAAAAATGGACATGTTTTCATCGAATAAGGAGTGCATTGATGTGAGAGAGAATGAAGATACTTGTTCAATTGTTAAGGAGCAACTTCTAGATGTTCCTACTAACAATGAAAGAGGTAGAATAAACTATGGTACTTATTTCAATAGTGAGTGTGTTTTGAACCATCATTGTGAGAAACTTGTAGAGACAAATCCTAAAACCTTTGAGCCTTTATTTGAAAAATTTCACATGGAATTACATGGTGATTCAAAAAATGAGTCTAGTATCATTTATGAACCTAAAATGGAGATATTATTTGATGCATGGGATGTTGTTAGTGATGATGTTTTTTGTGATAACCCTGATTTGAGTGAGAATAGAGATACCATGGATTTCGATAAACCCTATCTTTAGAGTAGTGGACCATGTTATAGTATAATTGATAGGAAATTCTTAGGTGAATGTGAATATAAATTTGAGAATGTGCTTGTGTATGAAAAATTCTTGCTCATCACACAAAATGAATGCTTGTATGGCATGGGGAAAAAAATATAAGGTGACTTCATGGATTTATATGAGTTTTTTATTCATTCTTATTTCTCAAATTTGGAGCTGCAATTTTACTCCAAAAGGCTAGGGTATATGCCTCTAGATGGGACCATTGAACAAAGTGTTTATGAATGTTTCATGTTTGATATGCAAACTAAATATGATGTCAAATATTATGATGATAATGATCAAGTGGATTATGAATGTTTCAAATTATCAATTCATTTGGATGAGAATTTGGTGGAAAATTCATGGAAATTTTTTCAGACTTGGTCCAGTGTAGACAATAGAAAGTAAAGTATTTGATAGAGGTAAATACTAATTCTATATTTTTTAGGGGCTTGGGGCCACCAAGTAAAGTTGAATCCTGTTAAATTGTAGATGTAGGTTAAAATTGTGTACATCAAAAAAGGCTTATGAGAGAAAATTTGAAGATGCACATTATACAATCCTATAAATTTTGTATATATGCTGGTTTGCTTTGGTCTGGTCCTCTTTTCTTGTTTGGGAAGGTCCTTGGTTTTTGGTCCCTATGGTTGGTTTGCTTCAACCATGAGTTTTGGAATCTTGCCATGTCTGTGAGAGGCATGTGCCCCCAATCAGAGCCACTAGTGGAACCTTGAAAGTTTCATGTTCTATAGTCTAAAAATGTGCTTTCTTGGGTGTCTGATTGGTCTAGTGTGACTAGGGTTTAGGGTTTCTTGTGGGGAGTTATTTTAATTAGAATATTTTCTCCTTTGTCTAAACCCTTAGTTTTTTAGTTTATTCCTTTGTTGATTTTCTATGGTCGGTTCCTAGTCATGTTAGAAACAACTTGAGTCATTGAGTTTTATGTTTTGATTGGTCCCTCATGTTTGGGTTTCCCTTTTTCCCATTACTAAATTTTCCACATGCCTAGGCCCAAAATTCCTTTATTTTATAAGGTTGATAATTTGGCCTTGTTTGGCCTTTACATCCTTTGCAAAAAATGTTATTCAATCTTTTAGGAATTTATCCCACATTGTCCTAGGCAACCCTTTTTCTTAAAAAAATTGTGCATGTGTCTTTTTTCATCACTTAAAGTCTATCACTCATCCTTGAAGTTGTTTCTTTTATCAGGTTGATTACCATGATGAGCAATGAGCATATGTTCCTCTTTTATATCACATGTCACTGGAAGAATTTGGTCTTCATAATTGATTACCATGATGAGCAATGTGGTTGTGTGCCTTTCTTATCACTTATCACTAAATTTCTTCAGCTTCTTGGTTTCTCTTCAATGAAGCACAATGGAAGTTGTTTCTCCCTTATATTTTACCATCGTAAAAACATTTCATTTCCTTTTTCATTTACTACGATGAGTGATGGGAAGGTATTGAATGGAAAAATGTGATTTTGCCACTTGTTAGCATTTGGTGCATCACTTGGAGTCTTCCTCACTAATATACAAATGCAACCCTCTGACATTTATGTGACAAGTGAAAGAGGATATGGTGAGGGATATTCCTTCCATCAGAGTGGTTGTCACTTATTGTCAAAGTTTGTACATAACTTCCAGGAATTACTATGATGAGTGATGGATTCTGAAAGGTACTGTGAATACATGAATGACTACATGTCAGCTTTTTGAGGAATTATCACTGTCTCTAGGCACATTTGTAAAGGCATGGAATGATGGTTGAGGAACACCACTGATCATGTTTTAAATCAAAAGGATTGATGACCAATATTCAAACTTGTGTGGTTGGTTTTCAGTTCGCTCGTGTGATCTCTATTTGAACATTAATGGTGGACACTCTCCAGGAATTCTCCATAAAGATGGACTTTCTTTCACAATTACAATAGTCGAGAGCTGTATAATTGGTCTAGAATTGGAGAAGAAGGTGTGGTGAGCTTGGGTGAGCAATTGCAGAGAAATTGAAGTAATTTTCCTCGGTAAGTA
Source organism: Sequoia sempervirens (assembly GCA_007258455.2). NCBI lineage: Eukaryota > Viridiplantae > Streptophyta > Pinopsida > Cupressales > Cupressaceae > Sequoia > Sequoia sempervirens. The sequence goes on along the minus strand of VDFB02000013.1, from coordinate 135,209,593 downwards.
GGTATCCACTTTCTCCTGCATTAATTATGCATAGGATAGCTAGTTTAGTGATTTTTTGAGAATTTTGTAAGCTTTGAATGCTTAGGGTTGGTGAGGGTTTAGTTGTGTGTAATTTCCATTTGGATTGGTAGGAACTATGCATTGTCTAGGTGATTTTTTATTCTACCAACTTTGTTTGTAGGAGCATAAACCAGTAAGGTTTCTTTTGTAAGTGAGAAATTGTAAACCTTAGGTTTTTCATGCTTTGAATATGAGCACACCTAGTGAGTCATCTGCTAAAATAGAGAGGAAACCTACCTACAAGATGGTCAAAAGGCATAAACCCCAGGATGACACCCCTGAAATTAAGCCAGGCATGTCTAAGAAGTCTATGAAGTTAGGGGCAATGAAGAGAGCTTTTTCCATATTCATGGGGGTGAAGCTAAGAAGACTTAAAACTTGAGAAATAGACTAGTTATTTGCAACCAGGGTGAGTTTGGTGGTGTGAAATAATAAAGTGAAAGGAAGGAGGAAACCAAGTAAGGGGAATTGACCAAGTCTAAGGAGAAAAAGAAGGATAAGGGCCATAAGGCTTATGATTCTTATATGGAGGTACTTGAATTTTCCATGGAAGATGAGGTAGAAGATCATCCATAATGTGCCCAATATCTCCTTACACTTGTAGGTCTAGAAGACTCTAATGATGGTGAGACAAATTCTCTAGTTTCAACAAAATCATGAATGAGACATGCATACTCTAGTTGTGAATATGAAAAACCATTGCAGAAGTAGAGTCCCGGTTTGGCATTTTTACCTTAGATGCTAACATGGAGAATAATTTTGGCTAACATGGGGGATAGGTTTTGATGTTGATTCAATGAAAAAAGTACCTTTTAGAGGGTAGGAAATGTCTTCTTCAATTGATGGAAAGTAATTTTTGTCTTATGCGCTTTCCCCCTTTTCTGTAAAGATAAAATATAACTCTCTATGGAATTTTTAAGTTGAAGTGAAATGAATTTCAAACATAAATGTGACTAAAATTGTAATTTGGCCCAAATCTTGTCACTCCCATGTTTCTATAAATGGGAATTCAAGGCCAATTATAGGGGGGTTCTAGTGGTCTTTTGTTGGAGAAAGTTTGTACTCATATGATAGTAAATTTTTTAAGTCAAGCACAAATGGATAGAATACTATTGAATCTTGGATATGCATCCTAGTTTGTAATAGGATTAATATTTTTATAGTAGCAGCAACATATGTATGAGAATTATAAATTATGGAAACAAATCTCCCCTATGTATTTTGTCTCCCAAATTATTAATAGAATGATCAAGGATTTTTTATTTGTATTCAATCATTTTGGTTGAATGTTTAGTTTTATTTCTCCTTTAGTTAAAAGAACCAATTAAATGCTTTAATGAAATCATAGGTTTGTGAGATGAAATCCAAGGATTACTAAATAGTTTTTGTTTTTGGATATAATGAGTTGTGTATTGCAAAGCAATATATCAATAGCCTATAAATGTTGAGTTTAATTGCTAATGTATTATTGTTTGTTACAAATAGGACTTAGTTACCCATGGATAAAACATTGGTCTATTAGTTTGGTCATCCTAGATGAAAATTAGTCAACATGTACCTGACAAAGAACCAAATCTAAATGAAAAACCACTTATACACCGTTCATTGTAGTAAAGTGTTAGTAAGTACCATTCATTCCTTGCTTTAGGTAATAATTTGCTTAAGGGTCAGCCAAATATTTGAGGGTTTTTATCTAGTTAGAAACTTATTTGAATGCATATTTTTGTCACAATTTTCATAATAAAATGGCATAGAGATATCATCTAAACATTATTAGGATTACCCCCTAGGTTTCATAGAGCTCGAAGTGCAAAAGTAAAGGCCCAAGAATATTTTACTTGTTTGTTGGACAATCCTCATGATTATTGACCATTGAATTGTGGTAGATTTATAGATGATGGTTGAGATCAAGTTTGGTTCTCAAAAAATAACCAAAACATCACGTGCATCATTCACATCGATGTTGTGAATGATGTGTCCCAAAGAGAATTGGTGATATATTAAGTCTACACAATAGCCGTTGATCATGATTCTCATGTGATAAATGGTCATATTTTAAATTTTAAATGGGAATATGATCTTGGTCATACATTTCTTGATTTGATGACCGATATTCAAACTACAATGGTTAGCTACTCCTAGAGTTCACTAGGAGTGCAAAAGTAATGGATCAACGACAATTTCAGCTACCAGATCGAATTTGATCCATCTTCAGTCAATTTTTCATGCATTTTCAATGCTTCTTTTCATTTTTGGATGATTCAATTACTCCTTGATCTATTACAAAGGCCATTTTATTCTGTCATGGTATGTTGTCTTGGATTTTGTTGCATAATTTGTGGGTTCCCATCCCTGCATTCATGAGAGTCATCATTTTGGGCCTTGTCTGAGATGTAAGATCCTTTGTGGCTTGGTGGTTGCTCTATCATGGGAGTAATTCAAATGTTTGAAACTTGATCAGAGTTCATCTTCCTACAACCCTACTTAAGTTAGGGTTAGGTATTTGAATTCAACCCCCAGTTATGCTTGAACTATAAAGGAAATGTTTGTATCATTTTGAAGGGTTCTTCCTCTTGCTCCTCTAGGTTTTTCTTTTGTAGAAGTTTTATTTTACAATCTTCCATTGTAAATATTGGCTATATGTTTTTATATTAGTGAAGATGATCATTATTTTTGGTTCTCTCCTCTTTTATGTATGAGTAATCTTTCATTTCCTTTATGTCTGAATGTTTATTGGTGTTTATGTATGCATGTTTGAGTTAAATTGTTTACAGTTGCTAGTTTGAGAAACCTTCCTTTCCTTCCAACAACTTTTCAAATCCTAATCTCCTTGTATGCTTGTGAGAATCAACCAAATAGAGAACTGTGTGTCTTTTGGTCCTCTTTAATGATGAATTTGAGCAATTATTGGCCAAGAAGAAAAAAATCCTATCTTGGTGTACCACCTCCATTTCCCTTTCATGCATCCCTTCTAACCCTTTTCCCCTATGAGCTATGATTGGTAGGTTTTCATGTGTTGGGTTGGACCAGCACATTGCACTTGGATTGGAAAAAGGAAGCCAACCTTCTCTGAAGACTTGACCTCATTTGCAAGGTCCCACACCTTGAGGTCATTTTCATTGTGTCATTAGAAAAATGAACTCTTCTTTAGTAGGGTGTAGTTCTATGTGACAACATGTTCAATAATGATTTTTTTTGGAAAATGAGTGATTTCATTAGCTCAAATTTTTGAATTATGCTCTCAAAATTCTTACGTAGTGAGTATGATGTAGGAGCATTCAAACAAGAATATAGTGGAGTCTATTTTAGGACTATCAACTTGTGGAGATTCTAGATGGATGTTACATCCTTAATGGGGTGATGCCTATTTTCAACATTAGTGTTTCTTGATTTAATCTTGATAGATTTCATTTTGTAATTATTGAATCAATATGGTAGTATCTTCTATTTACATTATGTAAAAGAAAATAGAGGAAGTGTGTGAAAAAAGAGTTCATAGAAACATCCAAGAATCATGGAGAAAATAAAAAAATATAGAGCAGGGGAATGGAACTACGAGTATGGAGATATGAATTGTGTATAAAGAAATTTATGTGAGATGAGGCAAGGAATATGTAGAGGGCTGCAAATGTAGAAAGAAGAAGTTATGGAATATTTAGTATGAGTAGACTTTAGAATCATGTAACTTCAAGTAGTTTTTTTTAAATTTAAATTCATGGTACTAGTGTGTGAGAGTTTTTATCATTGTAAAAAGAAATAAAATTTATGTATTTGAGTCTTGTTTGCTATTTCATTAGGAATATTGAAGTATACAATGGGATGTCCTTATTAGTATTGTTAGTAAAATCTTGTGGTATGCTTTTTACTATAATTTGGAGGAAGCCCAAGTATTATTTGGTTTGAAATGTGAAAGTTGTAATATGTTTTATCTTGGTTTGAGTTGAATATGTAAGTAAAGTTTTAGGTCAATATTTTGGCCATCTAAGGATACACAGAGTTATGTATGAATTATGAGTTCAATAAAATGTTATCAAAATTTGAGGGTGTGTACGTGTTCTAAATATTCTATGTCAACTGGCTACATAGATTAATTTCCCTTCATTGGGTACTTGATGCTCGTGTACATTAAATTCTCATGTAGTTTTAATGTATTGGGCTATTTATTTTGTGTTTAAAGTAGATTTGTAACATATTTTTATATTTTATTTAATCATTTTTTAAATAAAAAATGAATGTATGCATATACATACATATTGTTTATAATAGAAATTGATCTACTATTTTGTATAATATATGTAAATATTAAATTAAATAACTTATAAAATAAAATTTGGTTTTACAAAGAAAAGCTTTAGAAATGGTAGGGGCTTAATCCCTTTTCCCATGTGATGGGGAGGAGGAAGCCCCTACCCAAGTGCAACTTGGGAAGAGGTGACAACCTCCTCATGGGAGATATGACCCTTCTATTAGAGGTGTGACTACATTGGAGAAGCTCCCCCTTCAATTTTTTTAATAAATTCATATTTATAAAAAATAAATAAATAAATGTACTATTTCTATATATAGAATTTACAAATTTATTTTATTTAATCTTTTATATATATTAAAAATATTTTAGATGTAATTTTATAATAATAGATATATTTTCCACTTTCATTTTTTTGTTAAAGTATTTTCCTTCCACTCCTTATTACTTCCATGCAAATGAAATCAATAGTAAAATCTGTAAAGAGTCATAAAGAATAGGATCTCCATCAAGATCTAGAAAACCTATAGAACAATAAAATTATATAATTATATATATAGCACTTGCACCAGAGGGGGTGCAAGGGTTATGCCGATAGAAAAATATAGAGAAGTAAGGTGGGGAGGGACATGAAATTTAGTAATTGTATGGACATCATTAATAGAGCTAACTTTTTGTTTAATCTCACAACAAAAAATACACATTAGAAGATGGTAATGGGTAAATATACAATGTGATTATACAATGTTGTAAGCTAAACAATATACAAAGAACATGAATCATTAGACATTGCTCATGATGTTTTCTTGAAGCATGGTGTAAGTAGTTGGCCCTACTTTGTAAGAGTATACATGGAATGTAGTGGATGGATGCATGGAATGGAGTATAACTAGCACTTGTATAATGGTGGCGCAGTGAATGATAACGATCCATATCAAGAAATTTACTATAAGCAAGGGTTAAGTTTACATTGAATTTCATCCAAGATGAAGATGATTTGGAATGTGGGTGGTGTTGAGTGAACATGGATTTGGTAGATGGGCGATGGATGGTTTGAATTAGTTTGGATAAGGTGGATGGAGTGTTGGATTTACTATGGATGGGGTAAGATGCATGCACCTGTTTTGGTACATGTAGGTGTTTTTTTTTTTTTTTTGCAATCTCATTGAGATGCAGAAATCACGATTTGGGAGGCATAAGAGTCCTTATGATAAAGTGTTGCTATAAACACACGGTTATGTTGAGATTTGGATATCATGGATGTCATAATTTATGCTTGTGTATGTTGATGGTTGAGGGTTTGGTTTTTTTTTTTTCCAAACCTGGGAGGCAAGTAATGGTAAGTGGATATGGAGAGTCGTTTGGGGAAAACTTTGTGCATATGTCTTGTAGGTTGCTTTTGAAGATATCCTGTGGACTGTTGGACTTTTTTTTGATGGAAGAGCTTCCCTTCTTTATTTTTTCCCCATAGTTTCTTTGACTAATGGAGGTTTATAGGGATGCTTTTCTGTTGTATTTTATGGTGTCCATTTGAATATGATTTGTCCAATTTCTTTTTATTTTCCCCAAGTTTGCTTATTTTGGTGGGTGGGATGGTGTGTGAATTATGGTTGAAGTTATGAAGTGTTTTAGTATTGATAGTGGTTTTATCATAAGGAATCTACAACCTTCCAAATGTTGACTTTTTTACATGTAGAACATTTACATGTACATTTAGGAGTATACATCTCATGGGTAGATGGATGAGGACGTGGTCTATGGATATGGTATTTTGGGGGTTCAAATTGTTGAGCTTGATTTTGCATGTTGTCTTAAATATGCTTTGGTTCATGTTCTTGATATGGATCAATTTGATGGGATGGATTGTATGCAAAGGGGGTATATTCTATTGAATGGGAAAGGGTCTCTATATGTACTAAACACGACCAATACTTTTGGAAAATACACCATCTTGGAGCGACCATTGTAGGAGCATACGATGTTGGAATGTCTACCTGCATGTGATTACAAATGTGGTGTAAGCATAGAAACAATAATTTGTATGTATATCAATGTCGTAATGAGAAGATAAAACAAACATAGCTTTTTTTGAGAGAGTTGTGTGTTAATGTATGTGTACCTGTATGCATCATAAAGAGAGTAGACATAGTCGAAGCTCTTCTTTTTTCCTGAGTATTGTGTATGGATTATTCTTCATTCTTGAGAATCAATCAAAGGAAAATGGTGGGTCGATCCTAAGTCCATGTATTGATTTAATTCTAGATATAGCTATAAAATTCAGTCCTTGTCTTTCTTTCTTACCTATATTGATTGTTGCTCTTTCAATTGTCAAACCTTGGGATTTATGTATTGTAATTGCCCATGCACTGCATAATGGTAATTTCCTGTGAGCACCTAGAGATATAGGTGATATAGGAATATTTTTTGGAGCATGGATGCTCCAAGGTGGGCCATTGTAAGTATCAAATTTTACTACCACATATAATGGTAAATCTGGTGGTTTGGAGCTTTTTGTGTATACAATATCTACAACCTCTCCAAGAGAACCATTTACAAGGCCTGCTTGAGTCCATAGGTTTGTAGTTAGCATGGTGCGTTGGCCTCTACATAGGAGGAGTTCATGGGGAAGGTTGTCAGCATTGAGGTCAATCTTTGATATTGTGGTGTTTTTTTTGCAATACTAAGTGCAATAGGAAGATTTAATAGTTGTATCATTTTTTTGTTGTGTGTTCCAACTAAGTCATTGGTTGGGTATAGGTGTGTTGCTAGGTCGAAAGACTTGTTTTCTTTGTGTGATAGCTGTTTCTTTGTGCGATGCATTAGTAGCTCCCAATCTTGTTCTATCAGTTCTTCATTATGAATGTTTTGTAGAGTTCTTCGAAAGTCAATTTGAGCTTGTGTGGCCCCATGTTGTCGGAATATTATTTCTAGTGTCACAATAGTAGTGAATTGTTCCCAAAGGCTTTCGCATTTGTGTGGGAAACATATATAGGTTTTTCCATGACAGGGGGTAGTTGTGCAAAGTCACCTAGAAGAATGATAGATCTTCCACCAAAGCACAAGTGTTGTTGGTGGGGAAAAGCCTCACGTAGCCTAGAATCAATTTTCAAGAGTAATTTTGGGCCTATAAAGCTTAGTTCATCAATTACTAGGTATTTTATGTGTCTCATGCTATTTTGGAACATTGCAAGTGACTGACCCTTCAATGGTTGCATTTCCTTGATTGGAATCTTCAAGGCTGAATGTATAGTTGAGGCATGTATGTTGAATGATGTGATTCCTGTAGGAGCAACAATAAGGAGTGGGTTATGTTCTTGTGGTGCTAAATTGGAAAGGGAGTGTTTAATGCAATGAATAAGATAGGATTTCCTTGTTCCTGTTGTGCCTTGTATGATCATGTACAAGGGTTTTTCAATTTCACAAGAGGTATAGTGGTCCAAAACAAGTGTCAATGCGAGTTGTTGTTTGGAAGAGAGTGGATATGGAAGGTCGTTAAACTCAAATGTTGTTGGGATGGCATGTTGGTCCACCTTTTTTTTGCTTACGAAATGCTCTACAGTTTCATGTAACACTTGAGGTATTGTATGTGCATTCCAGTTGTGGCAATTGTCAAAGTCACGCCTTCCAAGCATATCAAGGGAATTAAGATTTCCACTAGTACCAAGACCCAATTGTGATAAGAACTCCCTTTCATTCAATTGTATTGTATTGTTTTTGTTGTTTTCATCTTCTGATTCCTCTTCGGCCTCTTGATTTACTTCTTCATCAACTATATGGTCAACATGCCACACATGATATTTACATATATTCATATCCTTCCAATTTGCAAAAAAATTTTGCCTTCTCGAGACCAATGTCTATTTCAATGTTACGAAATTGCTTGTAAAGAAGTAGTTCAATCCAACAAAATGTCTCAAAATGATCTGAATCCTCCTTTGGAATAGCAGTAAATTGGGGGAAGACACTAATAATTGCATGTTGTTTCCTTTCTTTCCACTTGCACTCTTTGTGACACTATGAGAATGAGAATGATCGTGCAGATTCAAGTAATGTTACTTTCTCCATTTGAGGAGGACGTTGTGTGTATGCATGGATGTACAATGTATTGTCCTTTTGGTTTGTCTAAGTTTGGTTGAAATTTTTTCTCCCAACATTAAGCACCATAAATTCACATTTGCAAACAACAAGGGGTAGCTTTTGCAACATATGGCACATTTCTTGTGCACCAATATCATGATCAACAATTATTTTAGACATGAATTTTCTGTATGGTGCAAGTGCCTTGTCTTGGGGTGCTTGCTTGTGACAGATGCGTGTCAAAATTTCAAGGAAACTTTCAGATTTTCTTTCTACCTTTGTAGCATATTTTGCAATGTATTTTAGAACTAGTGTTTTTTAGAGCACGTGTTGACAATCCATATAGGACCTCCATATGGAAAGCATTTGTGGACTATGTATATTCAACCTATCATAATTGCATGCAGGGAAAAAAGATTTTTTCCCATCTTCATCATTGCATAATGAAGAGTTGGCACATTCAGGCCATGGTGCACTATAGTGACACTCTAGGGTGTTTCCTTTCTTGCAAAGGCAGGTTGATTCCAAAAATTTGGTGTGTCATTGGACATGGTTAAGTAACTCTTCATAGTCAATAAGTGTGTTTGTAGCAAAGATTTCAGGTGTTGTTAGTAAGCATGGATTGTCTTGTGAAGACCTATGGCATGTGTTGCTCCTGGCTTCTATATTTTGAGGATTCCAGGCACTAACATATCTTTCGAAGAATGATTTCACTATGTCTACATTGAGATGATTGTTCTAGTCAAGTTTCTCCATGTTTGGTGCACCTTCAAGCCAAAGGAAGCCATGTACATGTGTAGACCCTTGATGTTGCCACTCATATCTATACTAGTAGTCTATTGCATAGTACAACCTCTCTAAAACTTCTTCACAAAATGCTGTGAATATTTGGTGCAAGTATAAGGATGTGGTATGCGGGTTCATAACAATGCTATCTATGTGATCTTTATTGTTTTGTGATGTTTGAGTTGCCCCCTTTGTAAATAGTTGATGTAAATCAGGCCATTTGGTATCTGCAACACTTAATGTGAAGAATAGTGTGGGGGAGCCTATTTGGTTGATCATGTTTGACAATTCACCACAACATTTATTCCAAAATGCTCATGTGCCTCTAAGGGATGATCTGTAATGCATCAATTGTTCAGCTAGTTTAGTGTCAGGAAACGTTTGTATATGCTGACGAAGGCTTTCTATGGTGGTTGGTATGCAATCCTCAACATTTTTCTTAACAAAAATGGAGGCAACACCTTGGCTTCAGTGGCGCATCAACAAGTTCAAGACAAAATATCTAAACCTTGGATGCCTTCCAAATCTATTATCATGAAACCTTATTAGGTGCAACACATATTCATGCATTTCAACTTGTCTATAGTGAGGTTGTAAATGTAACGCACTACCATTGGGAAACAAAGAAGGGAAATCCATGTCTAGAAGTCCTTCAGTATTGTATTCATTAACTGGTGATGACTCAAGTGTTGGCCAGTCTACAATGGTGTGATTGTGATGCAGGAGCATCCAGTGGTGTAAGGGCAATCTTGCATCACCCAGAAATAGTTAAATTTCAAGTTTCTCTATTTTTAGATGTTTTTACATTTTTGGATACCCTTTTTGTCATAATGAAATTCCCAATTTATTGTTTTTATTTTCTATTCCTGGGTTGAAAGATATTGCAGTTTTAGTTTCCCATATTTGCACCTAAAAATCTTCTGAGTTAGATTTGAGGCACTTAGAGTTCCTATAACAGCCTTGAAACTTGCCAAAATTGGCATAGCTGATTTTGAGCGCGCTATTGACTTCGAGACCTTTCCAACGGTTCAAATGGTTCACGAATCGGAGTCCCAGATCAAAAGTTATGGCCCCGAGAAGTTGGCGCACTTTCTGGAAGATACAATTGCAAATGTACTTTTGAAATTTGAGCTTCAAGTTGTAATTTTCAGCACCAAACCACCTAAACTCAAATTTGAATGTTGTTTTGGCTCCAGACTAATGAGGAGCTCTATTTATGGGTGGGTTTCTAATTTTTTTGGGTAACTTTTTGGGGGACAAGCTCGCATATTGCGAAAGGGTTATTCTGTAGCTGTCTGTAACTTGCATGTGTTGTAGAACTTGGGGATTTGAGATCCTCTGCATGTAAGAAGCTCCATTTTCTGAATAATAAAATTTCTCTTGTTTGTGGGTTATTTTCTAAGTCTCCGGATCAAGTGGTATCAGAGTGGTTTTCTTGATCGTCAGAGGCAGTTCACACCCAGGCTGTGGTTGTGGGTTGAGGTCAAGAAAGATGCCTCAAGAGTGGTGCTTGGTAGGCATGGTGGTGCCAGAAGGTGGTGAGGTGGTAGAAATGCTGGTGGAAGAGATGCATGGTAGCCCTCCGATGGTTACACAGGTAGTTGAGAAGAGGGTTGAAAGAGGGTTAAAAGGAGGGAGGAAAGAGGAGGAAGAGAGGAAGAAGAAGCAATTGATCAAGACCAAATGCTAATAAGGGCCATTTCAAGATTGGGAAAAGACCCAGAGTAGAAGTCCCCAATTATTCGGAAGTCTGAACCCAAAGAGTTGATCATTTGGATCAGAGCTAGAAAATATTTTGACTATGAAGAAATAGGGACCAGTTAGGTTCAAGTTTGTGAAAATGAAGCTGAAGGGCCATGCCGGTATTTGGTGGAAAGAGGTCAGTTGGAAAGAAATCGAAGAGGAAAATGAAATATCACGGATGGGATGCATGGTAGAGCTGAAGAAGCGGTTCATACCAATGGACTCTGAGTTAGATCTGGTGAAGAAATTGCAAGGGTTGAAGCAAGGAAGCAGTCGTGAAAGAATATACTAAGATTTTCACAAGATAATCATCCAGGCAATACAGGGCCAATAAGGAGAAGGTAGCCCGATATCTTAGTGGGTTCGACCAAGCATTGAGGAGGAGTTAAGCCTAATCAGAATGACCACCATTGAGGATGTGTATCGGTTGCTTGAAGGTGGAAGAGAAGCTGAACAAAAGATTTGATGCAAGAAAAAAGGATGAGGAGGTCAAAATGGAAGGGACAATGGAAGACCTTAGGAAGCGAAATGATGATGAAAAGAAAAGTGAAGATGTGGGTACCAGCCGAAGCCAAAGGAATGACAACTTCTACCACCCTCGTGATCAAAACAGTGGCGATCAAAGAGGTAGAGGACGAGGGAGATATGGACAAGGATCTGGAAGAGGTGGTTTCAGAGGAACGTGTTTCCAGTGTGGTGAAGAAGGCCATCAAGCCTATGAATGTCCACAACACCAAGGAAGGGTAGACAAAAGGCCAGAAGTTCATGGAAGGGTTGTGCATGCAGATGAGGAGGCCCAATCTGAACATTCAGATGATACTAAAAGGGGAGAAGCTCTAGTGATTAGGTGAGCCCTAGTGACTGAGGAAAAGCAACCAGAATAGAGGAAGAATCTGTTTCGCACAAGGTGCAAGTGTGAAGGAAAATGTTGTGATGTCATTATTGACGGTGGGAGCACTGATAATCTGGTGTCAGAGGAGATGGTCACAAAGTTGAAGCTGAAGAGGGAAAGACACCTGCATCTGTATCGAATTTCCTAGTTGCAGAAAGACCACAAAGTTTTGGTCAATGAGCAGTGCCTAGTAAAGTTCAAGATCAGGAGCTACCATGATGAGGTACTCTGCGATATCATCCCCATGGATGCATGTCACATGTTGTTGGGGAGGCCATGGCAGTTCGATAGGCGAGCTATACATGATGGCCATGCAAACACTTATTCCTTGACAAATTTGACGAGTATGCATTGTTTGGTCTGTGGACATTGACCAACGTATGTCGGAAGTGTGTTCAACTTGGGATGCACATTCATATGGTTGAATATTGTGTTGGTTTGATTGAAAGGAGGTTGGTGCGTTTGCGTGTATTGCTTGTTTTCTTATGTGTTGGAAATGATGGTGAATGCTGATTTCTTCTTTATGTTGCATATAGTAGTTATGGCTTCTTTTACGAGATTGTATGTTGTTATGGCTAGAGCTCGCCATCTGTAAATGAAATATGAACTATAATTATCAAGTGGTCAATTACAAATACATACAAAATTAAAGAAGCTAAACATTAATGTTACGAGTTCTTTGATTATTATATTCTTTGAGAAGTAGTTGAGATACAACTGGTATGCTATATACATGAGTAATTTGGTGGAAGAGGTATTCATAGTATTATCATAACAACAATATATTGAATACATATGTGGTTTTGAAATTCCATGTATGGAATCAAAAGTATACAAAGTATACTATATAAGATGTTACAAAATTTTATATACATTACATAAGTGATTGAAGTACATCTAAACACTAGCAATATGACACATAGAAGTGATTCCACCCAACATGAGCAAATTCTCTACAACAAAATCTAGCTCGTTGACCTTTGTGATTGTTGATTTTACCGGTCCTTGAGTAGCACTTGAATCATATGTATTTGTGATTGTGAAGATAAATTGCTTGAATAACACTCCTTTCACTATGGTCTTAGCTTCAACTTCTATTCTAGAATTGAATTGTAGCAAGTATAAATCATTTGCAGGCATTCGAAGAAGTTCAGTACCCAGTTCTTCAAAAGCAACAGCCCATAATATGCCTGTATGATCTGCGAGCTTTACCTGGAGTATGTATCTATAGGTACAATTAGTAGTAGTAGCTTTTCACTTGGAACAATACCATGTTTGATCATCATTATGTACAACTTTCTTTTTACATTGTCTTCCATCTAACTCAAGGGTGCAAGATGGATAGCATAATGAATTTGTTTTTATGTATTGCTTTGTTGCTTTTAGAGTACAATGGAAGGTTTTGTTCACATTGGTTGTTTTCTCTTGAATATCAACAATTGTTCTCCTCATTTGCACAAGAGGTGAATCTAACAGTTCTGTATTCAGTGGAGTGACATCAGTCCCATTCTGTTCAAACCATGATTTGAGTTGTTCTGCCTCCTCAATTCTTGGGTTTACAAATAGGTGGGTGCTTGCCAACATGCTTATGACCTTTCCATTATACTCAGTGACATGACCATTTTTTATTGCAAGTATGGCTACATTTTTTGAGTGGTACATTTCTTGGAGTTGCTTGCCTTCCTTTTCAGTTGTTGTACCCCATAAAGTAATATTAATTGTAGATGAAGACGTATCTATCAATTTGATGCTCCTTCGAAGAACTTCAGTCCCATCCCTCCTTCTTATGGTTGAGCTTGGGTCCACATATATGACTATTCCAATAACATCAACAATGATATTATTGTTCAATTCTAAAATGTCCTTGAAGGGTGTGAAAGAGAACCGATGTTTGGGAATTGCAAGGTCATCTTCTGAGAGAGAAACTTTAGATTCCTCAACTAGAAAAATTTCAAGCTGGCTATTTAGTTTGTTGTAGAACATATTAGCTGACTTAATAGTTCCACCAGATATTGTGTATACTTCTCCAAAATGTACATTCATATAATGAAGGTTTGCAACTTCATTAAAGCAGGTTACTCAAATTTCGGTGCACTCAGAATCAATAATATCAAAAGAGAAGACCTGCCCTTGTCCCTTCTCTATGTTGAAGTGGTGCATCTATTTTTTTAGGGTAACACGACCCATTATAAGCCACCTTATCTGAAATGGATTGAAATTTCTAATAGGCATAATATTGGACGGAAGGTTACTCTTTTGTACAGACGTGCATAACCCAAAAAGTGCCCTTTGAGCAGGTGACTTTGGTACCATAGCAGTGTTACTCATGCTCGTAGATGGAGCAGTTGAGGTTGTAGTATTGAATTTTTGGGCTTGTTCTTCAAATAGGTAAGCAGGTTGACCAATAATGTCATGCTGAGGACATGTGATTTCTAATTTGGAGATGACTATCCACCTATAAAGATAAAATGAGTAAGTATTTTGAGTATGAACAAATGTGGCATAGTGGATAAATGATGGTAAGCTACAATTTCTTAATTTGAATTTTGTACAAGAGCGGGCATATATCATGGCTCACCTTGAATTACAAAGAACAGGGCAGCTATATCCTGTTAGTTTGAGTATAGATGCCTTTTGGAGTTCTTTAGAAGCTATGCATGGGTTGTACTTTGTTGGAAGTGTTTCCTTCTACTTATGTACGCCATTGGAGAGCTCCACTCTATATTGTTCAACCAGTTTGAGGCCATTAGAAAATGGTGCAACTTCTAATGCTTGTAGAAAGGGTTGCAAGTTTATGTTTCCATCATTCATCAGTTTGATTGCATTCTTAGTCAAGGAATCTATTGGTAAGAGAGGTGGTTGCAATATTGTAACACTGTCATCAAGGCTTGTAGATGTGGCTTGTACTTGATGGGTTTGTTGTTCAAAGAGGTTGGCAGGCCGACCAATGATATCTTGTTGTAGGCATGTGATTTCTAATTCTGATATGACAATCCACCTATAAGTGAACAATGAAGAAGTATTATCAGTAGGACGAGATGTGACATCATGGATTTGAAGAATGATAATCTATAAGTTTTGATTTTGCATATTGTAGCAAATTACTGAAATGTGATGGCTCACCTTGAATTGCAAAGAACAGGGCAACTGTATTTAATGAGTTTAACTATAAAGCCCTTTTGTAGTTCTTCAGAATCTATGTGGTGGTTGTATTGTTTTGGGAGTGTAGCCTTCTACGTATGCACCCCATCAAAGAGTTGTAGTATATAGCGATTGGTTGGTTTAGACCCATGTCCAAACATTGAAATGTCTATTGCTTGTAAATGGGGTTGTAGGTCTATGTTTCCATCATGGATCATCTTAATTGCGTTCTCAGTCAAAGAATATATTGTGACAAGAGAGAAAAATAGTCCTTGCAAAAGTAAATTGTAGGTGGAAGCTATTACTTACATTAAATGACGTATAAAAAAACCATACTTTGGGAAGTATGAAATTAATATGCTCTATAGTCAACAAAATATCGCTAGCTAAGTTGGTAATATTTGAAATAGCCACAATATTGTTGAATGTGACGATCCAAGTAGTAGTTTAAATAAAAGTGTGAATATAAGTTACATAGAGTTAAAGAAAATTTAGAGTAGTACCTGAAAATGTGAGCTTGAAGAGGTGTGTATATCCAAATAGTGGCCTTTGGAAGTTAGCTTGCTGTATTTGTAAGGGAAAAACAAATGGAAAGTGTAGTGAGTAAAAAGAGTAGTTCACACTATTAAGTAATCTAAGTAAATTGGAAGCACTATAGATATTTGAATCTACATTCTATGGTAAAGGGAGAAGATGATATGTGCTTTCAAACAAATGAATAAAACACTAGTCTGTTAATAGCAAGGGATAAACAACTAAGGAACATACAATGAAATTAAAGAAAGCTACTTCAAGCACAAACATGTTACTCATTGTGGGGTGTTGTGGAATTAATAAACCTAACTATACTCTATACTTATTGTGCTAAGTAAACAAGTCTAACACATTTAACCTATTATTAGAGAGCACTATTTTTATGTGGATTGTGTCTTGCTTGAGGATATGTTTACCATGTATGTTAATATACTATACTAGAAATGTGAAATACGTTAAAAGAATGGACTTTGTGTAAAGTTTGTGGGTCTAAGTAAGTGACTACAATATCATCAATATAGTAAGTGAACAAATTTTAAGGAATGTAGGCGCAAGAATGAGACAATTAATGAAGGAGAGATATAGTATTTGTTGGCGATATATATTTCAAAAGTTCTATGAATGAATTGTTTTGAACACAATGCTTAGATTATACTTAGTTGAAGTGAAATGAGGAAAGGTTTGCAAAACATTATGTGCAAAAGTCAAGAACCAAGATGCAATATGATATCAAGAGAACAAAGTAAGTGTATATATTTCTGAAGCAAAAAATGTGTTACATGGTATTGTAGTAGGTGACATAGCGCATCTTTTTATCGCAAGGAAAAGTGTCTTCTATACAATACACTGGAGCATAAATTTCTTTTAGGGATTTAAAAAATATGCAACTATCCATAGGTTGGTAGAAGCTGAAGTTACATAGTTGTATCACATACTATATACATAGTTATAGGGAGAACACATCTTAGGTATGATTCAAGTAATTCTTGAATGCTTCTTTAATATAGATAGAACCACCTTGCCCGTATAACTCATCCGCTTTCATCTCACGAAGGAAAGTACAAAAGGAGCTCAAATTCTCACAAGTTGAATGGAACTCATGTATTGTTACTTCCATTGATTGAATGTCCAAATCTTGGACACTTTGCATGTTTTGAACAGTGTTCTTCGCTTGTTGCAGCAAGTCAAGGCAAGTAACTGTAATGCCATTTGCAAAATCTTGTATCTGGCTTGTAGCATTTTCGTTGCCATTTATTGATGGTGTTGAGTTTGTTGACAACATAGGACCATTGGAACTACTAGAGATGTCATAATCTCCATTGCTATTTGATTGGCTGTGCTGAGTTGTATCTTATAACCGATGCTGCAATAATATATGTTTTTTTGTTAGTGTTAAACCCTATGCTGCAATAGTATATGGTTCTTTTAGTGGTGATTTATCATTTTTATAGATTCTACTTATGAATAGTAACTATTCGTAATATTTATTTTTAAAACAGTTATATTTATTAAAATATAGTATTATTTAATTTTAACTATATAAGTATATATTTCAGAGCCATATAATTTTTTTTTGAAAATTTACATATATGTATACATAATGTATATATTGCAGAAACTGTAATATAACAATTATTAAAATAAATGTAGAAATTAAAATAAAAAAAGGTTTATGGATATAATTTATTAATTATATATTATATTTACTATATATTATAATAAAATAATTATTCAAATCGTACAAAACATTTTAAAAACTAAATATATTTTCCAGTAGTCACTTAAATTTATGTTCAAATATTAGATTATACCTAAATTCAAGATTTAAATTTAGAAAGCTATAAATTTTAACAAATATTTGTTTAAATATATTATACTATATATATAAGATAAAGAAAAAAAAAATTCTATTGTACAACAAATTTTTTTGACTACCCAATTTTTTTTTTCTTAAAATTAGAACAATAATTCTATGAGAATTATAGCATTGAAATAACTATAAACATTTGTACAATAATCATATGAGAATTATAGTACTAAAATAACTGTAAACAGTTGTATAAGAATAGTGATGTTATTAGGTAAAGCAATATAAAAATAAACAAATATGAAACAGAGTAATATGCTGGAGGCAACAATTTAAAAAAAAAACGCATGCCAATTAATTTTTAAAAAAAATTGTATCTATTTTCTTTAAAAAAAACAATAATTTTAAAAAATAATTTTCTAAAAATCTGATTCACTTCAAAACTTGTTGGAAAAAAGACTCACGTCATCATAACAAGCACTCTATAAAATATATACTTGAAAAAGAATCAAAAACTTAGTATTCAAACATTATAAATTGAACGCTACTATAATTTATAAATTTCAAACTCAATAATGCGTGTCCACACTTCCCGTTATAAAAATAGGAGGAACTTGCTAGGGAGCGGACACTTGGCACCTACACGGTCTCATTGTTTGCATCGCCATGCAAGTAGTTATCTAAAAGCCCTGTGGTTATATTTTTTTTGGTAGCTACATAATCTAAGGAGACTGGTCTGTGGCGTTGAGGACATCAACATTTCAGGGGCGTGTGTAGCCAAAGATCAAATCCTTAGTTTTTGTAAACACCACACATAGTGAACTGTGAAGGTAGAGCACTGCATAGGTAGGAAAACCGTAGGATGCTGATATGGTAAGAGTAGAGCTATAAAAACACTCTCCTCAGGGTAAGATTATGAAGTTCCTCTATAATTCACGAACAAAACCATATCTACCCTCCTTAAGGCTAACTATGTATTCACTATTCGTAGGATTATCCCATTGTAGTGATTTTTTTTTCACCAAAGCTACGAAATCGGTCCAAAGCTATGAAAAAATTTCTCCCTGTGAAGCTGGTAAAGTTATCTGGTTTCCAGGTTAGTGCATCGATTATTTTTCACATTTTTATGGAATAAATATTTCAGATCATGGAATATTGGTTAGTTAGTGCAAGTTTGTATAATTACTTAAAATAAGTAATTAATGGAGAAAATGATGAAGTGGGGAAATAAAATAAAATGAGTTCTTAAAAAAACAAAACTCAAAATTAAAAAGAAAAAGTCAAGTGAATTTTCATAACCCACATCAACCCAAAATTATATGAGATAAAAATCACACATATCATTATTTTTTCTCAATTTCGAGCTAGATTAGGGTTGTGTCTTAGAGAGCAAAGGACAATCTGGTGCTAATTGGGGAGCCTGGGATTTGAAAGACTGCTATGGTGGAGGGAATGGCTCAAAGGATTGTAAGAGCAAATTAAATTTATCTTGAAGGAGGTGGATGAATCTGAGTAAAGAGTCAAATAACAACAGTAAAAAATATTAACAATATTTACTATTCATAAGTAGAATCTATACAAAATAATGTTTCCTTAAAAATTTACTAGTACAGGTTTATTGAAGAGAAGAATAACGAATTGAATAAAGAGATAGGGAGCAGAAGAGTGAATGGAATGAAGTTACAGTACCGTGAACTGTGTGGAAGCCTTTTCCTCGTGCTTGTTGCGTAGTCTCTTGAGGTTTGGTTTGAATAAATTGGCTGCTTGCGGTGGTGGTCTTTGTATAAGCTGCTTCCAGTGTAGAAGTGTGGTGAATCAGAATAATCAATTTGTAGCAAAAATTAGCAGTGGATAGCATTTCAGATCTTTACCAGAAGAAGTAAATGCTTGAGATATTTACCAACTCAGCCAGATATTTTTACTAACTCAGTTAATGTAGAAGAGTGGAAGCGACTAGAAGGTGGGATTTCCAGCGGTGGCTAGGCGTGATTTCCAGCTGTGGCTTTGAAAGCATTCCAACAAGACAGGTGAAAATAATTATTACGGACATCAAATAAATATTTATAAAAAAATTGAAAATAAAAATACACTTTTTTTAGGACCTTACATTTTGTTTTTAAAAAATAGTTTCTTATTTTTTATTTTTATATAATAATGGCATAAGCTTTCTATAATAATTACTTAAAATGTCAAATTATCCCAAGGAATTAACTTTTTGTAATCATAATAATAAATGTTACAAGGTTGTGTGTTCTAAACAATTTGTTAAATTTCAACAGTTAAATTAATAGAGTAGAAAACAAAATTGTTGCAAGTTATGAGGAGTAATTAATTGTTAATTTTTACCATGTTAATGGCAAAAAATCTTCATGCGAGTGTAAATAAGAGATTCATGCTCTCTTTAAAAAAAGGAAGAAGAAAAAGTGAAAGCCCATCCTCATTTCTTTATTTAGAATGGATCTATAATTTCAATTCTTTTTTATTTATAAGTAAAATTCTAATTAAATTATTTTTTTATCATTATAAAGAAATAAAATTTCAAATTAAAGTAATTTGTATTATTATATAAAAGAAACTATTTTGTTTAATTACAACTTTATGATATTTTCTTTGTTATTGAAAGTAAATCTTTTAAAATTCAATTTAAAAAACACAAAATCTATCATTTCTAAAGATAGCATTTATATTTCTAACATGTAATAATAGTACAAATAAAACAAAATATGTTAATATATCCTAATTTTATATAAAACCTTGAAAAGAAAAAGCAATACATCATATTTTATAATAAAGAAAAATGCAAAAAGAACTAAAAAAGTATGCCTCTCACAAAAATATAATAAATACAAATATTAAAAACAATTTTTATTACACTTTGGAAAAAAACCATGTTTTATGTAATGGTCTATTAATTCCTAATTGCTTTCCAAAGGACTTATAAGACTTATAAGCTTTAGATAAAGGCCTGAAAAAAAAATAACATTTCCTTTTGATAACATAAAATTTAATATCAAATCCAATAAATCTTCTAGAAAACTGTAACCTTTCTTTATCTATATATGCAAAAATAAATTTATATTACATGTTGTATTAGAATTATAATACAAAAAATGATTAAATTATATAAAAAAATTATTGATGCTTCTTTTCAGTAAATAAATATTGTATTAAAATAATTTTATAATATAGAAGAACATTTCTATCTTCTTCGTAGAAATGATTAATTATCTAGTGTATTTTATATAATATTATATAATACTATCTAATATAATTCATTTTTAATATACCAAATCAAAGTATTTTTCATTCAAAGCGGTTCTATATTCTTCCTTATTTCTAGGTCACCCATAAAAATATAATCCCCAATTTACCGAGGTTAAAAATATTCTCCTTAGGTTAAAAATATTCTCCTCACGAGTCTCTAGTTTCAGTTCACAATTTGATGAAAGATCTAGACGTGTCTGTAGCTGGTGAGAGGCAATTTGAAATCTATGACAGAGTATTTATTAGCAGCAAGTTGGTTTCGTACTCGAGTGGCTTTTTGCATGGTTTTACTCAACAAAGATTTACAAGTGGGTAAAATTCGATGCAAATGGGAAGTTTCAATTCTATTTAATTAATTCTTATCTTCTTTTAGGTCGTATCTTATTGCCACCTGCTCCATAGCGGCGATGAGGCTACGCGAGGAAAGTAGTTCAAGTAGCTTTGAATCAAACCTATTAAATCGTTCGTAAATAATGGCAGTGTGTTGGCAGCGTGCTCCACTGTTCTACTTCTAGCGATGTAAGCATCAAACATGAAACCACAACTTGACAGAAAACCATTCCGACATGAGACTTGTTTCAGGCCAAACCTCATGTTATATAAGCCTATTGGCTAAAAATATAAAAGATAAGATTAAAAATAAATGAATGAAAGCTACAAACATATTTTAAAATTTAGGACCATAAAAAGAACTAAAGGAGTGGGGGGAAAAATATTTCTCTAATTAAGAATGAGAGCAACCAATATTTATGGTTTATTTTCTTTCTTTTTCATGTCTTCCTTTCTCCTCTTAAATTTTATAAACAAATGAAATAATAAGAGATATTAGGCAATAGTATCCTCTAATAATTTATTTCTTATTCTTATTGACTAATGTATTTATTTAATTATTATTTTATATTTTTATTAAATTTCTTTGAATTTTTAAAATAAATGTTATATTTTGAATAAAAATGCATAGATGTTTAATTCTTTGCATGAATTTAATTAGTGAATAAATTTGTATTATTTAAATACTCATTAAATTAGATTTATGTTTTTGACTTGTTCAAAGATAATTAATGATTTTTTTTTGGATAAAGGTGGTAGAGCCACAAAATTACATCAATTGAGAAGAGGATTACAAAAGATTCTTATAGGGTTACAAAACAAAGATAGGAGCAATAAGTTGTGGCTTTAATTGCATGAAAGACTAGAGTCCTAGAGGGATAACCCAAAATTACAACATTTAATCATCATGCTTCAAATGAAACAAGAAATCACACATTTTGCATCAGATACAAGCATCAAAAGAGAATATATTGCAGAGCCATGAAGGACCCAGAGAATTCAAAACTCGAAGATCTCAAAGAAAAAAGTGGAGCTAAAGGGGAGCAAGGAAACCCAAAGAGAGGAGAAGTTGATCCTTGGAGAAAAAAGAGAACCATCTTTTTAGAAGTCTGGGAGTCAAAATACACCTTCATAGAAGAGGAGAACCCAATTGACTTCTAACCACAAAACCTAGCAAAATGACATCGCAAGACTTAATAGAAAAACTATGAGAAGATATAAACATTAAGTGCCAACAAAAACAAAGCCAAAGAGGATAAGAGTGGACTTTTCAAGTTGAGCTTTCTTTTGGAGATGCAATATCAACAAGCGGTGGAAAATGTGGTTCCTCGTGTGGCTCAATAAGATCATGTCTAATAAGGAGGTGAACAACATCATAAAGTTCTTGAACATGGTTTCATATAGAGTTTCCATAGCATATCCTAAGGCTCATAAGGAATACTTTTAATTCATAATGATCATCATCAATTAAACCATGTGCCATGACACAAATGAGCTTGGAAAGGCGAATATCTGAGAAAACATGGTGTTTACATATTATTCCACCAACCAGATTTAAACCCTAAAGAATGTCACACCCTTCTAAATTTGTTTGAGGGGTAGAAAGAGGGCATACATGTGAGAGAAGATAAGTACCCACTAGAAATTTGACCATCTCAATAGACCACAAAACATCCATAAGATTAGATACAAATTGAGAAGCCATTTCATAAGGAAGCACCACAACATTCAATTCCATCCAATTGAAACCCAAAACCACCTCAATTGCATCCATCACTTGTTTGCATTTGAAAGTGAATACCCTTCTTAGCTTTTCCTCTATGAATTGATAATTATCATGAATTTCATGATACCCAGGCAGAATGAGCACCCTGGAGATCCTGTCCAGAACTATTGAGGGAACCAGGAGAAACCCAAAGAAAACAAAAGATGAGTGAGCAAAAATCCATCTCAAGAGCCAGATATAATGTGCATCAAGTGGCTACTAGGGTACCTCATTTAGACCACACACAAGCTTGCAATAAGAGTTTAATTAATGAGCAAGCAAAAAAAGTACTCTTAAAATTTATTTTGATGCCAAGTTCCACCAATCAATTTTCCATTCCTTGGAAATTTAAAACTTATGCTAATTGTAAATCAAAAATTTCCAAAGGTACCACCAACGTCTCTCCTCCAATGTTCATTAGTAAGAATGAATTCTTACTGGTGAACACCAAAGAAGAAAAAGAGAATTCTCCAAAACATTACAGTTGCCAAATTTGGCTCCAGCTCTAGAAGCTACCAAAAACAAATATAGGATCCAAATGTCAATATTTTGAAATAAATTTCATACCATGGAGGGGCCATAAATCCCTCAGAGATGCTTTCCCAGATGAGACAGGCTTGAAGTGGGGAGCATTTACAAAGGACACTTATCGAAAACTCATATAATGGTGACAATATATCACATATGCCAAATAGCTAGAGGTACAAATAGAGGTGTAGTAATAGTGGTCAAGTGACCGCCACAATAAATAGCATCCATTAGTGATTAGGGCATGTTCCACCAAGTGATCAATAGAAAATAAAAATAAAAAATAAAGATTTGGAACTTTAAATTTCAATCTTTGAGAATTGAAAAAATTATACCTAGCCCCAACATTCCCAATGAATGAACAAGACTAGGGACGAAAATCCAAAAAAGGGTTTAGATAAAGAGAATGAACTAGATTACCACCCTCAAGGAGGAAAATAAAAAAGAAATGAAGAGCCACGAAAAGGAGCCCAATCACTAGGAATGAAAACCAAAACAAAACTAAAGATGAAGAGAATTCAATTCACAAAAGAAAGGGGTCAAGGTGTCTCGCAAAAAAATGTATCTTTGGACTTTTTTTATGCTCATTTAGGTATTTCTTATGGATGTTGGCCTAGTTTTTCTTAGATTTAATGTTGTAATGTGGTCAACACATTCACATTAGGTCTTGGACCCTTCTAAATCAATAAGAATTCTATGATGTCTTGTAAAAGTGTTGTGAAGTGTTGTAACTCACTTTCACACTTTTCTAGGACCTTATTAATATAATTCACTTAAATAACCTATTTTTATCACTTACCAAGCCTTATTTCAAAGTGTTGTAAAGATTTGTAACAAAATTTCACACTTTTCTAGCCTTTTCATCAATACTTTGACCCTTTCTTATCTTTAAATGACCCCTTAATGCACTTACAGGCCCTACTTAAGTGTGTTTCAGAGAATAATCCTATTAAACATCATTAAATGCACTTTAATTCTTGATGCCCATTAAAATTTCCCTGGCGGGACCAAGTTGCCACTAGGGATGACTTAGTCCCATTTGGCACAAAATAAAAAATATTTTAAAATTTTGTTGGGATATTATTTTGTAGACCTTGAGGTCAACCTGTGATGTGGTATTTTTGAGAAATTTTGTAAAATTATGTATAAATAAAGGGGTTTCCTCTCATTTTCACCCCCAATAAATTCATACATTCATTCACTATCTGATTCATTCACTTAATCATTCTCAAGCATTCTAGGCCTTATCAAGTCTGCATTCATTTGAGCATCTACTTGCATATCTTTAGATTTATACATCAAGGGTTTGGTGAGTTGTAGCATTGTATGTTGTTCATTCATCATTCCTTTCCTATTTCATTTCATTTTCAAGGGTTTGATTACCAAATTGGGGTTTGACCAAGGAAACCCCTTATTCACTAACCCTTAACCCTTTTCCCCCTCTTTGCATGTGTGTGTTTGTAGGTCTTGTATGTAGATTTTTCAAAGAGTGAGGTGTTAAAAGGTGTCAAAAATTCCCTAAAAGAAGCTTGGAGACCACCTACAAACCAAATTCTATAGATTCAGATCCGGACACTTGTCAAGAACCAGATTGCAAACCGAGAGCTACAAATTGCATCTTCAAAATTTTAAAAAGCTAAAGGTGCACTAAGTTTCCATTAGTGGAGAATTAGTCCCACTACCAAGCTTGAAAAGTGTTTTCCGTAGTTCCAGATACCCTTTTGGATGAAACCTGTTTTGATAGAATTTCTCTAAAACTGGACTAAGTCACCCAACTTGCGTAAGTGTCCCAATTGGCTTCAACAAAAAATTATTCAAGATTCTGAAGCCTCTCTACACCACATTCTACTTTACAGGTGCACCTCTCTAGTCTTATTCATTTATGTTACAATTTACTTTCATTCTTAGGTCATTTTGCATACAACATTGTGTTTTCAAACAACTTTCATTTCATTAGTTTTGCATTAATAACTCATCTCTTTTATCAATTATTTTCATTTAAGGAATTCCATTTAGACACATTTCAATGATATTAGCATTAGTCTTGAGTGAAACCCCAAGTTTTTGTGGGATACCTTTCTCCTTTTATGTGCAAAACCCTAGAAGTTTAAGGGCCCCCATCCTACAAAAAATTGCAGTTCACAAGGATTCAAAAATAAAATGTCACATTCTCCAACCGAAAACTCTTTAAATTTGATAATCTCATCTAATGCTTTGTTGGCAAGAAAATTTGCACAAAAATTGATCTCCCTGAAGCAATGGGAAATTTGGTAAGAAGTGAAATTTTCCAACTATAGTTGAATATGAGATAAAATATAATCTAAATGCCACGAGTCTGAACAATTTTTCTTTAATACTGAGATAGCAACCATTGAATCTCCTTCTATGGATATTTGATTAATTGAAAGTTTCTTGGAAAAGGATAAACCTAAACTTAAAGCTCTTAGCTCGACAACATTATTAGTAGAATCCATAATCAATTCACAAATTGCTCCAATGAAATTACCTTTCTATTCCCTTAGAACAACTACAATGCTTGATTTTCCTGGGTTACCCTAAGAAGTCCCATCAAAGTTTAATTTGACAAAGAATTCTAGTGATGGAGACCACTTCAAAGAGTTCCTTAATACGTTTTGGGTCTTTGTGGAAATTGAACCAGCTTTAGGAAGTTTCAAAAGCTACTAGTTCTTTTGAATTAATGCATCCCATAAAGAAAAATGTTTACATTGATGAGAATTTTTAAATAAAGAGGTTGAAGACACTTTCGAGATTGAAATCTCAAATTTTCATAAAACTTGTGCTAGTGAGGAAGTCTTCTTTCTGAATATTCTAGTGTTCCTTTCATGACATATGTTCCATATGATGGTAGAATGACATATCTCTCATAATTAGGAAAAGGAAGAGGAATTTGAAAGTGAAGGCCATGAAGGAAAGTGTTGAAAGATAGAATTTTGAAGTGGGCTTGACCAACCCAACTTATTCATTACCCAAGTCCAACAACAGTATGCAAAATCACAGCCTAGCAGAATATGATTTGTTGATTCAAAGGCTTTACCGAACATAACACAAGTAAAGAGAGGAGTAATCCCCAACCAATCAAGTCTCATAACTGTTAATATTTTTTCTTTAATTTCCAACCACAAAAATGCTCCAGCTTTTGGCAGGACATTAGGTCCCTAGCAAAGCCTAAGAGGCTAGGGGTTTCCTTCAATACAAGAGACTAGAGAATTATAATCATCTTTGACATTGTATTGCCCTGATTTGGACTTTATCCAAATTATTTCATCTTGCTTGTTAGATAAATAACTTTTTCTTTTTGCAAGTTAATTTTTAAGAGAAGCTTTAACATGAGATGGAGCTTGTAGAAAATCAAAATCTTTCCACTTCACTAATAATGGATCAAAGGGATCCATTTCTAAATAATCACAAACCTTGTCACCCCATCTAGCTTTCAAAAAAGGTTCAATTTGATTCCAATATTGTATATACTAAAGGGGCTTGTAGTCATTCCAAGAATCATCCCATAGACCAAGAGAGATGAGGGGGAATAAATGTTTTTCAGGAGGAAATAAAGTTCCATATTTTAGATCCCTTAGGAAGGTCCTTTTGAGTAAAATTTATTTCCCTATCTTGAGAGTCCAAATACTTGTGTTTCAACAATTGGCACCATTTTGATTTCAGTTTTGATTAAATTTTCTAACCAATTTTGTGCCCAGGGCCTTATTCTGCAAGAATATATCTCTTATTCCTGCTCCCCCCTTGGTTTTGGGATTAAAAATTGTGTCCTAAGCAACTAGGGGTAATTTCTTTTTAGAAGATACATTTTCAGACAATAAAAAATATTTGAATATCTTTTGGAGGACCTTTCCTTTCCCTTTTGGGAGATTCAAGACCAACATAAGACAAATCATAAGAGAGTAGATGATAGATTTGAGCAATACCAATTTCCCTACAAACATTATCCATTTTGTTTTCCAAATTAGAATCCTGTTAGAGATTAAAGAAATCAATCTGCCCAAAAGGTCATGTTTCTCCTTTCTTGAGAAAAAAGGAATGCCCAATTATTTTCAAAGAAGAGAATCACATTAAAATCCCTAGAATTTTTTAATTTGGGATTTATTAGAAGGATTCACATTTAGAAATAAAATTTTGGATTTTTATGAATTACAATGCTAACCTAAATAGGATCAGTAATAAAAAATTATGCTTTGAATTACTTTGGCATTTTGCACTGTAGCTTGTCTTAGGGGGAGCATATCATCTGTGAAGAGAGAATGTGAAATTGGAGTAAGAAAGGGACAAACTTGAATTCCTTTCCAAATTCTAGCGTTCCTTGCTACAATTATTGATTTGCCCCATAGTAACGAGACTCAGATGCAGCTCAGACTCAGCGAGGGCGACTCGGCAACTTGGGACTCAGACATGACGCAAATGTGGTAAAATGAAAAAAAGTTGAAAAAACCCTAGAAATTTAGATATTTTTAAGGATTTAAAACTTGTTTCAAGCACCCTTTATTGAATACAACACAAATAAATAAAAAATTTGATCACATGCACAAGTATACAACGATTACATAAGTATAAAGTACACAAATTGTAGTTGCACTGTTGAAGGAAATAGCATACTTAGATATATAAAATTAGTCAAATGTATACAAAACTCATGGAATATGAAATCCATGACATCAAATGTTCCATAAAAATATGAAATATCAAAAGTAAAACAATAGCTATAATCCTATGACTCTATGCCCTATGGCATAGTGGAGCCATCATCCTTCCTATGAAGGTGTCTAAGGGTCCTGGATGATGTTGCAGCTGCAGCCATAGTCTCTGCCTGTGTCTAACTCTCCATGCCACTCTCACCAATAAAATCTATGTCTCCTCATGCTCTAGCCTCCTCCTCAGCCATGGCTACAACCTCGACCTCTCTCTCTGCCTGGTCCACCCAATCAAGGTCCTCATCACTAAAGATTGCATATGTAACCTCAGTGATCCACTCAGACTATGGATCAACCTCCTCTAGACTGATTGGGGTTTTGTCATGGTCAAAAATCTTCATTTATCTGAGTCGAAGGTTGTAATGAACATATACCAAGTCATTCATCCTCTCCGCTGTCAATCTATTGCACTTCTTGGAGTGTATGTGCTCAAACACACTTTAATTGTGCTCACAACTAGATGAACTACATGGTTGGCTCAATATACGAATGACAATATTTTACAAGATCGGTGTATCAGAACCAAACATATGCCACCAACTATCTGAGATGAGAAAAATAAACAAAATCAATCTCATTTCAAGTTTTGAGTTAAAGTTCAACATTTAATAATAAATTATAATATAAAAAGATGAAAATTATGCCCTTAAATATATTTTTACCTGGCAGTAATGTTGTCCTATTATCTTTGCACATTTGACGTGCAAAGAAGTCTCCTTGTGCTTTAGTGAAGGCATCTATCTCCTACACCACCTGTGTAGTAACAGTGAGCAACATCCACTCTATCATTGTGTAGAGCTCACTAAGAATTTCTCTATCTGCACGGAGATCACGGCGAAATTAGAAGGCCGAATTTAGGAAACATGTGGCTGCATGGATGGGCCTATGAAGTTGGTTTTTCCATATCCTATCAATGATATCCCAAATGGGACGATACTTCTCCTCAACTCCACCATAGACTAATCTAATGGCCTCTTTGGCCCTATCCATGCCCTCATATATGTAGCCCATTTCAGACTTCTCCCCATCTGCAACTCGTAGGAGAACTAGCAAGGGCTCAATAAACTGCAAAGTGCAAACATGTTTCACAAATAAGTGTGAATGAAAATAAAAAAATAAAATTAAGATATGATTAAAAATTAAAACATAATAAATAATTAAATTTTACCTTCACAATCTCGTCCATTGGTGTCCAAAACCCTTGCTCATCAAAAATACAATCAGCTACAACAATCCCTGCAGTGCTTGTAGAAAAGGATGAGGAAGACCACTCCTCACTAGTAAACATGCGCCTTAAAGATGCCCTTGACCGAATTAAGGATTGCATCGTGATAAAATTTGTTGCAAACCTGGTGATACCAGGATGAGACAACTCCCTCAACCCTGTGTATTGCCTCATAAGGTTAAGCACCCATGTGTGGTTGTATAGAAATTTGCATATGTTTTTTGCTGCTTCCACACATATTTTGATCCACGGGAGCTTGCCAAGATCCTCCAACATGAGGTCAATACAATGGGTGGTACATGGAGTCCAAAATATAGTAGGGTGCCTCTCCATCAATAATCTACCAGCAACAACATAATTTGTTGTATTATCTGTCACCACTTGCACTACATTCTCTTCCCCCACATCAACTATCACCTCCTCTATAGCCTCACACAGGTATGTGGCATTTTTGAATTGGGCAGAAGCATCAATGGACTTCATGAAGACTATGTCACCTGAAAAAATAAGCAAAACCAATTATTCAATAAATTTAAAAACATAAATCAGCCATATTAAATTATTAATCACTAAATCAAATTCAAATTTCAATGCATTGAGGGAAGTACAATTACCTCCAGATGAAACTAGGAAATTAAGCAGCATCCTATTTCTCCTATTGGTCCAACCATCAGTCATGATGGTGCAACCAATCATCCTCCACTGCTCCTCTGATTGTGCTTTCACATTTGCCACATTTTGAGTCAAAAGTGGGCCCTTTAATTCATCTTCACTAGGGGATTTGAACCCCGCCCCACATATAGTTATGGCATCAACCATGTTTTTCCAGAAAGGTGACCTAAAACATGTCATAAATAAATTAATAAGTTACATAAGTATTGTAAAATGAAAAAAAAATAAAAAAAATTTAACTTTAACTTTGAATTTGATAATGAGATACATCTAGATTCTAAAATTTAAATATAAATTTAAAAAAAAATTAAATGAAAAATAATTACCTAGCTACATGGAAGGGAATGGTGCAGTAGTACCAAAAGTTTGCAATTGTCTTTTTTGCTGCATCATGTGCATCCTTGTTCCAACCCATGCTCTCAAGCAACGGTTGGGAACCAGGAGTAGTGTGTGGTACAAAATATGAGTCCACCCTAGATTTACAAACTCTAGGGCCAATGCTAATACTGCCACTACCACTAGCAGTAGCAGCGCCACCGACACTAGGAGTATGCATAGGCATAGCCAATGCAAAAACAAAATCACTACCACATGAACTAGAACTAGGATGGTATGGAGGCATGGAAGAAGCATCTCCAACAACACCAAGTCCCTGTCCAACTCCAACACTCACCAACTCCTACTTCTATTTCTTTTTCATTTCTTTTTGCATTTCAAAAGTTTCTAATTGCACCTGCACTTCATGGACAACCTTAGGAGGTGCTCTAGGGAAACCCACTACATCATGGGTGGGTATGCATGCAAGATGGTATTTTAATCTATTTATGCCTCCATGATATATTGTTTTGTAGTAGTTACATTTTGCATCTCCTCTTTTCATTATGAGAAAGATTTCAACATGTTTCCAAGCAGGGTCTTTTTTGACTGTGTTTTGAGACATTGTGAAAATAATAATATGGTTTGATTTGCAAATGAATGTGGCTACAAAAGTAGGGTTTCTAAAATTATTTAAGTTGCAAGTAGGGTTTGTAAAAAATATATGCAAACTAAAAAAAATAATGATTTTACATATTACAATGAATTATTTGTTAAAATAACACAAAAAAAAATCAATTAAAATCAAACTTACCTCTTAGATTTGGCTTGTAATGCAATGCAAACTCCTCCCAATCATTGGTAATGAGCTCTCAATGCACCTCCTTGCTGGTATGAAGCTCCCCAAATGATATATGACCTTGGATTTGTCTTCAACAACTTGTTGGTTGCCCTCTTCTCCTCCTATTTTTCTTCACAACTCTCTCTTCTCCTCCTATTTTTCCAAATGAATGAAATGAGGTTGCTTT
This sequence comes from Sequoia sempervirens, assembly GCA_007258455.2. Taxonomy (NCBI): domain Eukaryota; kingdom Viridiplantae; phylum Streptophyta; class Pinopsida; order Cupressales; family Cupressaceae; genus Sequoia; species Sequoia sempervirens. The sequence goes on along the minus strand of VDFB02000013.1, from coordinate 135,178,459 downwards.
TAGGGCTAAGAAGAAAATATAAGTTAAAAAAAATATAAAAAACTTAAGTTTTGTTTTTTTTGGCTTTTTTGTCCTTGGTTGCGTTGACTGCGTCCAGGGGTTGGGACTCGCTTGGACGCAGTGTGTTCAATATGTCTGGACATGGCCACGTCCACACTCGCACTCCCAGGATGTGGCTAGGGTCACACAGAGCGTGACTCACCATGTCCGGGCGAGTTCCGGCGAAGTCTCGGGACTATGATCTGCCCAACCCCTCAACCATTAAAATAAACAAGGGAGAAAGGGGGTCACCTTGTCTCACTCCTTGTGAAGGAGAAAAAAAACCATAAGGGGTGCCATTTATAATTACAAAAAATATTGCACTAGAAAAATGGGAGTGAACCCACTTGCACCAGCTATTACTAAAGCCAATTTTTTTAAGCTCTGCCAACAAGAAGTCCCAATTCACCCTATCATAAGCCTTCAACATATCAAGTTTTAGGACCATTGTTGGAGATTTATCACACATGATTGAATGAAGAGCTTCATGAGCTAATATGCCACCTTGTTCTTCAGAGATGATATAGGGAAACAACTTGGAAAGTCTAGAGGTGATAGATTTGGTGACAATTTTGTAGATTGAATTAAATAGAGTTATCGACTGAAAGTCATTAAAGGAAAAATGATCTACTTTTTTTGGAATAAGGGCTAATAAAGTGGTATTTAAATCCTTTAGAATATTCCTGTACCTTCTAGACTCTTCTAAGGAAAGTAGGACATCTTGACCCATGCAATTCAAACATTTTTTGCAAAATAGTATAGTGTACCCATCTGGACTGGGGGCTTTTTCTGCTTCCATTGAAAAAACCACTTCTCTAATTTCCTCCATTGAGAATTTAGACATCAACATTTTATTCTGATCAGGAGAGATGAGAGATGAAATGTTATTTATTACCAAATTATTCTCAAGAGAATTGTGGGCAACTTCAAGGGCTAGAATATTTTTGAAATGGAAAACTACTTCTAGACCAATTTCATTTTATGAACAAAGGAGATTCCCAAAGGAGGAAATAATTGAAATGATTTTATTTGATTTTCTTCAAAGCTTGGTTGAGTCATGGAATGAATAATTGAATGAAAGGTTTTTTTAAATATCAAATTTTATTTGTGTCATTCACACCCTTGTAAGTTAAGAATTTTTTTATCAAATTTTAAAAATTAAATTAATTTATATATTTTTTATTCAATTCCATTTAACCTAGTAGGTTATTTAGTTTAAAATAAATATTTTGAATATGAGGTAATTCATTTTTTCAATATTTCATTAGCTAGTAAATTAATTCATTTTTTTTAAATTTTTTTTTAATAAGATAGTTAAATAATTAAAAAGATAAATAAAGAGTTTAAAATATGAATGCAAGTTTCACTAAATGTTATTGTGTTCTTGCAAATTAAATCTACTATTTCTAAAATGTGTATTAATTAGAAAATTTCAATTCTAATTAAGTCTAGTTGAGATGATAGAGGCAATTTTTTTTTTGAATTTTGGTTATGATTTAATTAATGAAAAATAAATTATATTATATTATCTTTGATTATGATGTATTTTCCAATAATGTATTAATTTATATTTTTTATTAAAAAATTCCAAGAATGTGTTAATTTATAAGTTTTATTAAAAATTGTTTCCATAAATTTGTGATAATTCAATTAATTCAATGGTTTTTCTATAGTAATAAATTAATTCAATTGTTTGTGAGAAAAGTGGTTTCCTCATCTTTGTTGTCTAGGTGTGTCCTTTTTTTTGGATTAGTTTATTATATTATTTTGTGCATGTTTTATAGTGTTGAAATTGTATATTATGTTTCCATGTGAATTGTAATAAAGGCATAGTAAAGTCATTATTTTAAAAAAATAATTATTATGTTGGTGCGTGTGCCCATGTACAAGTCTAGAAATGACATAGTTGCTTGGATCCTTCTCATGAAAATTATGAATATCTATCTTTTGTGTGAATTTTCTAGCCATATAATTATTTGGGTGATTATCTATCTTCAACTATAAGTCAAACTCAAAAGCACCATGTCCTTTAGAAGAAACATCTTCTTCCCAAGTATTGTGGTGTGACTGCATATGTTGAAAATATTTTGAAACCTTGGTAGGAGACTATTTGTTCAACCGTTTCCTATCACTTATCATATCTACCCCTTTCATTTCTCTACCACCTTTGACAATATTTTGTGCTTCATCTTGTTGGCTTCTGATGTAGGAGCATCTAGGTGCATGAGAAATCCTACACACCCAAAACATGTTGATTCCAATTTCTTTTGTTTGGTTTTGGTTTTTCTTTTAGGCACATCTTATTTAAATCTTCAACTCCCCCAAAATAGTATGGTTTAATGTTTTATTTGAGAAAAAATCAAAATTTTAATAGTTTCTCTTAGTAAATATTTTTAATTTTGCATGTATATTGTTAATTTCCGAAAAGGTAAGGTCCCACACTCAAGCCTATGAGTGTGTATTCAATGTAATTTATAAATCCATTTCTTATATTTTGAAAATGCCTTGTTGAGAAAATGGAAGAGGGTGTTGAGGGAGTGGGGAGAGTGGATGGAGAAGCAAGACGATAATTTTTGAAATGCAATTAAAGGCTCTTACCAAGAATAGGAAAACCCACTCCTAGGAGGTGAAAAGTGGGATTTGAAGTTGACTGGTAGAGGAGAGAATTCCTACACCCAGATTGCCAGGAGGGTTTTTGATAGGGAAATGAGTGAAGAAAATGTGAGAAGAAGAATGTAAGAAAGGGATGAACAATACTTTTTTTTTTGAAGATAAATTTCTTTGAATTTGGTGTGTGTTACAAGTGCTTTTTGGTGGTTTGAAGAATGGTGATCAGATTTTGTATGCCTATAGATGATAGTTTTCATAATGTGTGAAGTTTACACATGCTCTCCTATAGATAGTTGTTGCAAAGAATGGCATTGTCGTGTAAATTTAAAATCTTTGTACCTTCATGTATGTTGTAGGAAATCTAATTTATAAATAAAATTTCAGATTTAATCATTTTATGGTTGTTGTTAGTATTATCCAACAAGATTTTAAAGAAATTGTGAAAAAAGATGAACATTGAGAAAAGTTGTTGGAAGGGGTCAAAAAATTACTGTTTAAAAAAGGATTTTCTAAAAGTTTGGCTTGAAAGGTAACATGGTTTTGATGGAAAAAAAATATATAGTGGGAATGTATTCCCATAGATGAGTATGGGAGCTTCCTTTGTACAAGTTTTTAGAAGAAAGGAATCTCATTTGGAACTTCAATTTAATTTTCAAAAAGTGGTCTGCCACAAGTTGTTGAGCATATTTTTCGAAGTTCAATAGAATTATTAAATTTCAATGTGGGTTCATTCCATTTCTTGCAAGTAATAATTCCATGTGAAAAGTTTAAGGATTTGAGTGAAGGCTGTGAAGATCAATACCTCAATTTAGGGTCTTGGTTTACAACTGCATCAAATGGTATCAAATTCAGTGTTTCTGAGTGTGCAGACAGAGCATCGAACGTAAGGTATTCTTGCACCAAGATTGTTGGGTATAGTGTGTGATTCTATTATTGTTCTCTAATAGAGGTTAAGGATGGGTAGAAGGTGCATAGAGAGAGGTGTGTCTTCTAGAATATTTTTTTGGGTAGAGGATAAGAAAGAGTGATCTTTTTTGCAAGGAGGACCTGTGACTATAGAGGAACTTGTGAGCCTCTGAAAATGTTTTTGAAGAAGAGGACATGATGGGTTATGATAAGGCTTGTGAGGATTTTAACTATGGAATATTGGAAAGAAAAGATGTTTATAAAATGGATTATTGAAGAATTAAAGAAGATTGAGGCTAGATTGGACATGATAGAGATGGAGCAAAGAATAGAACTTGAAGAGGCTAAAAGAAAGCATGAAAAAAGATTTCACAAAAAAGGTATGATGGATAATGAAAGGTGTAAAATTCAAAAACTTGAAGAGAAGGTGGAATGCTATCCAAAAGAAGGAGAAGAGGTATAAATCTCTTATGAAATAGAGAGAATGAGTAAAGAGAGTAGCGAGAAGAAAAATTAAAATATGCATTTCTATAATCCTATGATGGAAAGGTTATGGAAAGAAGAACATTTGGGAGTAGCCCCCATAATTGTGGAGAAAATAAAGAAAGAAAACAAGAGAAAAAGAGAGAAATAATGAAGAAAGAAAGACAAAAAAATCATAGTAGTTTGTGGTAATTTTGAAAACATAGTTTTATCAAATGGTTTCTTGATTGAAGGAACTAGACAGGAAAAAGAAAAAGTGGAAGATGAAGGAATGAAGGATGTGAAAGCAATATTTTGTGAAGGGAAATTCAGGGAAGCAATAGAGAATCAAGAAAACATATAGGTAAAAGGTCACTTTTGTGATATTTGTGAAAATGAGTTTGATGTTATGTTACTTACAAAGGAATTTAGTGAATTTGTGGATGTGGAAATGAGTGTAATGTTGAGCAAGACAACTAAGAGGGGAGGGGGGTGAATCCATTGTAGTAGATTTAAACTTTAAACATTCACGAAAACTTAGATCAATCACAATTCTTAACTTTGCTAAATGATTAGACATTAAGTGCAAGTGTAGAAACTAAAACCTTCACACAAACACAGTAACGCCATATTTACATGGAAAACCCAATGAGAGAAAAACAAAAGTGAGGATTAAATCACACTGTAGAGAATATTAAAATTGATTACAAAGGCTCACTTCTGAAACTAGTACTTACTATCTAGATCAAGAATCATTGTCCAATAGGGTTAACCACCCAGATGGTTCACTGTCATAGAGATCATACAAAGAATATAGAAGAGATATGTTACAAAGAGAAGAAAATATCAATGCAGTAGAGAATTCCACCACAATTTTCTCAACCACTTACAAACATGCATGAATGATAGAGTCCACCTTCATCTCACTACATCCAAAAACTCAAAATTTAGGCTTCATATTGATCTTCCACACTCACATCACATACACCCACTAATTTGCATCTATTTGCTCTATTTATTTGGACTTATCTCTTTTTTCTATTTTCACCACTTTCTCATCCTATATTTATACCATCTTCAACTTTGAAACATATCCAAAGTTGTCCATCCATAATTAAATTCAAATTAGGTCGATGCCAGCAAATCCTAGGGTGGAATTAGAATGAGGGCGACCCAAAAAAATGATTGATGAGGACCCAATTAGGTCCCAAAATGCTTCATTAACATCGAAGGTAGTGTTCAACATGAGGTCGACCAAACTAGTGTAAAACACATAGAAAAATTAAGCACATGCAACCCTTAGCATGATCAAATCCTTTCAGACACCAAAATTATCTTCAAAAAAATCATAGCAACTTAACTCTAGAACCGTAAGTCATAAGACTTGACCAAAAATAAATCCAGACCAACAATATTTCTCCTAGACCTTAGCCAAATACACAAAAAAACACAATTCATAACCGATGAACATAACTCACACTGTACAATGAATCAAAAGCCAAAAATATAGATATAGTAGCTTCCAACAACCATGATCAACATATCTAAACCACACACACATAGGAGTAAATCCCAGAGAAAAACCTAGAGCAAGCATTGAACACCTACAATCTTCCTTCTATACAATTTTCTCAATATCCTCGACATATACTACCAATAACCTACATTCATGACATCAATGACAACAACAACTAGTTGATAACCAATTAACTAGTTGACATCAATTAAAACACCTTCATTCTTGCAACAATCTCCCCCTTTTTCATTGATGGCAACACATGATTTGAAAGACCATCAAAGACAACATACTAGCTCTGAACACACTTCTCATTATTTTGCTTTATGTTTCTCCCCCATTAGTAGATGATCTCTCTTTTTGTTACCATCTCTCATATCTCATCCTTTTTTTTCACAACTCTTATCTCTCATCTCCCCCTTTGACATCAATGGCAAAGGAAAATGATATTTTACATTTATTTCCCCTTTGAAATTAAAAACAAAATACTCTTTCAATGACAACACATGACACTACCTACTCCCCCTAAGAGGTAGCCACCAAAACGTCAATCCAAAAGAAAGATAGATCCATAGACCCACTAGACTAATGCATCTCCATATTCATCTAGTTCAAGAAAGGAGGGGCAATGACCCCTAACATCTCCAGGAGATACTCAAAAATATCTTTAGGAAGAGCCTTTGTAAATATATCATCAATTTGATCCTTCGTAGAGACATACTCAAGCTTTACTTCATTCTCCACAACCTTCTCTCTCAAGAAATGATACCTTATAGATATATGCTTTGTCTTTGAGTGTATCATTGGATTATTTGAAATGTTAATTGCACTTATGTTATTACATAAGATAGAGCCAGGATCATCATACACAACTATGATATCTTTCAATGTTTGTTTCATCTATAGAACTTGTGTACAACAATATGGAACAACAATATACTTAGCTTTAGAAGTAGATAAGGAAACTAAATCTTTCTTTTTACTCAACCATGCCACCAATCTGCAACCAAGAAAAAATGCACCACTTTTACTTTTTCTCTCATCTACACATCCAACCCAATCTGCATCTGTATAAGTACTTAGTGTAAAGTCAGTATCTCTAAGATAACATAAGCCATACTCCAAAGTTCTGTTCAAGTATTTGAATATTATTTTAACAAAGAAAAAATGTATTTCCTTATGATCTTCTTGAAATCTAGCCACAAGATAGACTACATGCATGGTATCTAGTCTAGTAGTAGTCAAATACAATAGTCCACCAATCATAGATCTATATTTTCTCTAATCAGCCTTAGTTTAATCAATATCTTTACCTAATTTGAAACCAATCACCATAGGATTGCATAATGGTTTGGAACCATCCATCCCAAACTTCTACATCTCTTTTGCATACTTAAACTGTGAAATAAAAATTCCTTTCTCTGTTTGATTAATTTGTAACCCAAGAAAGAAATTCATCTCTCCAAACATAGACATCTCAAATTCTTTTTGCATTTCTTCTACAAACAATTTACACATAGTTTTGTTTCCTTCAAAAATAATTTCATCAACATATACAACCAAAATCAATATTTTTTTCATTTTCAACTTTAAAATATAGATTACTATCTTGCATACCTTTGTTGAAACCTTGTTGAATCAAATACTTGTCTAACCTTGAATACCAAGCTTTAGGAGCTTGCTTCAGTCCATATAAAGCTTTCTTCAATCTACAAACCATATCTGGTTGATCTGAAAACTAAAATCCTTTCGATTGTTCCATGTAGGCCTCTTCTTCTAGCTCACCATTCAAAAGTATAGACTTGACATACATTTGATAGACCTTGAAATTTTTATGAGAAACAAACGCTAAAAACATCCTTATAGCTTCCATTCTTTCCACTGGAGCAAAAGTCTCCTAAAAATCTATACCTTCTACTTGTGAGTAACCCTTACACACAAGCCTTGTTTTGTTTTTGAACACTTCTCCATTCTCATTCACCTTATTTTTGAATACCCATTTTGATTTAATAATGTTATTGTCTATTAGTCTTGGGACCAATTCCTAAGTTTGATTGTTTTCAATCTACATAAGTTCTTATTTCATAGATTTCATCTAATGTTCATCTTTACATGCTTCAATTACAATCTTCGGTTCAATCTTATAAAGTAAACACAAATTTATCTCTCCAACAGTAGCTCTGCTTCTTGTCAATACTCCTTTTGTCTTGTCTCCAATGATTTGGATTTATGAAGGATTCTTTTGCACATATCTAGGTGTCTCAGGGGACACCACCAGAGCTTCTTCTTCTCTTCATTATTCTTTTCTTGCTCATCATTTTCCTTTTCTTCCACAATTTTTGTTGGATGTTGTGATTGTTTTGCTAATATGTGGTTGTCATTGATGTCAACACTATTAACATTAATTCATTTGAAGTTGTATATGTCAAGGATATTGAGAAAATTGTAATAAATGAGTTGCAGGTTGTTAGTGGTGAAGTGCAGTTCAGTATGCCATTTATTTTTGTACATTGTTGATCAAAGGTAGTGGAATAAAGGGTTTTTTGTTGAGTGTATCTAGTTTATCTGCGTCAAGTTTTAGAGATCCACGTGAAGATTTGATCAAGTATGAAGATTTTCATTCTGACATTTTTTTGTTTCTTCAATTGGTGTTCCTGATTGAAGATGATGCTATTTAAGTTAGTTCAGTTGTTATATATGCTTCTCTTGTGATTCTTGATGCTTGTGTATATTTCTAGAGTGTTCTCTATCTTTTTTGTACTTCTACATTGATCGTTGTGCTCATGGTTGGTGATTTTCTCTTGCGTGTTCATGTTTTTCTTTTTCTTGGTTGACATAGTGTTTGTAGCATGTTGTGGATCTTCGAGGAGAGATTAATTGAAGTGTCTTCATGCTAGAGATGTTGATTTGGATCCTCACTAAGCTTTGGATGATCTTGGTTTATTCTCATTGTTAATCTTTAATGTTTTGGGCTGATAGTTTATATTCATTTTATTATTTCTTTGTGGCCAACATGATGGGATGAAATTTCTTGTTGCAGATATATATAAGTGATTGATTTATTTCATTTGAAGTATGTCGAATGTGTGTGTGCATGAATAATGTTCTAAATCATTCAAAGGTAGAGCAGAGTGTGAAGAAGTGTGTAGAAGAGTGAAGAATTGTTTATGTGATTAATTGGAACTATAATCAGGCATTAGCAAATGCTATTTTCTCAATTCAAAATTTGGATGGTTGTAATCCAAATCTTTTTGTAAGACAGTGTGTATTCCTTTGTAATTGAGCAGTGAGCTCTAGGCAGTGTGCCTAAATGCATGTGCATTCCCCATATTTCATTTTCATTATACTTTTAACAAGGTATAATCTTGTGGACTAACCTCCACCATGGTTTTTCCCCTAACAAGGTTTCGACGTAAAAATCTTGGTGTTATATGTGTTTCTAATGCATTGATGATTTATGCTTTTATGGTTATTTATTAGATCTAAGAATAAGGTTAATAAATTGAATAAGTTTTGAATTTTTGTGACAACTGATTCACCCCCCCTTTTAGTTGTCTTGCCTTGTGTTGCCAAAAATTGGTATTAGAGAAGGTTCCTTGGAAGAAGTTTCACAACTTGAGGTGATCTAGGATGGCAAGTTACAAGAAGGATAGTCTAAGATTTTATGGAACAAATTATTCTTTGTGGAAGACTCGAATGGGGTGCCATTTGAGATGCATTGTTGAACCCTACTGGAGCATTACAAGTAATATGTATATTATTCCACATAATGGTCCTACTACTTATGCTAAGATTAGAGACATTGAGTATAATATCTGAGCTAAGGAAGCCTTGTTGAGTGCTTTGATTGATTATGAGATAACAAATGTTATGGATTTGAAGACTACTCATGAGATCTGGAAAAAGTTGGAAACCTTGTATGAAGGTGATGCTAATGTGAATATTGCTAAGTTGTAGAGTTTCAAAGGGAAATATGAAAGGTTGAGAATGGGTGATGATGATAACATTAATACTTTCATGCAAAGAATGAACAAACTTCTGTGTGGTATCAGATGTGCTAGTGGAAAGATAGATGAATCTGAGATTGTTACTAAAGTGCTTAGATCCTTGCCTGATTCTTACAAAGTCAAAGCTAGTGCTATTAAATAAATTTGGACTCTAACAAACATAACTAGAGATACGTTGGTTAGTAAGTTGGTTGCTTTTGAGTTGAGTGAGTTTGGTGATGCCCTTCCTAAGGTTGAATCTTCTTTAAGGCTACTACATCTGGAAGAGATAGACAGAGATATGATCTGAGTGAGAGTTCATCTAGAAAGACATTCAAGTATGAGGATTCAATTAGATAGATTGAAGAAGAAAGAAGAGACCTAGAAGAGATAGAAGCACTTATTGTCAAAAAAGTACCAAGAGGAAAAGGTAAGTATAAAGGGAAATTGAATCTTAAATGTTTTTCTTGCAATAAGATAGGTCATTTTGCATCAAGGTGTCCAAAAAGAGATCCTAAACCAAGAAAAAAAAGGCCTATATTTTAGAAGAAGTGTTTCTATGTTGTTGATGAAGGTGATAGATGATGAATCTGATAAAGGAAATAGAAGTGATGATGAATGGGTATTTATTGCTATTAAGGAAAATAATCCTATATCTACTAAATCTACTGGTTGTACAAATGTGGAAAAAGCCCTAGCTGCTTAAGTTGAAGAAAAAGATAAATGGGTAATTGATAGTGGATGTTCACATCATATGATAGGAGACAAAAGTAAGTTTGTAAGCTTCAAAAAGTATGATGGTGGTGTTGTGAGATTTCGTGATAATACAATTGGTGTGATTCATGGAAGAGGTTGCATTTCTCTTTATGGTAAGCATAATACTGATGATGTTTTGTAGGTGGAAGGCTTGAAGCATAATCTTTTGGGTTTTGGTCAAATGGTTGATAAGGGATATAATCTTCAATTCAAGGATGGAAAGTGCAGAATATTGAGTTCCGAAAATGAAATTGCATTAGGTACAAAAACAAAAGGTAATATCTTTCACTTGAGTGTTGCTATTAAAAGTTGTTTGATTGCTCAAGTTGATGAAAGTTGGTTATGGAATAGGATATTGTGTCATGTTAGCTTTGATAATAAATTCAAGATAAGTTCCACTAAGGCTGTGAGAGATCAACCTAAGTTGGTGAAACCTACTAATGCAATAGGCAAGGAATGCCAGTTGGGAAAGGAAACTAGGATTTTATTTCAGAGTAAAAAGCATTGTTCAAATGATTTTTTAGAGCTTGTGCATACTAATCTATGTGGTCCCTCTAAGGTTAGAAGTTTACAAGGCCGTTACAAGTATTTCATGTTACCCATTGATGATTATTCTAGAATGGTATGGGTTACTTTCTGAATGGAGAAATCTAAAGCATTGGAAAAGTTCAAGATATTTAAAGCTATGGTTGAGATAGAGACAGGTTTGAAGTTTAAATGTTTGAGATCAAATATAGGTGGTGAATTCACTTCCGGTGAATTTAATTATTTTTGTGAAGAACATGGAATAAAGAGACAAATATCTTCACTGCAGACCCCTCAACAAAATGGAGTTTTGGAAAGGAAGAACAAAACAATTGAATATGTTGCTAGAACAATGATGTTGGAAGGAAATGCTCCTCATATCTATTGGAGAGAAGCTATGAGTATTGTTGTGTACACACTCAACTGGGTAAAAATAAAAGGTGATACTGGTAAGGCCCCTTTTGAGCTATGGAATGGTCAAAATCCTACTATTAAATACTTCAAGATATTTGGAAGAAAATTTTATATTAAGAGAGATGAAGACATAGGAAAGTTTGATGCTAGGAGTGATGAAGGTATCTTTCTAGGTTATTCTACTAAAATCAAGGCCTACAGGTGTTACAATAAAATATTGAAGAAAATGGTTGAAAGTGCAAATGTTAAGGTTGATGAAGACTTAGCTACACTATCTAGAACCTGTGGATATGACTCTAATAATTAGGATAACATTACAAACAAAGGAAAGCAAGTTTAGACTACAAATCAAGTGCAAATCAATCCAATAAATCAAGAAAATGAAGAAGGAGAAATTGGTGAAAGAGCATAAGAGAGATTAGAAGAACCTGAAGTTGAAGAACATCCTAAGAAGACTTTGAGGTCTAAATAAGACTAAATCATTCAGAAGATCAGATTATAGGTGATAAGAACAAAGGTGTCCAAACTAGGAGAAAGATTGTAGAAGAGTATTTCTTGATATCAAAGATTGAGCCTACTAGTGTGAATGAAACATGTAAAGATGAGCATTGGGTTGAAGCAATGAAAGAAGAGTTAAAATAGATTGAGAAAAATGATACATGGAATCTTGTTCCCAGACCGAAGGACACAAATGTAATTGGAACCAAATGGGTCTTTAGAAAAAAACTGAATGAGCAAGGTTAAGTGGCTAGAAACAAAGCAAGACTAGTATGTAAAGGATATTCACAGATGGAAGGAATTGATTTTTGAAGAGACTTTTGCTCCTTTTTCTAGAATTGAAGCTGCAAGATTATTTCTTGCCTATGTTGCTCACAAGAACTACAAAGTTTATCAGATGGATGTCAAATTAGCTTTTCTAAATGGTGAATTGGAAGAAGTGTATGTTGAGGAACCTGATGGATTCCAGTTGACTAATAAGGAAGATATGGTGTGTTGGTTAAATAAAGAATTGTATGGACTTAAGCAAGCCCCTAGAGAATGGTATGGAAGATTGGATAAGTATTTGTTGAAGCTTGGATTTAACAAAGGTCCTGCTGATAGTAATCTACATTTCAAGATTGATGATAATAAATATTTGATTATTGAATTCTTTGTTGATGATATCATTTTTGGAGGAGATGATGGTTTGTGCATGAAGTTTGATAATGGAATGCATAATGAATTTGAGATGTCTATGATTGGTGAGATGAAATTATTTTTGGGATTGCAAATTACTTAGTTAGATAAAGGGATTTTTATATCTCAGTCCAAGTATGTGAAGGAATTGTTGAAGAAGTTTAGTATGGAAGATTCAAAGCCAGTTGGTACACCCATGGTGACTAGATGTATGTTGACAACAAAAGATGATTCTTCAAAAGTAAATCAGAAAAGATACATATCAATGATTGGTGGATTGTTGTATTTAACTCAAACTAGGCCTAATATCATGAATGTTGTATGTATTGTTCAAAGATTTCAAGCTAATCTGAAGGAATCTCTTGTGACTGTTGTGAAGATAATTTTTAGGTACTTGAAGGGAACTATTGATCTTGGCCTATGGTATCCTAAAGATGATGATCTTACCTTGAGTTCCTTTACTAATGTTGATTGGCAGGATATGTGAATGACATAAAAATTACTACTGGTGGTGCATTTTTCTTGGGTAAGAAGCTAATTTCATGGTTAAGCAAAAATAATAATGCAATTTCCTTGTCTACTGCAGAGGCCAAATACATTGTTGTTGCTAACAATTGTACTCAATTACTATGGATGAAGCAAATGCTGAAGGATATTAAAATTATATATGATGAGCCTATTGCTATATTCTATGACAACTCAAGTGCTATTAACATTTCCACTAATCCAGTCATGCATTCAAAAACAAAGCATATATCTATCAAGTTTCACTTTTTGAGGGAGAAGGTAAGTGAAAAGGAAGTCAAACTAGATTATGTACCTACTAAGGAGAAGATTGCAAATATTTTTACCAAGAAATTTCCTAAGGATAATTTTGAGTATCTCAGAGGGAATTTAGGGGCAATTAACCCTCCTAATCAGAACTAAGGATGCATTGCTTTGCATCATTCTATCCATTTCACAATCATATCTTAATTCAAATTGATGTTGTGGTGGTTGTTACTTAGGGGGAGTAGTCAGATGGTTCAAAAATTCAAAAATGTAGTTAAGAGTTTAGAGATATTTTTCATTGATTTCAAAGGGGGAGAAGAGTCATGTGAAAAACTAGTGATTATTTAGGGAGAAGAGCCTTGTGGAGAGAAAGATTATGTGAAAGTGTTGAGGAGAAGATGAGTCAAAACCTAAGCAGGAGTTAGTTGTGTGATGGTGTTTTTCACATCATGTGTTGCCATCAATGCCAAAAGGGGAGATTTTTGGATGTTGTGGTTGTGTTGTTGATATGTGGTTGTCATTGGTGTCAACACTATTATCATTAATTCATTTGAAGTTGTATATTTCGAGGATATTGAGAAAATTGTAATAAATGAGTTGCAGATTGTTAGTGGTGAAGTGAAGTTCAGTATGTCACTTATTTTTGTACATTGTTGATCAAAGGTTGTGGAATAAAGGGTTTGTTGTTGACTGTATCTAGTTTATCCATGCCAGGTTTCAGAGATCCGCATGAAGATTTTATCGAGTTATGAAGATTTTTATTCTAACAATTTTTTTGTTTCTTCAGTTGGTGTTCCTGATTGAAGATGATACTATTTCAGTTAGTTTAGTTGTTGTGGATGCTTCTCTTGTGATTTGTGATTCTTGTGGATGTTTCTAGATCATTCTCTATCTTTGTTGCACATCTGTATTGATCATTGTACTTGTGGTTGGTGATTTTCTCTTGCGTGTTCATGTTTGTTCTTAGCTGACATAGTGTTTGTAGCGTGTTGTGGATCTTGGAGGAGAAATTAATTGAATTGTCTTCATGCTGGAGATGTTGATTTGGGTCCTCACTAAGCTATGGCTAACCTTGGTTGATTTGCATTGATAATATTTAATGTTTTGGGCCAACAGTTTCTATTCATTTTATTATTTCATTGTGGCTGACATGAAGGGATGAAATTTCTTGTTGTGGATATATATAAGTGATTGATTCATTTAATTTGAAGTATTTCAAATGTGTGTGCATGAATAATGTTCTAAATCATTCGAAGGTAGAGAAAAGTGTGAAGAATTATGTAGAAGAGTGAAGAATTGTTTATGTGTTTAATTGGAACTATAATCAGGCATTAGCAGATGTTATTTTCTCAGTTCAAAATCTAGATGGTTGTAATCCAAATATTTTTGTAAGACAATGTGTCTTCCTTTGTAATTGAGAAGTGAGCTCTAGGCAGTGTTCCTGAATGCATGTCCATCCCCCCTATTTCATTTTCATTATACTTTTAATAGGGTATAATATTTTGGACTAACCTCCACCGTACCTTTTCCCCTAACAGGGTTTCCACATAAAAATCTTGGTGTTATGTGTGTTTCTAATGCATTTATGATTTATTCTTTCATGGTTATTTATCAGATTTGAGAATAAGGTTAATAAATTGAATAGGTTTTGAATTTTTGTGACAACTAATTCACCCCCCCTCTCAGTTGTCTACCCTTGTGTTGCCAACAATTTCTTCAATTCTTATTTAATCAGGTTCATTAGATACAAATCCATCAACATCAATTAAATTCTTCATTGCTTCATCAACCTTGAAATTTGAGCTTTCTACAATCTTCCTCAGTATTTTATTGAAACATCTGTAATCTTTTCTTTTAGTAGAATATCCAAGAAAAATTCCTTCATCATTTCTTGCATCAAATTTTTCTAGATTATATTCATCTTGTTTGATATAACATTTGCTTCCAAATACCTTGAAATAATTAACAATAGGAATTCTTCCACACCATACCTCATAGGGGGTTTGATGGAGCTCCCAAAAAAATTCCAATTTTTAAGTAGCCCATGGACCTTGTTGGAACTCAAAACCCTTGTCCCCATATGTGAGTAGGGTTTTTCCTTTAAAAGAATTCAAATCTTCTAAAATTACATTGTCCTACCCTGTCAGTTTTTGGTTCTTTGAGTTATCACCTGAGCCATCGTATTTGTTTGCCAACTGGCCCCTTTGGTTAAGAGTGTTAGTCACCCAATTGACCCATTGACCTTAGCTATTTCCTAAAGTTGAGTTTAAATTTTCCCCAATGATCTTAGCTTAAATCATAGCCTGTGAGGGTCATGTCACTATCGGCCTAAAAAAGGCCCTTTATTAAATGCTAACCTTGTCGTGTGTGTAGGTTTTGAGATTTGAGGCTATGGGAAGAGATCATGACCATACCCTGCCAGCTCACAGGTGATAAATTTATGTCAGTTATGTAGTGCGAGAACAAAAAAGTGAAGAAGCATGTCTTCATCCAGACATGGGGCCTATTATCCACTATCGAGTTCATGGCCCATGGTTTTAAACCAATGATCGAGATCAAATGTCAAGGATAATCTCCATTGTTCCCCACTAGCTTGCGAGGAGAAAGTGAATGATCGTTAAAATCCATGAGATCAGTGAGATCTCGATACATGGATCAATCCACTCTGTTTGTGACATAGATGGAGCTTGTTGATAGAGAAGTTTCCATCTGAGCTGGGTTAACACCATTGGCCGAGGAAAAATCAACGAAGCACCGCTAGATTTCAAAACTTGTCAACCTAAATGGAGTCATGTGATCTTCCATCTCATCATGAGATTAATGATCAATATTCAATGTTGATAAAATGACACGTGATAGCCTTTCCATTCTACAACTAATAAATATTAATGATATATTCTTTGTAGGTTTGATCAAATTGATCTCTGTGCGTGTGGAGACTTAATTGCTGGCAATCATAAAGTGCAATCTGCAAATTTCCATGCACTTGGAAATTAAACGGTGATAGTACACATGCCAATGAATTACTCAATTTTTGTATGTGTTTTTCATTAAGCATTCATGGTTGATACCATCACATTCCTAAATAAATAGAAGTGGCGAGTTGCTATTTTCCCACAATAATTAATTGTCAAGTCTTCAAGTTTGTGCCGAGAGCCAAAGTTCGAGTGTATACTTTCTTGTAGCAGATTGAGCAAGCTTGGTGTTATGTCAGTTCCAGTATAGAGGTCTTCTTGACTAAGCTCACAAAGGTCCCATGATGAGGACCTAGAACAAAAGAAATGCACCCATGAGGATGTCTAAGGAAAGGATTTTGTGCCTGTTGCTACTAGATGCAACTATCATTTGAGAGGCTAGGCTGAGAGCTTGGAGGTAGCGGGAGCAAAAGGAAAAGAGACTATTGTGCCTTCTAGCAGAGTTCAGTGGAAGCTCTAGTATGGTCATGGATCCTTCAGATGACAGAATTCTCCCATCAACATTAAAAAGAGTTTATCAAAGACCAAGACAGAGAAAAACTCTGGCTACCATCAATACCTCAAGATCTTGGGTTGAGCTCCATCTCTTGGAGCTGAGGTATTCTCTGTTTAGCCTCTAGCGGTTAGGACTCTGAGCGGGCATGATGGGGCCATGCTAAGGTGAGAAAAGGATGAGGAAGGGGTTGAAGTTTCATCCCCAACCCTTACCATAACACGGAGTTTGCGTGAGTATCATGGTACATGTGTTGCTTGTAAAAAGGCTTCTGGTTAATGAAAGGGTGGTGATGAATTATATTTTTGTGTTAAATAATTTCGGTGGTGTTCATTTTCTCTCTATGTGCATGGTATCTTTTGGGGGCATTGGATGTTGATTGTGTTCCCTCGTGGTGGTATGGGCATTGGTCTTGCTGCTTACATGGTAGTTGAGGAAAATTTTGGCAGTACTTTGCTTCTTCCTCATGGCAGTTGTGGCAATTTTGGCTTTCCCAATTTCAACAAAATTATCATGTGGGGAATTTTGAAATGCAGCTAAAATGGGATATGAAATGAAATTTTTGTAATGTAATTGCATTTTGAGCTTGAATCTTGTTGGCTCCCTTGTTTTATAAAAGGGAAACCAGGGCTTATTTGTAGGGGGTTCTAACATTTTGGAGTTTTCAGGTCTAGTATGTAAAAGGGTAGAAAATAATAGAGTACCAAAAAATAGGTAGTGGAATTGTCTTGGGCTCTAAATTTTGCATATGAAAATCTTAAATGGTTTTGTAGAAATTATTGATATCGAAAGTAAATTCCATACATAGTTTATCTACTCTTCTGTGTAGATCATTCCACAAGTTTTGAATATAATATCAAGTATATTTGGTTCATTTTCAGATGTTTCATTTGAATACATGCCTTCATTTCTTCTTTGGTTCAATGAATCAATTAAATGTTTAAGTGAGGTCATGAACTTGTGATGATTTATTGAGAATTTGGTAAGAAGTGATGAATTGTATGCATAGAGTTTCCATAATGCAAGTTCTTGTGGAAATAGTCCATAATTATTAGGTTTAAAGAATTTATGCATGACATGTTGTAATATGTATGACTCTTTTTCCCAATTGATGAAGACACTAGTCTATTTGTCTTGCTATCAGTCTTTTGAATGATAATAATATACCAGACTATTGATTCAAGGTTAGGATACAAATATTTTGAAATTATCTACAATGAAGCATGTATGTGAGATATTTTTTGTTCCTGGTAAATAGATGGATATTTTCTTAAAGATTAGCCAACCTTTGAGTGAATTGTGTTGTTTACCTCTTATAGGAACCGATCTATGATTTACCATGTCATTTATTGAAATGATCAAATAAAATGCTAAAAGGAAGACCCTCCTAGGTCCCACAGAGCCTGAAGAGTAGAATATTTCAATCTTTGATTGAATCTTGTCAGTTGGCCATTCACTTTAAGGGTCTTGAACATAAGAGTTGGCTACTCTTTAGAGATTCCTTAGGTGTATTGGGAAAACACCAACAAAATGGTGACTCTGCTAGGGAAATTCTCATTCTCTAAATGCAGATCCAAAATGTAGAGTCAAAGGGTGAAGTGAACCTGAACATCTTGATTGCATAACAACAAATTCTAGAACCTAACAAATATTTTGAGTATAGAAAAGACTGAAGGATACGAATGTGACTTTTTTGTGGAAGAAAGCCCAAAAAATTTATTATTTATAGAGAAACTTCATCTTACTTTAAGTTCATTCCTCTAGAAGGAGGTGAAAAATCTGATTCAAAGAACTTTTCAAAGTATACATTAGTTGATCGGATCTGCAACTTACAAGGTAAAGGATAGCCACATCCTATAAATTACTAGGTATTTTCATAAAATTTGAAGAAATAGGAGCACATTTTTGGTAAATAAAGATAAATTTCCCATGATGGAGATGTAACCAATTCCCTAATGAGTGAATTAGCACTAGATGATGGAATGATAGTAATATTTTATCATGCTTTTATGTACAAGTTAAAATCCTACATAATGATGAAAGGAGCATGTCAAATTGTTAGATCTTAGGCAGCATTTGTAAGTACACATGCTAGAAGCTTATGATCATACTTTGTGAAAGGAATTGGGATAATATTGTATGCTTTCTTGGAGTAGTCTAAATTCCTTTCAAGAATTAAGGATGGGTTATCAGTTCACATCATCTGACATAAGTATGGAAAAGGACATGCAAGGTGAACAGTCATTGTCTAACCAGAGCAATTTCGACACTGAAAGGTACAAGGCTATTAGCTTTGACAATGTTTGTGGCTACCCAAATATGGTACCACCCAAGGTTAGGGACAAAATACCAAGATTCAGTGGTGAAAATTCAAAGTCAGCAAGTAGGCATGTGCAAGAATTTTCTGATGTGATGGGTGATTATGAGATAGATTGTGAAGATGTGGTTATGAAGCTATTCATTTAATCTCTAAAAGGAGATGCAAGAGACTGGTTCTCCTTTCTACCTACTTCTTTTGTACATTGTTGGAATGAACTTAAGGCAGCTTTCATGGACCAATTTTGTGAAAGGATCAACCCAAGTGTTGCAAGAAATAATTTCATGGAGATTTCTAGGAATAAGGAGTAATTAGTCCCTGCTTTTAACCTTAGATTTGCCAAGGTCATGAGGGAAATCCTTGAGCAAATGAGACCAAATGATGTAGAGTGTTTGAATGCATATTTGGGAGCATTTGATAGTAAGATGAGCTTATTGTTAAGAGATTAAAAGCCTACCACCTTACAACAAGATTACGAAGAGGCTATGAACATTGAGAATAATTTGAAATACTCAATCATAGAGGACCTATGATTGCTAGTAGCAGTTCTAATATTATTCAAGCTATTAAACCAAGCAAATCAGGAAGTAAAATTTTTCGTCAAGAAAAGGAGCCCATAGATGTTACATCTGCATTACTTCCACTAGGTGCAGAACATGAGCAAGCATCAACCTCACATCAACCAAGGATGGGGAGGGCTGATTTGATTTTCTCTATTAGAAAATTGTATGAAATGAAGAGACATGTGAATGAGTCACCATATGACTTGTTTTCAAGATTCTTGGATGTTCTAATGGAGATACCCAAGAGTTTTAGGCCTAGTGATTTAATGTGCATCAATTTTTTTTGTGAAGCTTACATATTAGGATCAAGCCAGTGGTCTAAGAATCATAATCCTCATAGCTTAGATCAAGTAGTAGATTGGATAAATATTGTGGAAGAAATTGAGCATGGTCATATACCCCTAGATGTTTCCTAGAATGTGGGAAACAATTTCCATAGTGAGATGGATCAGAGACTAAGATTGACACATCAAGGAGAAGCATTTGAGTCTGAGCAACTAACTATTGAATGTTGTTATTTTACAACAACATAGAACCAAGTTCTAATAATAGTGATGAGGATGATGAGACAAAGTGTGAGAAAAAGGAGATAATACCTAATTATCTTCCTTGGGATGTCATAAACTATGAGAAAACATAAGAATTACATGGTGAAACCTCACAAACTAATTCATCCAACACTCATCATACACTAGTCAGTAAGGGGAATCCACTTGGTTTCAATGAGATAACACAAATAAGGAATCAAAGTGATGAAATCGAGTTTGGACAATATTCTATTGAAAATGATTCTTTTTATGAAGTGGAGATGGAATCCATTGCTTCTAGTAGGGGATATGTTAATAGCCTTGAGGGTGTGTGTTTCCTAGGTAGTGAGCAGTACTCTTCAAGTGAAGAATTCTTTGAGTATGGATCAATTATTTTGAGTGTAAATGATGAGGAGGATGTTGGTGTAGGGGAACCTTGGGGTCCTAAGGCCTCCATGAGGATTTGTTATGATTTTTCTTTGTTTTTCCAATAATATCATGATGTAATAAGGTCTAATGGACCATTTGTAGCGTTTTACATGGTTTGTAATAGGTCTCATGATTATATTAGAAACTTGGTGCATCTAGGCTTAAGAAAGATAAAAGTTACCATGATGCAGACAAGTAGTAGGGATGATATATTTTGATGTCTTTTTAATATGTTAAGTATTTCTTGGGTCAATTTGCATTGGCATGGAGTCAATTTTGAGGCATTTGTGTCTATGTTGTTATAAGTTGTCTTAAGTTGGCAACTTTGCCAAAATAGGTATTATTACTCCTCCAACGACTCTCTAATTCAAAAAATAGTTGAGGGACATTGGGAGGAGTTGGAACAAGTTTATAATGCCTCTTTTGGGTTGAGGCATGGCTTTTGTTGAAGTTTGTGAAGATCTAATCCAAAGGAAAAGCTCTATTTTCTAAATTTTCTAAGTTTGTGTCTAATCTTGTGCTTGGTATGACCAGGAATCTTTATGTACGGACATAAATTGACATGGAATGATATAGGAATGAATTGGATTCCATTTGGTGGTGATTTGGTGTAAATCCATAAATAAATAAAGAAGTTACAATTTTTTTTCTAGAAGTGGCCAAAAACCCTCAAAAACTAGGGTTTTGTGAGAAAAATTCTTGTATCTTCCAATTCCACCATGTACAAATGCTAAATATAGGTGTAATGGAAGGTTTTAATTTGTGCTTTTATTTCAAGGAGGTTTTAGGGGATGACATGGATTTTGGAGGGAGATCTTTGATGCCCTAGGCCTGGCATCTCTATGTGATAGGCCTAGAATTATTACAAAAGTCTGAGTTTTGCAAGTTTGTGGGTGTAATTGGCAATAAGGGTGCTTGGGAAAGGTTGAAATGTGCTTGGTGATGCTGTAAGAACCTTGTTCATGGATTAGGGGTGTTGGGGTGTGCCTAGATACTCTGGTTCTTGCATGGAGTAGTTAGATTAGGCCTCCTTGTAGCATTGTAGTTTTTACCATTGTGGTTTTTCTTTTCACTGTCATGTATTGAGGTTTTGAGGACTTGAAGGGGTCTGTGTAAGGTGTCTAAAACTTATGCCACTTGTCTAGTTCTTTACTTCAAGGAGTTTTTGTTTTGACTGTCCTGATTGGACGAGGCTACAAGGAATACATAGCCTAATGTTGTATCAGTGAGTGTTTGGTTGTTTCTAAGTAGAAGGCCATATTTTTTGGTCTTATTTAGTCAAGTAAATGGTATTAAAATTATTACCTAGCCTCTAGTTGAGTTTGGTTATGAGAACCCTTGTTGGGTGGTTGGATTGTCTCCAAGAAGAAATAGTGGAATTGAAGGGTCCACAGAGTATTTGAGAGAAGCTAAACAAAGGATTTGTTTGTCATTAAAGTCTAGTCTTCCCCTACCCACTCTACATTAGATGTTGAGAACGTTTCTCTATGTTCTTCAAGTGATTACATTGAATTTGAATGCACCGATGATTAGAATTGTTGGAATCTTGATACTGATGAAGATGAGATACATCCAATTACCATGAAGGTATGGAAAAATACTTTATTTGATGAACCTATATTAGAGAGTGAGGTTATAAATGATAATCCTTATTGGTATAAAAGCAATCCTATTTTTGAAGATGACCCTGATGAGTATTTAACAAGTGCTACTACTAGATGTGTTATGGATGAAACAAACAAAATTCAAGGTGATATTAAGGTTGGCAACTTTTCCTTTGAAAATTTCACCCCTGACTTGATGGTCTCCCAGTTAAATGAAGGATATGGAGACAAAAACATTGGTGAATTAACTTCCCAACATGTGATTGAGAAAATGGTGCTTGATAAGTATCAAGAGAATTCCTTAGACTTGTTGGAGTCTAAATGTGACAATAGCTCACATGATAAAGAAGTTCAATATTATGATGTCAGCTTTGGATGTAGCATAGATGTCAAAAGGGATGTAGATGATTATGCTGATTTTCCTATGGTTACTGGCTATGTACTTGAAAAGATAACTGAAATTTCAGCTATTTATGTCCCACATTATGATATTTTCCTTGACATAAAAGAAAGTACACCTTTAGGAGACCAAGAGGTAAATTAGGATAAAAGCATGGACACTCATAAAACATTATTTTATGCTAAGGAGAAGGAATTACTTGATGATTCTATAGAATATGTTAGTATTGTAGGATTATTTCATCCATGTGAGGAGCAGTTCAAAGGAATAAGTAACCAAGAGAATGATATGATTCAGTATGAAGTTGTAGTGGAATTTTTTGCAGATGCTCCTTATCTTATGGACCTTATCATGGAACTTTCATCTCATCAAGACAACACTTGTGATAAATAGATTAAGGATATGCCTGATCATATTTTCCTTTTCTATGATCTTATGGAAGATTGGCTAGATATAAGCCAAAAATTTTATGAGGCTTTTAAGTTTAATGAGAAAGTGGAATGTGATTCTACACTTCATGACAGTGTGGAGTATGAGGGTTTCATCTTCCCACTCCAGCTTGATGAACCTATGGTTGGGAAGGATAAATGTAGCAATTTTATATCAAATGTCATTGATAGTGTTGATTATGTTGGTACTAGTAGCTTGGAATTGCATAATGTTCATATGGATCCATTACCAGTGAAATAGGCCAAAGTGTTTGATAGAGGAAATAATTGTCCCTAAATTTTGGGGGCCTGGGGCCTCCAATTTATTGAAGTAAATTGTAATGTATATTTTGTAAATAGTGTTTTCTTTTTTATGTGTTTGCTTTCCTTGTCCAGGCAAGCTACTGGGTTTTGGTTTTCTACCTTGGCCTTCTTCAACCTAAGATTCAGATTCTCACTATACCCACTGGGGGTATACATCCCCAAGCATGAGCCACTGATGGAACTCCCAAAAATTTTCCAATTTTTAAGTAGTCCATGCACACTGTTGGCACTCAAAACCCTTGTCCCCATATGTACTAGGGTTTTTCCTTTGAAAGCATTCAAATCTTCTAAAATTGCATTGACTTGCCCTGCCAGTTTCTAGTTGTTTGAGTTATCACCTGAGCCATCATATTCTTTTCCCAACTGGCCCCTTTGGTCAAGAGTGTCAGTCACCCAATTGGCCCATTGACCTTAGCTATTTCCTAAAGTCGAGTTTTAATTTTCCCCAATGATCTTAGCTTAATTCATCAGCCTATCAGGGTCATGTCACCGTTGGCCTAACAAAGGCCCTTTATTAAATACTAACCTTGTTGTGTGTGCAAGTTTTGAGATTCAAGGTTGTGGGAAGAGATCCTGATTGTACCCCACTAGCTCGCAAGTGATAAATGTCGACCAGTTATGTAGTGTGAGAATAGAAAAGTGAAGACACGTTTCTTCATATGGACATGGATCCCAGTCTCCACTGTCAAGTTCATGGCTCGTGGATTTAAACTGATAGTCGAGATCAAATGTCAAGGATAATCTAACTGTTCCCCATTGGCTGGCAAGGAGAAAGTGAACAGTTGTTAAAAGCCGTGAGATCAATGAGATCTCAACACATGGATTAATCCACTCAATTTGTGAGACACATGGAGCTTGATGATGGAGAAGTTGCCATGTAAGGTGGGTTAACTCCATTGGTCAAGGAAAATCAACGAAGCACCACTGGATTTCAAACCTTGTCAACCTAAATGGAACCATTTGATCTTCCATCTCATCATGAGATCAATGTTCAATATTCAAAGTTGATAAAATGACACGTGATAGCCATTCCATTCTATAACCAATAGACATTAATGATATACTCTCTACAGGTGTGATCAAATTGATCTATGTACATGTGGAGACTTAATTTTTGGCAATCATGAAGTGTAATCTACAGATTTCCATGCACTTGGTAATTAAATGGTTATAGTATGCATGCCTATGAATTTCTCAATTTTTGCATGTGTTTTTCATTAAGCATTCATGGTTGATATCATCACATTCCTAAATAAATAGAAGTGGTGAGTTGCTATTTTCACCATAACAATTAATTGTTAAGTCTTCAAGTTTGGGGAGAGAGCCGAAGTTTGAGTGTATACTTTCTTGTAGTAGAATGAGCAAGGTTGGTGTTCCATCAGTTCTGGTATGAAGGTCTTCCCGACTAAGCTCACAAAGGTCCCATGATGAGGACCTAGAACAAAAAAAATGTGCCCATGAGGATGGTTGGGGAAAGGGTTTTGTGCCTATTTCTACTAGATGCAGTTATCATTTGAGAGGCTAGGCTAAGAGCACAAGGAAAAGAGATTGCTAAGACTTCTAGTAGAGTTCAACACAAGCTCTAGTATGGTTGTGGATCCTTCATATAATAGAATTCACCCATCAACATTATGAATATTTCATCAGAGACTGAGACTGAGACATTCTCTGGCTACCATCAATGCCTCAAGATCTTGGGTCGAGCTCCATCTCTTGGAGGTGAGGTATTATTTAATCAGCCTCTGGCAGTCAGGATTCTGAGTGGGAATGATGGGTACATGATAAAGTGAGAAAAGGATGAGGAAGGGGTTGAAGTTTCATCCCCAACCCTTGCCATAACATGAAGTGGGCATGTGTATCATGGCGTGCATGTTGTTGGTTGTGGTAATTTTCTCTTTGCATGTGTGGCAGATTTTTGGGGTGTTGCATGTTGATTGTGTGCCCACGTGATGGTATGGGTATTGGCCTTGCTACTTACATGGCAGTACTTTGCTTCTTCCTCATGGAAGTTGTGGCAATTTTGGCTTTCCCCATTTCAACAGAATTATCATGTGGGGAATTTTGAAATGTAGTTGAAATGGGATATGAAATGAAATTTTTGTAATGTAACTACATTTTGAGCCTAAAGATTTTTGGCTCCCTTGTTCTATAAAAGGTAAATCAAGGCTCATTTGCAGGGGGTTCTAAAAATTTTGAGTCTCTAGGTCTAGTATGTAAAAGGGTAGAAAATAGTAGTATACCGAAAAATAGGATAGTAGAATTATCTTGGGATCTAAATTTTGCATATGAAAATATTAAATTGTTTTGTAGAAATTATTGATATCAGAAGTAAATTCCATACATAGTTTATCTACTCTTCTCTATATATCATTCCACAAGTTTTGAATATAATATCAAGTATATTTGGTTCATCGCCAGATGTTTCATTTGAATACATGTCTTCATTTCTTCTTTGGTTCAATGAATCAATTAAATGTTTAAGTGAGGTCATGAACTTGTGATGATTTACTGAGAATTTGGTAAGACGTGATGAATTATATACAAAGAGTTTCCATAATGCAATTTCTTGTGGAAATAGTCCATAATTACGAGGTTTAAAGAATTTTTGCATGACAAGTTGTAATATGTATGACTCCATTGCCCAATTGATGAAGACACTGGTCTATTTGTCTTGGTATCAGTCTTTTGAATGATAATAACATATCAAACATTTGATTTAGGGTTAGGATACAAATATTTTAAAATTATCTACAATGAAGTATGTATGTGAGATATTTTCTATGTTCCTGGTAAATGGATGGATATTTTCTTAAAGATTAGCCAACCTTTGAGTGAATTGTGTTGTGTAACCCTTTAAGGAACTAATCTATGATTTACCATTTTGTTTATTGAAATGGTCAAATAAAGTGCTAAAATGAACACCCTCCTAGGTCCCACAAAGCCTGAAGAATAGAAGATTTCATTCTTCGAGTGAATCTTGTCAGTTGGCCATTCGCTTTAAGGGTCTTAAACATAAGAGTTGGATACTCTTTAGAGATTACTTAGGTGTATTGGGAAAACACCAATAGGGTCTTTGTACTATTTCTCTTGATTGAATTTTATTGAATACATAAGCATCAGTTTGAATAGCTTCTCTCCAATAAACTTCTAGTAGACCTACCTTAATAATTATTCATCTAGCAGCATCTTGAATTGTTTTGTTCTTTCTTTCAACAACTCCATTATGTGAAGGAGTTCTTAGAGCAGATAACTATCTTTTTATTCCATGCACTTCACAAAACATGTTAAACTCATGGGAGGTTAATTCACCATTTCTATTAGATCTTTTTCATTTTATCCTCAAATTTACTTCATTCTCAACCATAGCTTTGAATTTCTTGAATCTATCTAATGCATCTGATTTTTCTCTAAGAAATGTAACCCACGTATACCTAGATTAATCATCAATCAAAAGCATAAAGCACCTTTCACCTTGTAGAATTCTCACTATTGTAGGACCATAGAGATCTATATGAATTAAATATAGTAGTCTAGTAGTAGATTTTTCCTTTGATTTGTAATGGTTTCTTGCTTTCTTTCCAAATTGACAATTCCTACAACTAACATTAATAGGCTTTGTAATCCTTGGTAAATCTCTCATGGCCTGAACTGCACTAATCCTCACCAAATTATCAAAATTCATGTGACACATTCTTCAATGCCATAATCAACTATCATTAATTTGAGTCATAAAGCATCGTCCATCAACACCCTTGAGTTGATAGATATTTCCTTTAGATTTATTTCCTACAGTAATCATTGTTCCAAAATATTTCCTTATCACATCTTCCATTCTCAAATACAAGATTATATCCTTTACTACACATCTATCCAACACTCAAGAGATTATGCCAATTAAACCCTTAACATAGTAGACACCATTAGTATTATGCTTTCCATCAAAAATTATGGAACCTATCCAAAAAATCTTAGCACTAGTATCATTTCCAAACATAACTAAGCCACCATCATATTTTTCATGTTTAAAAAACTTAATTTTATCACTAGTCATGTGATGTGAACAACCACTATCAACAACCCAATAGTTCCTTTCCTTTTTAGCATGTAGGGTAGAGCTAAAAATACCTTCATTTTTCTCCTTCTTTAGAGGGAATTCTTTCGCATATTTTTTAGAATTAGTAGAAGTGGGTTCATTTTTTATAGCTAAGAACAAGAATTCATTGTCATTAGGATCTCCATAATTAGATTCCTTATCAGATATACTAGCACCCTCATTCACATAATATGCTCTATTTATCTTCTTACCTTTATTTTCTTTCTCATATATTTGTTTAATCCTCTTAGCTCTTTCTAGACATCTAGAAGCATAATATCCTATTCCTCCACAACTAAAGCATTTAAATGGTAACTTACCTTCATACTTGTCAAAGCCTTTCTTCATCTTTCTCACAAAGTTAGCTTCTACTTCATCAAGACTTTCTTCATCTGGATCTTTAGACTTTGTAGCCTTAAAATCAATCTCTAATTTAGATCCATTTCTCAAATTTGGATTTTTCATCTCATAATATGTCATAGTTCCCAACAACAAATATTTAGTGTAAGTCTTGTAATCTATATGTTTTTCAATAGCACATAACTTTTTGTTGTAAGATTCAGGGAGAGTTCTAAGAATATTCTTTAAAATATTGGTTTCATCTATTGTAGCATCAAGTCCTCAGATTCCAACTACTACCTCATCCAATCTCTATACATAGGCTTTAACATTCTCATCTTCAAACATGTGTAGGAGCTCAAATTGTATCTCTAATTTTTGCAACTTTTCCTCTTTGACCCTTTCATCACCTTCATGCACCTTTTCCAAAGTATCTTAGACTTCCTTAGCAGTCTTCAGATTTTTATTTTTAATCAACTCAGAATGTACAAGACTATTCTTCAAAATGTACTTCACCTTATTGTTCACTTCATGTGCCTTGATCTCATTAGCGGTAATCAAACCATTAGCAGGAGGAGTGTAAGGATTCTTGTAAGCTTTCTCCACATCACATCCACAATACTCTAGACATTCTCCCATAAGTGTTTTCTAGATAACATAATTAGTTCCATCGAACCTCGAATAATCATGAGTAATTTTGTTAGCCATCTCAAACCTTCCTTGAGTGGTTAAGATCTCCAAGGAACCAAGTTCTGATACCAATTGTTAAACAAGACAACTGGGAGGGGCTAGGTGAATCAATTGTAGCATATTTAAACTTAAAAACATTCATTGAAACATAGATTAGTCACAATTCTTAACTCTACTAAAATGATTAAATAATAAATGCAAGTTGAAAAACTAAAAACCATCACAAAAATATAGTAACACTAGATTTTTACATAGAAAACCCAATGAGGGAAAAAAATGGTGAGAATTAACTCACACTATAGAGAATATCAAAACTGATTACAAAGGCTCACTACCAAAACAATGACTCATTGTCCAATAGGGTTAACCACCCAAAGGGCTCACTATAATAGAGATACAAAGAAGATAGAAGAGATATGTTAAAGAGAGAAGAAAATATTAATGCAACAAAGAATTTCATGACAATTTTCTCGACCACTTGTAGACATGCATGAATGATAGAGTCCACCTTTAGCTCACTACACCTAGAAACTCAACATTTAGGCTTCACACTGATCTTCCACACTCACATCACATACACTCATTGATTCACATATGCTTCACATCTATTTTCTCTATTTATTTGCACGTATCTCTTTATTCTACTTTCACCACTTGCTCATCTTGTATTTATACCATATTCAACTTTGAAACATATCCAAAGTCAACCATCCATCATTAAATTCAAATTAGGTCAGCACCAAAACATCCTAAGGTGGAATTAGAATGAGGGTGACCCAAACACATGCTTGATGAGGACCCAATTAGGTCCCAACATGCTTCATTGACATTGAAGGTAGTGTTCAACACGAGGTCAGCCAAACAAGTGTAAAACACATAGAACAATTAAGCACATGCAACCCTTAGCATGATCAAATACTTCAAGAAAATAAAATTATCTTCAACATGATCATAAAAAAATTACTCTAGAACCACAAGTCATAATACTTAACCAAAAATAAATCTAGACCAATAATATTTCTCCTAGACCTCAGCTAGATACATAGAAAACCATGGTTCACAACTAGTGAACATAAATCACACTATACACTGAATCAAAAGCAAAAATAATAGATATACCAACTTCCAACAACCATGATCAACATATCTGAACCACACACATAGGAGAAAATCCTAGAGAAAAACCTAGAGCAACCACTAAACACCTACAATCTTCCTTCAATACAATTTTCTCAATATCCTCGACATATACAACCAATATCCTACATTTATGACATCAATGGCAACAATAACCAATTGATAACCAATTGACTAGTTGACATCAATGAAAACATCTTCATTCTTACAACATGTAAAGGAGACTATTATTTTAGAAGAAGAGGGTGAAGTTATAGAGATAGAGAATAGTCAAGTTGCAAGAAAGTTTGGTATTAATGAGTACATGAAGACAATTCAAAATTTGGGACAACAATGTGAAGAAGAATGTATAGAAAGTGTCTCAAGTACAAGAGGTGAAAGGGGTAGAAGAGAATGATGAAGAAGATGGCATATTAATACAAGTTGCATTGGTTGAAAAGGGATGGTTCACATTGAAAGAAAGTGGAATGAAAGCTACAACAAAAAATGAAGAGGTAAAAATTGAGTTTTATGAATTCTTTTTTGATGTTGATTTGCATATGAATGAACTAGTTAAAGTGGAAAAATATGAGGAGATTGAAAATTATGTTATAGTAGTAAATAAAGAAGTGATTAGTGAGGTAATTGAAAATTTTCCCAAATATATTAATCATGATGTTGAAGTCAATTCTTATTTAAGAAAAAGGAAAAGTCCCATGCCCAAGCCTGTGAGTGGGAATATAATGTAGTTTATATACCCATTTCTTATATTTTAAAAATCTCTTGTTGAGAAAATGAAAGAGTAGGAATTAAGAGAGTAGGGAGAGTGGGTGGAGAAGCAAGAAGAAATTTTTTTAAATGTAATTGAAGGATATTACTAGGAATAGGAAAACCCATGCTCAAGAGGTGAAAAGTGGGATTTGAAGTTGACTAGTAGGGGAGAGAAAAGTCCCACACCCATATTGTTGGGAGAGGTTTTTGACAAGGAAATGAATGAAGAAAATGAGAAAGAAGAATGTAAGAAATGGAGGAACAATACTTTGTTGTCTTGAAGATTAATTTCTTTGAATTTGGTGTGTGTTGTAGGTGCTTTTTATAGTGTGAAGAGTGGTGATCAGATTTTTTATGCCTATAGATGATAGTTTTTCAGAATGTGTCAAGTTTGCACATGTTCTCCTATAGATAGTTGTTGTAGGAATGACATTTTTGTGTAAATTTGAAATATTTTTACCTTCATGTATGCTGCAAGTAATATGATTTATAAATAAAATTTTAGATTTAATCATTTTTGGTTGTTGGTAGTATTATCTAAGAGGATTATAAATAAATTGGTGAAAAATATGAACACTGAGAAAAGTTGTTGGAAGGGGTCAAAATCTAGTGTTTAGAAAAGGATTTTCTAAAAGTTTAGCTTGAAAGGTGACATTGTTTTGATGGAAAAAAATATAGTGGGCATGTATTCCCATAGACAAGTATGGGAGCTTCCTTTGTACAAGTTTTTAGAAGAAAGGAATCTCATTTGTAGGTTCAATTTAATTTTCAAAAAAGTGGTCTACCACAAGTTGTTGAGCATATTTTTAAAAGTTCAATGGAATTAAATGTTATATGCATAGGACAAATAAGAGAGGAGGGTGAATCATTTGTACATTAAACATTCAATCCATTATTAACCTCCAAATCCTTATCAACATTTAAACCCTCATTATGCATTAGCAGAAAGTAAATGAAAGAACAATGTGAACAACACCATACACAATAGAAAACTAAATTTACCTGGAAAACCCTATGCAGGGAAACACATAGTGAGGATTAGCTCACACACACACACACACACACACACACACACACACACACATATATATATGAATAGCAATACAAAATACAATTAGGCTCACTATCAAAGGTATCATTCCCAAAGGACTCATTGTCTGAAAGAAAGAAGATAGAGGAAAACTATTATGGAGAGATTCTCTATCTCAAAGAAATAAGAAGATCTGCCACTGCAACTCTATGCCATTTGCAACCTTTGGTTCACTTCCTCCAATAACTTCAAGAACACTAAAAATGTAGATACCTTTTTCTCACTACATTTAGAGTCATAGGTATTAAGCTCACACTCAAATCACCAAAATTGATCACATTTTTATCTCACAAATGCCACACCACTCAACAAAAAAATTTCCTTGCATTTATACCATCCACAACCTCAAACAACTTCTTAAGGTCAACCTCAATGAAATGTATGCACCTCAAATGTGTAACACCAAAAAAGGTTAGAAGCAAACACCTCTATTGTGTAAAGAAGTGAAGGTAGAACACTCCAAGGATTAACTAGGACCCAAATCTACACCGAAACACATCACCACACTTCCATAAATAACAAACAATGTCTGTAATTAGCACTAGCATGCCAGGTCAGCCAAAACAACATTAATACTAACAAGTGACCACAGTCACACCTCTCCAAGTCTACAAACACCATGAAGACCACATAGAAACACTCCAAAACATTCCAAAATATTCACCATCATTAGAATATCCAACACCACTATGAAAACCACCTAAAACTAAAGAACACATTCATTCTATGCAACCAAACACATTGACACATAACAAAACGTATGAATCCAAGCTTGCAGAGCAACTCAAAACTCCAAGGGAAAGTAGATATAGAAAATATAATTGCATTCCAAAATCTAGAAGATAAGAAATAACAATGGAAAGAAATGTAGAGCAATTCCATTTCTTGTAGACAACCTTCTTCATAGGCAGACACACTGTCAGACACATCTTCCACTACCACACTATCCAAAACCTAAAAAAATTGATATAGGACCTCATAACACCTCTCATCATCACATCCAAACCACACAAGAATATATTCACTCAAAAATAAATGCAAAGCATAACATTTAAACCACCTCTATCACACTGTGCACTCTTTTATTCAAATTTTCTCAAAATCACCTGGAAACCAAGTGAACCAACTACACAAGCAACACTACAAGCACATTCTTAGCACATCCAAAACATCCACAAACACTTATCATCATAACTACACTAGAGTTTGACATCAAACCATAATACAAAAGACAACATAGTGCAACACTCTCCAACAACTCCAAAAATTTCCACATTGTTGAAATCGATGATGAAGTCTTGAAATCAATGACCAATTGTTGACATCAATGAAAACACCTACAACATAATTGCAAAAATCTCCCCCTTTTTCATTGATGGAAAAACCAACACTAAAAAAATATCAACAACAAAACAAAATCTACATCAAACAACACTCCACCTTAATGGGGTGCACTTCAATCTCTCCTTTTACCTGTATTCTTTAGACACCATTCTCTCCCCTTTTTATTCTATCTCCCATTTCTTGATTATTTTTTCAAACAAAAATATCTCCCCCTTTGACATCAATGGAAAAGAGCATCAAAATTTCCCTTTGACATCACCTACACACTTTCACTACTCTCTCTCCACTAATCTTCTGCATACAATTTTCACTACCACACACACTACACAACTCATTCTTCACTACTCTTATATTTCAGCTCTATCCCCCTTAGGGGAACAAGATATGATCCACTCAACTGTTCCAATCAGAGACACTAATACCTACTCCCCCTAAGAGGTAGCCTTCAACATCAGTCTAGGACCAATAATGTATCTTGAAATGCTCCTTGGACAAGTGCACACTCTTATGCATCTAGTGGAAATAAGGAGGGGCAATAACCCCTAACTTCGGTCAAATATGTTCAAATGTATTTTTTGGAAGATTCTTTGTGAAAATATTTGCAACTTGATCCTTTTTAGGAACATACTCCAACTTCACCTCCTTCTTTTCAAATTTTTCTCTTAGAAAGTAATACAAGATAGAGATATGTTTTGTTCTTGAATGCATTATTGAATTTTTTGAAATATTTATAGCACTTTTACTATCATACAATATAGAAATAGGTTCATCATATGATATTTTGATATCCTTCAATGTCTAATTCATCTACAACAATTGTGTATAGCATAATACTATTGCAATACATTCTACCTCTATAGTAGATAATGACACTGAATCCTACTTCTTAGTCAACCAAGAAACCAACTTGCTTCCAAGAAAGAAAGAAACTCCACTTGTACTTCTTTTGTCATTTGCACAAACTTCCTAACCTGTATCTATATATGCACTCAAAGATAAATTAGTATCCATAGGATACCATAAACCAAAGCTTGGAGTACTCTTCAAGTATCTAAATATCCTTTTAATTTCTACAACATGTGATTCTTTGGGATCTTCTTGAAATATTTCCACAAGAAAAACTACATGCATGATATCTAGTCTAGTAGCAATTAGGTATAACAGTCCACCAATCAATGATCTATACTTTCTTTGATTAGCCTTAGGAGATTCATCATTTTTTCTCAACTTACAACTAGTAACCATAGGAGTGCACACTAGTTTAAAATATTCAATTCCAAACTTCTTCAATATTTCCTTAACATATTTTGACTGTGAAATAAAAATACATTTTTTGATTTACTGATTTGTAATCCAAGGAATAATTTAATCTCTCCACACATTTAAATCTAAAAATAAATTTTCATCTCATCTATAAACCTCTTGCACATAACTTCATTTCCTCTAAAGATAATGTCATCAACATACACTACCACAATCAAGATTTTTTCTCCCTCAACCTAGAAGTAAAGGTTGATATCTACAATACCCTTTTTGAATCCTTTTTGTAATAAATATTTATCCAATCTTCCATACCAAGCTCTAGGAGCTTATTTGACTCCATAAAATTCCTTCTTTAATATGTAGACCATATCAACATCATATGATAACTGAAAACCTTATGGTTGTTCAATGTACACTTCTTCATCAAACTCACCATTCAAGAATGTAGACTTCATATCCATTTGATATACCTTGAAGTCTTTATGTGTTGTAAAATCTAAAAACATTCTAATAGATTCCATCCTTTCCATTAAAGCAAAAATATCTTCAATATCTATTCCTTCCACTTGTGAGTAGCATTTACACACAAGTCTAGCCTTATTTCTAAAAAAAATCCATCCTCATTCATCTTGTTCTTGAAAACCCATTTAGTTCCTATCACATTCTTATTTTCTGGTCTTGGGACCAATTCCCAAGTTTGATTCTTCTCAATCTATTCCAATTATTTTTTCATATCCTTGATCCAATTGTCATCTTTGCAAGCTTCAGTTACTATTTTAGGTTCTATCTCAGAAAGTAAACAAAAGCTTGTATGTTCCTCTATCATGGTATTTTTTCTTCTTGTCAACACACCTTTTCTCTTATCTCCAATGATTTGGTCTTCAAAATGATTCTTCTACACATACTTAGGAGTCTTAGAGATATTTTTTTAATCTTCTTCCTCTTCAATTGTCATATATTTTTCTATCTCTTCATCCTTTTATTCTTCACTATAAGGTTGTTCAACAAATTCATATCCTTCTATCAATACTGAACTCTGATGTGGCTCTTCATCCACTCTAACACTTGCACTTTCAACAATCTTCTTCAACCTTTTATTGTAGCACTAGTATGCTTTGATTTTTGTAGAGTATCTAGGGAAGATTCCTTCATCAGATCTTGCATGAAAATTTACTAAGTTTTCTTCATCTCTTCTAATATATAATTTTCTTCCAAACACTGAAATACTTTACAGTAGGAGGTTTACCATACCATAACACATAGGGAGTCTTTGAACTATTCACTCTTGTTTGACCTCTATTAAAAATATAGACTGTAGTGTGAATTTCTTCTCTCCAATAGACATCCAATATGTTAGCTCCCTTCATCATTATCCAAGAAACTTCTTGAACTATTATATTCTTCCTCTCCACAACCCCATTTTTTTGAGGAGTTCTAGGGATTGATAACAGTCTCTTAATTCCATGATTTTCACAAAATTTATTAAACTCATTAGAGGTGAACTCACCACCTTTGTCAGACCTGAAGCAATTGATTTTCAAATTCATTTCATTCTCAACCATAGACTTGAATTCTTTAAACTTATCTAGAGCTAATTTTTCTTTGAGAAATTATAACCAATTCATTCTAGAATAATCATCAATCAACAACATAAAATACCTGTCACCATGAGAGATTCTTATTTTGGTAGGTCCACATAGGTCTATATTCACCAACTCCAAAGGTCCTACAGTAGAATATTCTTTAGTCTTGAGCCTCTTCTTTGTCTACTTTCCAAATTAGAATTATTTGTAGATTGGATTGATATGCTTTGTAATTTTTGGTAGATCTCTCATAACATTAATAAAATTGATCTTTTCTAGTCTATAAAAATTGATGTGACCCATTCTTCTATTCTATATCCAACTTTCATTAATTTGAGACATAAATCACTTAACACCAGTACCTTTGACCTGATAAATATTACCTTCTATCCTTGTTCGTATAACAACCAAAGTTCTAGAGCTTCCTTTTTTATTTATTTCAGAACCATCATCCTAAAACACCAAATTGTATCCTTTGCTACACATTTTTCCTACACTTAGAAGATTATGTTGGAGACCCTTGACATAAAGAACATCGTTTGTCTTATTCTTGCCATAAAAACTAATTGAACCTTTTCCATATATGTTAGTAGATGCATCATCACCAAACTTAAAAAGGCCACCATCATGCTTTTGAAGCTTAACAAAATTAATCTTATCACTTGTCATATGATTTGAGCATCAACTATCAATTATCCCATAATTTCTTTCGTTTGTTGCATGAAAGTAGTTACTATAGTTCCTTTAATGTTGTGACAAGTTATCAGAGCATTTTCCTTCACACATCTTGTAGAATTTGTAAAATTAGCTCCAAAATTTAGAGCCATGAACAAGCATTCATCAATATCATCATCACGATAGTTTGATTCCTCATCATCTAATACACCATTGTCTTTTTCAATATAATAAATCTTCCTGAAATATTTTCCTTTATGATCCATATGTTTGTCATTTGGAACTTTTATTGGACATTTAGAATCATAATGACCTATCTTTCCATAATTGAAACACTTAAAGGGTAACGTGCGCCTGTATTTTCCATTGCCCTTTTTCAATCTCCTTACAAAATTTTCTTCCACTTCATCAAGAACATCCAGATATGATTCATCGTCCTTTTCTGCCTTATTGACTTTAAAGGAAGTTTCTTTCTTTGTATAACCTTAACCAAACTCTCTCAACTCATAAGAAATTAAAGCAACAAACATCTTATCTCTAGAATATTGATCTAAATTCTGAGCTTCCTCAATAGAAAACACTTAAGAACTATAAGATCTAGGAAGATTTTTAGTACCTTTTTTAGAACTTCACTTTCTTCTAGCTTACAACCAAGAACATTGATGGCATTGAACACTTCATCCACTTTGAGCATGTAGGCTATAATATCTTCATCTTTAGACATCCTCAGTGTTTCAAATTTGGCTTTGTAATTATGCATCTTCGCTTGGTTGACCTTGTTATCTCCTTCATAAATACTCTCCAACTTTGTCCAAATCTCTTTAGTAGTTTTCAAGCTTATAACCTTTCCAAGTTTAGAATCGAAAAGACCACTCATGATAGCATTTATTTCTTTTCCATTCTTCTCATATTTATTGATCTCATAATCACTTGTCAAACCATTATTAGATATAGTATATCCTTTTTCAACTGATTTCCATACACAAAACCCTATAGAGAAAAGAAAGGATTCCATCCTAGCTTTCTAGTAAGCACAATTTGTTCCATCAAACATAGAAGGTTTGAAATCCTTCTTGTGCACCATCTAGATCTACCTCAAGTGGTTAAGCTTCTTCCAAGGAACCACAACTCTAATACCAATCGTTAGATGCATACAAAAACTGAGGGGGGGAGGTGAATCAATTATACATTATAACATGCAGTCTCTCATTAACCTTCAAACCCTTATCAACATTTAAACCCTCATTATGCATTAGCAAAAAATAAACATATAAAACAACAATACAAACACCACCATACATAATAGAACACTAGATTTACATGGAAAAATCTAAGAAAGTAAAAAAAATAAGGATTAGCTCACATATAGATAAAATGAAATATTGCATGCAATTAGGCTCACTATTGTGTCGCAAGGATGGTTGTCATTGCACCAAAAGATCAACTTGTTAATGCCTAATAAAACTATTGGAGTTAATGAATCTATAAGAGGTGGTTATGCTATGTCACAAACGTAAGCATTGTGCTACACAACACAAGGAAACCTGTTAAAAGGTGCAGGACAACTGAGAGGGGGGTTGAATCAGTTGTCACCAAATTCAAACATGAAACTCCTAACACTTATCAACTTCACAACCACACTATTCTATTATTAAGTATGGACATGAAATGAAGATAACATAAAGTAAAATCAAAACAATGAATACTAGATTTACATGGAAAACCCAATAAGGAAAAAACTAGCGTGAGGATTAACTCACAATATAAAGTGATAGAAAAATTGAATACAAGAGGCTCATTGCCCAATGATCACTAGCTAGAATAGGACTCACTATCTAGATACAAAGGCTCACTACCTATAGAAAGGAATCACTATCCAACATGGAAGCTCACTGCCTATAGATACAAAAGATAATAGAAAGATCCATCACAACAATTTACATACATCTACAACCTTGATAAGAAGATTGCAGAAACCTTCAACTCACTGCTTTCAGGAATCTAACACAATGAAATACTACTCCTCAACTCACTTTTGCACAAATTTTCTCTTCACTTGTGGATTATTTATTTAATTTTCCTCCTTTAATCCTTCACATCTCAACTTGCATTTATACCATCTTCAACATTAGAAACATTCTCAAGGGTTGGCCACATACACTTCATTTCATAAATTCAAACTAGGTTGGCAAATCAACATTCCCATGGTTGAAATGAATGAGAATGGACCAATTAAACACTTAACCAAGACCAAAAGAAACATCTTGGATCAAGCACATAATTAAATTTTAAATTTTTCATATGAAGTGTAAATACCATGTCAGTCAAACCTTATGAAAAGAAAAATGATCATTGAAGTACATGCTTTCCAACACGAAGATAACATGTAGACAACATAAAACACTTCATCATGCATGAGAACACATCTTAGATACTTCCAAATACATACGCAGGTGTAACAACCTTTGCACATATAACTCTTTCCAACAGTCCAAACTATGCAATCCCACACAACTTTGAAGCTCATCTTCAGAGCACCAAAAATAGAACATCTCTTCTAGAACCTTGAGAACATCATTACAAGACATATTCTAGATCTGCAAGACCTGAAAAAAATAATGGAGGACTACAGAGTAGAAAAATTTCTCCTAGTCCACAAATAACCAACTTTTCCAAAATAGTTCACAAACCTGTGAACATGACTTTCACCTTCCATCAAACCAACAACAACAAATCAGGAGATATCGCCAACAAACCTTCACATCCACATGAGCATAGGATCAACATGCAATAAATGTGGAGCACATACTAGAGCACATTCTAAACACATACATAACTCTGACTTCACTCTTTATTAATTTTCTCAAAAGCGCTTGGTAACCCATCATTTCAGCACATCTACAACATCATAAGGATAGCTCCATGTACTCACAACATCTCAACAATATCTCAACTATACATGGACAATATACAAAATTCTAAATTGTGCTGACATCAATGAAAACTCCTCCAAACTTGCTCATACTTGCAACAATATTTCCCTTTGTCATTGATGGAAACATATTATGTGAAAAACCATCAAAGACCACATTCTCCTTTAAACATCCTGCACAATATTATGGAAAAACACCTTTTCTCTTTCTCTTTTACTATTTTTCACATGACTCTCTCTCCCCCTTTGATATCAATGGAAAATATTAAAATCTCTAATGACTCCCCCTTAGGAGTGCACCCATTCAAATCATACTGCAACAATGAAAACATTCTACTCCCCCTATGGAGTAGACCCATTCATTAGTCCAAATAAATGAAGAATCTGTGAATCCACTAGATTGATGCACTTCCATGTGCAACTAGTTCAAAGGGACAATGACCCCCAACCTCTCCCTAAGATACTCAAAAGTATACTTCAATAGAGCCTTAGTGAATATATCTACAATATGTTCCTTTGTTGACACATACTCCAGCCTGACTTTGTTCTCCAACACCTTCTCTCTTGAGAAATGATATCTGATAGATATATGTTTTGTTCTTGAATGCATTACCAGATTCTTTGAAATGTGTATAGCACTTGTATTGTCATAGAAAATAGGAATAGGCTCATCACATACCACTCCAATATCTTTTAGAGTTTTCTTCATCTAGGACAAAACCTGTGTACAGTAGGATTCTACAACAATATACCTTGCTTCTACAGTGGATAAAGAAACCGAGCCATGTTTCTTACTTAACTAAGAAACCAATATTTTTCCAAGAAAGAAATCACCTCCACTAGTACTCTTCCAGTCATCCACACAACCAACCCAATCTACATTGGTATAAGCACTTAAAGTGAAATCAACATCCTTAGGATACCATAAGCCATAATCCAGTGTACCTTGAAAATATTTGAATATCCTATTTACAATTATAACATATGCTTCTTTGGGATCTACTTAAAATATATCAACTAAACATACTACATGTATGATATCCAGTCTGGTAGCAATAAGATACAACAATCCACCAAACATAGATATGTATTTTCTCTAATCAACTTTAGTAGATTCATCATCTTTACTCATCTTACATTTGGCCACCATAGGAGTACTAACCAGATTAGATTCATCCATTCCAAACTTATTTAACAACTCTTTCACATACTTAGATTGTGAAATGAATATCCCTTTATTAGTTTGATTTACTTGAAGACCAAGAAAGAAATTCAACTCACCAATCATGGAAATTTCAAATTATTTTTGCATTTCCTTTGCAAATTTCTTACACATACTTTCATTTCCTCCAAAGATGATATCATCAACATATACTACTACTATCAACATTTTGTTACCTTTCACTTTAAAGTAGAGATTGCTGCCAGTAGAGCCTTTTCTAAATCCTTGTTGTGTCAGGTATCTATCCAATCTTGCATACCATGCTCTGGGAGCTTGTTTCAGTCCATACAATGCCTTCTTTAATTTACAAACCATATCTGGTTTGTCTGATAACTAAAATACTTTAGGTTGTTCCATGTATACTTCTTCTAATTCATCATTCAGAAATGCAGACTTGACATCCATCTGATATACCTTGAAATCCTTGTGGGCAGAAAATGCCAAAAACATCCTAACAGCTTCCATTCTTTCCACCAAGGAAAATGTCTCTTCAAAGTCTATGCCTTTAACTTGTGAGTATCCCTTGCATACAAGGCTTTCTTTGTTTCTTATAACTTCACCATTTTCATTCAACTTATTCCTAAACACCCACTTTGAACCAATTAAATTATTATTCATAGGTCTAGGAGCCAATTCCCATGTCTAATTCTTGTTGCAAGTGTGAGAAAGTTTGGTGGTGTTGTCATTAATGTTGTCATTGATGTCAACACAGTTCAATATGTTGTAGATTGTAAATGTATAGTTGAGATGCTATTGAGATTTTGTGAGTACATGGAGCTATATTTTTATTGTTGCAGATGTGCTGGTTTGATATGTTTCCAAGTACTTTTAAGAAAATTAAATAAAGAAGAGAAGTCCGAATGATGGAAGTGTTCAGAGTGTTCTCTATTTTTTGCTTTTCATTTCTCTTGTGTTGAACCTATGCTTGTGTGAATATAAAGGTTTGATAATGGTGATTGAGTGGTTATATTTATCAATCTCTAGCTTCTGATTTGATGGTATGTGAAAGTTATGTTCACCAGTATGTGAACTATTTTGGAAAATTTGGTCTTTTGTGGACTAGTAGAAATATTGTTGCTCTAGATTTTTCCTCTATTTAGTTTTAGATCTTGTGGATCTAGAATAAGTCTTGTGAAAGTATTTTATGTGCTTTGGCAAAGTGGCTTGAAGATTGGTGATCCAAAAGTCATGTTTCAGTATTTCATTGTGAGTTTATATAGTCTGATTGGACTAGTGAAAGATGTTCATTGATTGAAGTTTGTTTTATTGCAGATGTGTCTGGAATATTCTCAAGTGTATCCTCATGCATAAGGAAGCATTTTTTGGTGTCTGTGTGCCATCTTCTTGTTCAAAAGCATGTACATCAATGTTCATTTGCATTTTCATTAGGTTTGGCTGACCTAGTGTTTACACTTCATTCAAAGAATAAAATTTAATTAAGGGAGCATGCAGTTGTTTTGAGATATTATTTTTGATCTTGAATTTTATTTTTTATTGGTCCACTCTTATTCCTTTCCACTACGGTAATTTTGAGTTGCTGACCTAATTTGAATTTATGAAATGAGGTTTTTGTGGCTGACCTTGGAAAAAGTTTCTAGGGTTGAGAAGTTTTTAAAAGTAAGTTGAATTGTGAAGAGTTGTATGACAGTGTGATGTAAAGTGACAAAATTGAGCCACAAATTATAAGAGCAGAAGTAGGTGTGTGAGTTGTGATAGCAGTTTTTCATTGTGTTGAAGGAAGTGAGCTAAAGGTTTCTGCAATCCTACAGATGTGCATTAATTGTTATGGTGGATCTTTTATTCTCTTTTGTATCTATAGGAGGTGAGCCTCCCTATTGGAAAGTGAGTCCCTTTTGTAGGCAGTGAGCCTTTGTACTTGGATAGTGAGTCCTCTTCTAGATAGTGAGCCTTTTTATTTTGTTTATAATATTTTATATTGTGAGTTAACCCTCACCGTGGTTTTTCCATCATTGGGTTTTCCATGTAAAAATATGGTGTTTATGGTTTTTATTTTCTTTATGTTATTTGTGTTTTATGCTCTTACTTAATAAAAACATAGTGTGGTTGTGGAGTTAACAAGTTTTAAGTTTGAATTGTGTGACAACTGATTCACCCCCCCTCTTAGTTGTCCTACACCTATTTAACAATTGGTATCAGGGCTTTGGTTCCTTGTTGTTGAGCTTAACTACATAAGGAAGATTCAATGGCGCATAAGTTGGCGATTCCTATGTTCAATGGAACTGACTACAATGACTAGAAGGGAAAAATGAAAGGGTATATTATCTCCTTTGGTTTCAAGACCTAGAGGGATGTTGAGACAGAGTATACACCCCCAACTAGTGGTTTTACTACTGTAGATGAGATATTTTCCTATGAAGAAAGTGAGTCGGCGAAGTATGTTATTTGCAGTGGTTTATCTAAAAATGAGCGAGTGATTCTCTAGAAATTGCATATGAAGTCTAGAAGAAGTTGGAAGATATGTATGAAGGAAATGAAAGGATTAAATTGACAAAGAAGCTAGCGGCGAAGTGCATATTTGTGAATTTAAAGATGGAAGAAGGTGAAGAGTTTACAAGTTTCTTTTAGAGGGTTGAACTGACTATAAATGAAGTTAGAAATCAAGGAGGAAAAATATCAGATGAAGACATAATTGAGAAGATCTTGATAACCCTACCAAAGTTCTACAGTGATAAAATCTCAGTTATTGAATAAGTATATAATCCTAAGGCTTATACTTTGGAACAATTGTGTTGATGGTGTTTTATGCACAACAACAACTCAGATAGAATACAAGTATCCTATCTCTCTTGAAAGGTAAATCTCTATCAACAAGCCTCAAGAGATAAGCCCAAGGTATCTAATGTCAAGTCTTGACAATGCCATAAAAAAACTCAGTGATGATATGAAAATGTTGGTAATCATGACGGGCCTTACAAAACAAATGTTGGAAACTTCAAACTCATCAAATTTTGCAATATGTTGATGCTTTCAATCCTAAAACTAACCCATATTTCAAAAGAAATAGTAAAAGATAAAGGGGTTAGAGAGATTTTCTAAAACTAGGCCTAAGACCAATTGTACAAACAATCAAATATTCAAAATGGACCAATCCTTCAAAACCAATTCTGACTTAACCCAGATTAAACTTGCAATCTCACAGAAATAGTGCAATCTTCTAAGGAAGTAAATATTTTCAGATCATGGAGCATTCACACAAATCAACCTTATTTTATAATTGAAATGAATAAATACCCATAATTGAACTCAACACACACTTTTAAAGGCCCAGACTAACTTTACACAGCAACTTACAATTAGCAAGCTGCTAAAAGTATGGACCAAGGATTGCTCAAACAATTCAAATTTTAAACCATTAACACAATTGCATCACATCTAAATCTAAAACTTACATGCAACCACAATTTCAAAGCAGTTTCTCAAAGATCTAGAAAACAAGAACCATGGAAAGTGAATAACATAAGAAAGAGCACCAAAGAACAATGTCTTTACTTATATTGAATCACCCAAATTTGCAAAAATTCATGTATCCACAATATTTCAGTGCTTTCTCTAAGAAAATACTAACTCCTAGCTCATTTCTTACTATTCCAACTATGTCTAACCCCTTCAAATGAAGCTAAGGCCTTAATTTATAGAGAAATTACATTAGGTTAGCCCAGAATTAGGGTTTACAACAAGCAGGTTGGCCAAACAGGTCGGCCTAGAGATTTTTTATAAAAATAAAATTTAATTTAATATCATAAAACTATGTCTAGGTCAACCTAGACCCTTCTAGAAATATTCTTTGGCTGGCACAGACTCTTAGGTCATCCCTCTTGGCTAAAAGTCACATGAATGGCACATTGTCCCAGGTGGCTGCCAGTTGGCTATTTTCTCCTTCTTTATTGGCCTCTATCCTACTAGATAATTCTTTGAATTTCTCCAATATTTCCTTCACATTAGCTAGATTATGAGTGGGGATAAATTTAATTCTCAATTTATGAGTCTTAAACTCATTAATATAT
This sequence comes from Sequoia sempervirens, assembly GCA_007258455.2. Taxonomy (NCBI): domain Eukaryota; kingdom Viridiplantae; phylum Streptophyta; class Pinopsida; order Cupressales; family Cupressaceae; genus Sequoia; species Sequoia sempervirens. The sequence goes on along the minus strand of VDFB02000013.1, from coordinate 135,134,095 downwards.
TCGAGCATTGCTTTATTCGATTCAACCTGTAATTCTTGATACTTGTCCAACTTTGAAATGTATATGGTTGCATCCTCTAGATGATCTTTAGCAACTCGCGCATTATCAAATGGAACATATATCTCATGCCACCATGCTTGCAACCTACCAATATTCATATTCTTCTAGCCAAACTTTCTTCTTCTAGTCATAATTTCAAGGAAAGTGATACAATTGTCATATATTTCTTTCATCTTCCCCTACAATTTCATTATCTTCTTTAAGGCTTTAGATAGGAGCTCTTTCTTATAATTCTAGATTTCAATCCATTCCATTACATTAGAGGTTTCATCAGAAGTAAAGAGATTCATCTTATCCATCTCTTCCTTAGGAACCTACAGGATCTTCTTCAACTCTTCTATAGTTTTATCATCAACCTTGTTACAATCTACAACAAATTGGGAAGTGTCTTCAAGAAATTCAGCTTCCTTAGCATGGATACCAAATATTTGCTCAATTGATTCATCACCTTTTTTGCTAACATCCTAAATCCATTCATGAGTCTTATACAATGAATATTTTAGCTTCTCTATCTCTGACACAACCTCTTTAGGTAACAACCCCTTTGGGTTGAGGAACCACCATATGCCACAGTTTGGAGGGGCTTCATCAAGTGTTGGACATATTTGTAAAAAACATTTAACTACCTCTGCAACTTCTCCTTTTCCTCTATTTATTTATCAATCCTCCTCAAAATGGCTTGGGAGGATTCCTAAAATTATTATTTTTCATGCTATTTGGTAGATGGGCCCAAATTAATAGTTTTCACTTTATAATCAATTGACCTTGCCTCATCTTTAAACTTATATTCTGCAAAGATATCTATGTCAACAACCCTATTGTTAAACTCATCCCTAGAAAACTTTGACATGGTTCTAGCTCTTTTCCTTTGCTTGGGTTGTCCCCATTGTTCTAACAATTTATCCCAACTCGGAGCTTCTTATTGAACAATTATTGGATTTTTTTTAAGCCTTTTCTCTAACCAATCAGGGACATCAGGTTGTTCTATCTCCAACTCAGTAGAAGGAGCCTTATGTTCACCCTTGTCTTGATGTGGGTTGTTAGCAACTTCCTCTACATTCTTCTCTATCTCAGGTTGGCCCTCTAGTTCATCAATCACCAACTTTTTTGGGGACTTGGATAGCTTTTCTTGGATTACCTCAGACTCCATGTTCTTGCTTTTTTCCCCAGAGGTTGATTGTCTTATCTCCTAGAGAAAATTTCTCCATTCTCCACTTTTAGAAGTAGAAGCCTCCTCATCTTTAGATTCATGATGTTCACGATCATTTGATATGTTTCCCTCCTCATGGACTAGTTCTTCTAAAATTTGAACATTGTGAGAAGGAGAAGGAAGGGGAGAATTATTTCCTATAACTGCTTTCATGGAAATGTCATCTATAGGTGCCTCTTCAATCTGTGTTTCATTTTCTATAGTCTTTGTCTCAGCTATAGGGGATGTTTTATGCTTAGGATAATTTCTCCTAACATACACTTGGGGATTTTCCGCTGAGCTTTCTACATCAACAATCTTAATCGAAGAGGGAGTATCAGTAGAAGAGTTTCCTTTCTTATCCTTGGCCAATTTTTGGCCCTCAATGACCAACTTTCTCTTTCTGACTGGTTGTGATGACTCTCCTCCTTTTATAGTAGCACTAACCTTGGGAACCTTCTTAGTATTCAAAGATTGTTTCTCATTCTATTTGACTTGAGTCTGGCTCCTTGTCTTTCTCTTTATAGTGAGAGGCATTTCTTCCCCTTCTTCTTCTTGAACATTTTCATCATGAGGCTCAGTAGTGTCATCACCTTTATTAGCTTTTTCTTCCTCTTCAGATTTAGATTCCAAGTTTCCCATCAAATCATTTATGAAATTGGTGTCATCAACTTCCAACTGTAACACATTATGCTTGACCCATAGCCTAAAATACTTCTTCACTGGCTCAGTGACTTGATCCAATTGATGAGTCTAGTTTATAGTCAAATTTTGGGTAGAATTTATGACTTGTTTTCTAAAGTTATCATGGACCTTAATGTTAATTGTTTATATTTTTTGTGATATTTCCTCAAACTATAGACATTGGGCCTAATCCTATTTCTATAAATCTTTAATGACATTGGCATGTTATATGGAATATCTATATTAATTTTGCATGTGGTTGATGAATTCTCTTTAAGGTAGTTATAGATATGTGATTATTGTGCATGCTAACATTTCCATGTAGATATAATTTGAGGATACTAAATTGAGAAAGACACTGCCAGCCGGGCATGCACCATAACATCCAACAAGGGAATTGTTCAAAGGTCAAAGGAGGTCGACGATAGAAGATTCCCCATGTAAATCAAATGTAACCACCTTATAGTGGACTTTAATGTTGTTGAGAAAATATTGGTGTTATTGTTGTGCTAAATCTATGGGCACATCTGATTAGATTCCATTCGCACATAACCTCCTCACCATTTTCTTTGGTTTCCCTAAAGTGGTGTCTTCCTAGTTTGTGTAGTTGACAACCTTGTTTAGTTGGTAGTATAAATAAGGATCAAATGCTCCTTCTCAAGAGGTTGCATGATCTAATATTGTACTTGTATTCTTAGTTTTCAGTGATACAGTTACACTGCTCTATTGTACTCATGTTTATGATGAATAAAATGAAGTTCTAGGTTTGTGCATCTAATTTTTTATTAGTAGTAGAGGATACTCATCCAAGGGGGCCCACTTGGTGAGACATCCATCCTTTAGCTTAGTTTAGTAGATTTATTACTTTATATTTAGTAATTAGTTAAGAATCTAGTGTTGACTGTTCCTACGGCCACTAGAATTCCATTTTGTGATTGTTCCTGTAGCCAAAGCAAATAGAGTAGTTTCTTGTTTGTTTGCTCACATTTTCATTTCTATCATACATTTCAGCTTAGTATAGTTTTTGGTTGATGTTTAGCATTTATGTTATTCCTTTCCAAGCAATTTACTTACATCATTATGTATTTCTTAGCTGTAGAATGAAAATGGCTACTTTGAGTTCCTAGTGCACATACTATGTTGACCCATTTGAAGTTCACGTCATTGGGTTGACAAGTTAAATGCACCTTCATGATGATTGAATAGCTATTCAGTTTATATTTCCAATCTCTAAATCACGGTTGTAAGAGCTTAGTTGTTAAATTATTGTAGGAGGCCAAAATTTTTGGTGCCATTGTTAGGGATGGTGTTAAACTAGGGAAGTTCTTTGGAGTCATTGGTAGTTTTTCTTGTTGTAGTATTTCTGAAAGTTGTTCTTAGTGTACCCCTCATTTAGGAAGTAATGACCCCCTTATTCTTTATCAATTCTTTGTGTGAGTTGGCTGATAGTGAGTTGATACCACATGCATAGAGGAAGGAGAAGAGATGCTTATGGGAGGCTCCTTCCTAATAATCCTAATCCATTCTAGCTAGTTGAATATTAGAACCTGCCAAGAGAAGAAGAAGAAGAAGAAGATCCACACCCCTTTTTTGATGCATTTCCTAATTTGACTAGCTCTAAAGTTTTCTTTGAAGACCAAAATCAGCTTGAGAATACCTTTGCTTTAGAACTGCATCAAGCAGGATGGGTGATGCAAATAGAAACAAACCTAACCAACTAGTTTTTCCTTTCCCCATTTCCCATCAGAATGAAGTTGACAACATAAAAAATATCCCTACTTCAGCACTCCCCTTGAGTTTTGTGGACTTGTTAAAGAAGATCCTGATACCTTCTTGTTTGAGTTTGACATACTCTATAGGAGTTATGACTATACCACTAATGATCATAGGCTTAAGCTATTTCCTAGCACTTTGAAAGAAGTTGCATTAAGATGGTTCATAAGTCTAGGCAGAGATATTGTGAAAACTTGGGAGGACATTAAGACAAAAATCTTTGATAAATACAAGGAGTATTGTTGGGGAAGTGACATGAGAGGAGGTGACATTTTTAGGATGCGGCAAAAGGAAGATGAGAGCCTGGAGAATTATATTGCAAGGTTTTTGTTTTTCCTACAAAACTCTCCACACCATACACTTAATGGAGACTCACAAATTTTTTTTTTTTCTAAGAGGAATTAATGACAACTACATTGATTCCTTGGACCTAATGGGAGGAGGAGATATCTCCCAAGTTCCTTGGGAGGATATCAAGAAAATATGCCAAAACTATTCTAGGGAAGCTTCAAAGAATGGGAGATCTTACCAATATTCCATGGGTAAGTCATCTACCAGTGGATTTTCAAGAATGAAGATTACTCATTTGCTGGCAGACTTCAAGCAAGACATTATAAACAATCTAGCTACTTAATTGGATACACTTTAGGCCAAGAAGAAACAAGAGGAGGTAGAGGCAATGTTGGAAGAGTATTGCCCCCATTGTAGACAAAAGAAGAAGGACCATAGATACAAGATGGTAGCTAATAATGAAAGTAAGTAGATTCCACCTGATCAGATTGAAGAAGATCAAGTCTACTATGTTGCACAAAGGAGGCCTTGGGATCCAAGAGAAGGTATGCCACTAGATCCACTCTCTTATGTTGGGCCATATTTCAATTCCTATTCATCTGGTAACCAATGGCAGCCCCCATATCCATCTAGCTATGGAGGATATCCACCATATCCTTGGGATAACCCTCCAAATGCTTGGCCCAATCATCAAAAATCTCCACCCTAGTGGCAACAACCTTAGGGGAATTGGCAACAATTTCAAGGGAATTAGCAACCACCTTGAGGAAATTGGCAGTAAGCAAATCAATGGAGGGGAGGATAGCAATGGCCTACCTAAACAATGAGTTACATGTAGCCAACTTCTCAGCCCCGACAACCTATTATAATTCCTCCACCTACTAGTTCAAGATCAAATCCACCTAATCCCATTCAACTACTAGCTCAACCCACACCTATTCTAAATAATAAACCACAACAACAATTTGTATACTCTGTTGATTCAAACCAATTCCCTACATATGTTGTGACTATTAGTGACATCCACTTGTGTTCAGGAACTACTTTACTAGCCCCTTCCATGCCCATTATCACTCAGCTTCTAGTGGAAGAGGAAGAGGAACCTTTGAATGATCCCATTCAACCAAGTGCACCTAAAAATATTGAACCAGTCTGAGTCAAGGAGACTGAACAAGAACCACCATTTCCTCAGAGATTGGAAGTTGCCAAGAAAAAGGAAGAAAAGGAGGACACAAACTTTGACATCTTGGATTAGCTGAAGGATATATGTGTCCAGATACCTCTATTTCAGGCCATAAAGGATGTCCCAATCTATGGCAAGACAATCAAAGAAGCATACCTCAAGAAGCTAGGAAGGAAGAAGAAATACCCCACTATGGTTCACATGGTGGGATGGCTAGCTAACGTCATGCTTGGAAAAGTGACTATCCCTAAGTACAATGACCCAGGTAGTCCTATGGTAGCAATTGTTATAAATTGAATTCAAATAAAGAATGCTCTATTTGATTTAGGGGAAACAATAAATGTAATGACTAAGGACTTCCTGCAGCAACTAAACATTGCAAGCATGAGATCTACTCCTACTATCCTGTAGCTTGCTAATAGTCCTACTGTTAAGCTTGATGGTATAGTGAAGGACCTTGTGGTAATTCTAGACTCTTGGGAGTACCTAGCAGACTTCATGATTCTTTCTCCTAAAGTTACACTAGGCGGGTATCCCATTATTCTTGGAAGGCTATGGTTAGCAACTACAAATGCATATATTAGATGTTGGTAAGGTGAAATGACCATTTCTGATGGGAGAATCGCCAAAAAGTTTCTTCTTTATCCTCCTACTCAGCCATCCCATGATGAGGATAATCCCGTATGGCGACATGTTGGTGAAGAGGCTGAGGAATTTAATTCTATGGCACAACTTATGATGCTAGGTAGAACCTCCTTCATGCAGCTTCTAGAAAAAGATGAAGTATCGACTAACATCATTTAGAACCATTGTGAAGTGAAGGTAACATCATCTTCTTATTCTATTGCTCCAATTGGGACACTTCTTCCTACTCTTCCTGTAGATGTTCTTCCTACAACCACTCTTCCTACAACCTCTCTTCTTGTAGCTAGACTTCCTACAACAAGTATTTCCCATACATTGATTCCATATGAACTCAAGGTACCATGTGTTAATGAAGCAACTATGATAGAGTCAACTACACAAGTACAGGTGTCCAGAGGAAAATATCTAAATATTAACAACAAATTGAATGAAGAATATCAATTGTTATTGGAAACTTATTGAGGACCCACCAACATGAATTTGTGTGGGACTATCATGAGATGAAGGGACATGACCTTAAGCTTTGCATTCACAAAATTTGCATCAAAGATGATTGCACCCTAGTGAGGCAGCCACAAAGAAGAATTAACCCTACACTGGGAGAAATTGTAAAAGGAGAATTGTAGAAATTGCTAGATGTAGGATTTATCTATCCCATTTCAAATAGCTAGTGGGTGTCTCCACTAGTGATTGTGCCCAAAAAAGGAGGGAAATGGCGAGTTTGTATTGATTATAGGGAGCTTAATGTTGCCACCAAAAAGGACCATTTTCCCTTACCTTTCATAGATCAAGTTTTGGACTCACTTGCAAGAAAGCAATACTTTTATTTTCTAGATGGGTTCAGTGGCTACAACCAAATCCAAATTGCACCAGATGACTAAGAGAAGACCACCTTTACCTATCCATGGGGGACCTATGCTTACTTTGTACTCCCGTTTGGCTTATGAAATTCACTTAAAACTTTTCAAAGGGAAGTCATTAGCATATTTTTAGACATTTCTCATGATAGCATGGAAATTTATATGAATGATTTCACCATCTACGGTGTTGGTTTCAATGAAGCATTGGAGAATCTCAGGAAAGTCCTACAAAGATGTGAAGATCACAATCTCTCTTTAAATAGTGAAAATTGTTTTATGATGATGCAAGAATGTGTAGTTCTTGGACACTACATCTCTCACAAAGGAATTCAAGTAGACCTTGCAAATATTGAGGTGATCACAAATTTGCCCACACCTACAAAAAATAAGAATGTTAAGAGTTTCCTCAAGGATTTTAGCAAAATAGTAGCACCATTGTATACTCTCCTCACTAAAGATTCTGAATTCCAATGGATTGAAGATTGTGACAAGGTATTTTCTGATTTGAAGGTAGCCTTGACTCATGCTCCTATACTCAAAGGACCTAATTGGGAGCTTCCTTTCCACATCCATAGAGATGCATAAGATTATGCCATAGGAGTAGTATTAGGATAGAAAGGAGCTATTGAAAATTTCATTTATTTTGTTAGCAAAAATTCGGAGGGAGTTGAATTCAACTATGTAGTGATAGAAAAAGAAATTATGGCAGTGATCTATTCCCTGAAAAAATTCAGGCATTTCATAACATGTTACCAAATCTTTGTGCACACTAATCATGCAGCCATTAGATATCTCATGAGTAAACCTTTGATCTTTGGTAGGCTAGCAATATGGTTATTGTTGATGCATGAGTTTGACATAACCATTATGGATATACCAGGGAAGGCCAATGTTTTTCTATATTTTCTTTCAAGGTTGACTACATCAGGGGATAATCAGGCCATAGATGACTCTTTTCCTGATGAGAATCTATTCTCCATCAGTGTACAAACACCTTGGTAAGTTGGCATAGCTAACTATCTGGTCATGAGTAGAGTTCCTCCTCACTTCTCTCCAAAAGAGAGAAGGGCACTAATTGAAAAATATTTTCCTTTCTCATGGATTGTTGGATATTTTTTTTATACTGGACCATACCATGTCATGAGAAGATGTGTGAGAGAAGATGAGACATATGATATTTTGGATGCATGCCACAATGAACCATGTGGAGGACATTTTGCAACCAAGAGGATACAAATGAAGATTTTGAACATAGGATATGACTTGCCAACACTCCACACGGATGCAAGAAGGTATACAAGAAAATGTGATCGATGCTAGAGGATGGGTAGACCAACCAAATCTAATGAGATTCCACTTTTTCCTTAGGTAGTAATCACTCCATTTGACAAATGGGGACTATATTTTGTAGGACCCATTGATCCTCCATAAAATGGTAAGTCTTATTTCTTAGTTTGCATTGATTAGGTAACTAAGTGGGTAGAAGCTAAGGCAACGAAGTATGCAAGAGATAACAAGGCTGCAGAATTTCCTTATGAGGATATTTTCACAAGGTATCGAGTTCTAAGAGAGATAGTGACTGATCAAGGGACTCAATTCACATCAACACTTGTTGTAGCACTAGTTAATGAGTACAACATAAGACACACAAAGTCTAATCCTTATCACCCCCAAGCCAATGGCCAAGTTAAGGTGACCAATAGAGAAATTGAAGCTATTCTAACCAAAATAGTAGCTATCCATAGGAAGGACTGGGAAAACATATTACCAGAATTTATTTGGGCCTACAACTACTTGGAAAACAACTAAAGGCTTCACTCCATTTGAGTTGTTGTATGGAAAGAAAACCATGATGCCCATTGAATTTGAACATAAGACTCTTAGGACTATAGTGGACTTGGGGATGGATATCTCTGAGGCTCAAAGAGAAAGAATCCTATAGTTGAATGCCTTGGATGAGATGAGGAGAGCAGCCTTGCATCACACAAAGGTAGTGCAAAATCAGAGAATCAGGTGGCATGATAAATTTATCAAGGACAAGAAATTCCAACTAAGAGACTAGGCCTTGCTTTATGATTCTAAATATTAGGACAATGTTGGAAAATTGTAGACAAGGTGGCTAGGACCATATGAGGTTATTGAAGTATTCCCTAATGGTGTTGTTCAACTCACTACTATTGACCCAGTTAAATTTAAGTTGCTTCTCAATAGTCATTACCTCAGATTATATCACAAGCCAACTTCCAAGGAGGAGTTCCTATGAAAATTCACTCAACATGTTGTACCTGAGCCTCCTGTAGCCAAAAGAAGTGGACATAGTGTCCCTCCTTCTGGTTAATTAAGGTATGTACTTATCATAATAAAGATTTCCACTTTTGTGGAAGTCCATTTATTCACCCAACCGCCCATCCGCCCATCCATCTCCACCTTTCTCTCTTTTCCATCACATCACTCCATTCCACTCCACCTCATTCTACCTCATTTTCATTAATTGCTCAACTTATTTCCTAAAAAGTAAAATGGTACTTTCTCCACAATATTTGCAACAAATCCTCCACACATTCATATATGTGCGCATTAATTGGTATATCTTAATTATCTTTAGTGCATTCATTTAATTGTTGTATGTTAATATGGACATTCACCATAGCATGCCATTATTCCCTACCCCTGTCAAATCAACATCTCACATGTGAGGACATGTGCCCAAATTTAGGTTGAGGGGAGGAAAAATATGTGAATACTTTTCCCACATGTTAGTCCATGCTAGTCTACATCAGAAAATTCTAAATTGAGCCAATTTGAAATCTAAGTGAGAGGATGGATCCAATGTGTGAGGTGACACCAACTACCAATGCCATTTCTCTCCATCATAACTTTCCTTTATTACTCCTTCCTTGTGATTATTGACCCTTTCATAATCTCAAGCTACAAACAAAAGGTAAAAAGGGAAAATTTAGTCAACATTGGCATTGGAAATTTGGCAATTGTTGTAGGGTGGTGAATTTGGTTTTCAGATGAGAATTGTAGGAAGGAAACCACAGAGTGATTGTTTGATTGCAAACAATGGGAGGTGGGTTAATTCAAAATGAGCCCACGGTGCATGATGTATTACTACAGGATGCACCTTGACTAAAGTAATTCAGAAACTACGAGTGGTTAGAATACTTCCTGAAGCTAGATGGTTTTGATCAAGACATTGCACTAGAGTCCGCCCAGACATTGTCTGAAGGGAAGGCCATAGTAAAAGGACTAGAAGTATTGATGACTAAAGAAAGCATTGTAGAAGTTATAGGGTTGCCTGTTGACAGTGAAAATTACCCTACTTCCAGAGATGCCAGGTCAACTAAGACTGAATTTATAGAACCGAGAGACCCTCCATTGAGCATAGATAAAAAAAAGTGCAAAGAGAACCTCTCTACCTAATCCATAGAAGTAGATAGTTTTTTATGTCATAAGATACATCACCTGTGAACATCACTTATCGAATCTACATTTCATGCACTTCAAACTTTTGAATCACATGAGGCACGGGAGGAGGATGAATGTACCGAACGTGCTATGCAACCTTCTTTCAATCATGGTGGTTGAGACTCAGAAAGGTAGGGACAATTCCATTTCCCACCATTTTCTAATTAAATTGTTAGTCAAGAAGTCTCTGCATGATATGTTTGGAATGACCTGGGAAGAATTCATAAAAATTGATCAAATTAGACCTGAGCACTTGCAACCTAGGGTTTTACCTCAAACTCATAGGTATAGCAGGAGATTGAGCATGGCTGAAACTACTTTTGGTACTTCAACCTCTGGCACAGGCCCTAGTGTAAACCCTCCTGTAGTAAAAGAAACCTTAGAAATCAGCTCTTTAAGGATAGAGCACTCAGAAAAAGAAATTATGATGATGATGTTCCACTTGGCATCCTAATGAAAATAAGGGAACAAAAGAGGGGAAAAAATGAGAAAAGGAAAAGCTAAAAAGTAGCTGACAGAAAAAGAAGTACCATGCTCTAGGAAGCGAAAGGCTGACACTATTCATCCTGTAGCCAAAGAAAAACATGAGATCCCTCTCATAAAATCAAGACTTGTTGGGCCAACCTTTGGTACGCCTGCATAGGAAAGCCTTAAGTTTGGAGAAATATCATAGGGGGACATAGAAGCTCCAATGGGGTAGGTGAATGTCGAGGAAAATGATATATTTAAAATGACAACAAACATAACATTGACAGATCTTGTTGATATTGTAGAACAAGTGGAGAATCAAGGGTACGAGGAAAATCAAGATTTCCTATAGCAAGAGATATTGTAGTAATAGCAAGAATAGGAACAAGAGGCCCTACAACTAGAATTGATAGGACAACCTGAATCCTTGCAGTTAGTACTATATGGAGAGCAAGCATCAGTGCTAGGGAAAATGCTGGTAGGAATGCATAACCCCCCTAATTTTTCAATGCACATGGTAGCTATGCATTTATGGAAATAGATTCAAAGAAGAAAAGAATGGAAGGAGGATAAATGTAGGTTGAAGAAGGAAATTCAAAAGAAAGATGAGGATATTGAAGAAAAGGATGCAAAAATTGCCACCTTGAAGAAGAATGTGGATGATATGGCAGCCTTAGTACCGTAGATTTTATATTGAAAGACCCCTCCAAGGGTCTATGCTCTACATTTGAAGGAAAAATATCTTTCTTTTAAGATAGCAAGAATTGTCTCAAGTTTGAACCCTTCTATTGAGACTCTTGTTGAAGTTTTCAATGCTTATCCAATTGCTTCCCCTGAAATGAAGAATTTGTTGTGTGAGTTTTATTTGCATAATTATGTTGTGACTCAAGACCATGATTGGAATCCACTACTATATGTTGGATATGTCCAATTAAGGGCATTTATGTCTTGGGTACAAAATAAGATCAATTAGGGACAACAATATGGGGCTTATAAGCAAATAAAATCCAACATCCCTCTGGCCATTAGGGTTGAATGAAGGAATCCAAGGGACATTTATAGGGAATGGCACATAATGCTTTTCAGACCTAGCTATGCTAATAGGATTATGCCTTGGATAGAAGCAGTCTACAGTGAGTATGAGGTGAAGGAAAAGGAAAAAGAGGAAAATATGAAGAGATACCTATCACAAAGATGGAACAACCTAATTGATGAGCTAAAACAGGCTCAACCTCATTCCATCCATAACTATGTTGTAGTACTCAAAAAAATTGACATATATATAGATTGGAAGAACACATGGATGATTTTGGCTTCCCCTGAATTTTCAACCACCTATTCTGATGTGGCCTGTACTAAACTTTAGGTTTTACCATTATGATATTGTTGCAGAGAGACAACAATGGAGCAGATTGGATAGATTGGGAGTATTCTATTGGGACCCTGATTCACACACAACAAACACTAATGTAGGACAATTGTCAGTTGCAAATTTCAGAGCATTGACCAAGAAGAAAAACCCTCCCCCTGCTAGAGGAGTAACAAAACCTTAGGTTCGGGGGAGTGATGAGTCTAGTTTATGGTCTAATTTTGGGTAGAATTTATGACTTGTTTGATTAAGTTATCATGGACCTTGATGTTAAGTGTTGATATTTTTTATGATATTTCATCAAACTATAAACATTGGGCCTAATCCTATTTCTACAAATATTTAATGACATTGGCATGTTATATGGACTATCTTTATTAATTTTACATGTGGTTAATGAATGTTCTTTAAGGTAGTTATAGATATGTGATTATTGTGCATGCTAACATTGCAATGCAGATATAATTTGAGGATATGAAATTGAGAAAGACACTACCAGCTGGGGATGCTCCATAATGTCCAACAAGGGAATCGTTCAAAATTCAAAGGAGGTCGATGATAGGAGATTCCCCATGTAAATCAAATTTAACCACCTTGTAGTGGAATTTAATGTTGTTGAGAAAATATTAGCGTTACTGTTGTGCTAAATTTGTGGGAACATTTGACCATATTCTATGCACGCGTAACCACCTCTCCATTTTCTCTACTTTCCCTAAAATGGCATCCTCCCAATTCATGGAGTTGACCACCTTGCTTAGTTGGTAGTATAAATAAGGATTAGATGCTCCTTCTTAAGAGGTTGTACGATCTGCTATTGTACTTGCATTCCTAGTTTTTAGTGATATAGTTGCACTACTCTATTGTACTCATGTTTCCTGATGAATAAAATGAAGTTTTATTTTGTGCATCTAAGTTTTCATTAGTAGTCGAGGATACTCATCCAAGAGGGGCCACTTGGTGAGAAATCTATCCTTTAGCTTAGTTTAGCAGAGTACTTTGAAATCTATCCTTTAGCTTAGTTTAGCAGTGGCCATCTCTTTCTCTATGTGTTGAGTACTTTGAATAGAGGGGAAAGCTTCTAGAGTTCCAATTCTTATCAGGAATTCTACCCCTAGCCCTTTCTTATGCAAATCCTTTTGTAGAATTTCCTTGAATTCCATCATTTTCCTGGTCATCTCCAATAATATAAGTTTGTTAGTTGGATACCTAGGTAGTTTGATTGGGACAGCAAGAGATCCTTGTATCTGGATGTATTTGAATCTTTGGAACTAAATAAACCATTGCCCATATAGCTTAATCAAATCCATTGAATCAATAGAGACTATGACATGAATATCATCCTACAACAACCTAGGAATGTACATGAAAAATGCATAATTTTCTCTCTTGTAATTGGTTGTTTTATGTTGCAATTGTGGATATATGCCCCATATCCTGTCCTTCCCTGCAATCCCTTTGCAACTAAGACCTTTATACTTAGTTTTTCTTGCCAACATGTAGACAAGATATGAAGTCATTGTAAATCTATTGGTTTCTTGATCACTTCTTAATTGGGCATCTAAGTTGTTGCTTATGATTATAACCCAATGATAATGTTTTCTATCCATGATTTGTGTGATGGGGTAGAACATCCAATTGTGGAAGATGTGAGCCTCTTCTACTCCCATTACCTTGCCTAAGAGAGTTATAACATCATGATACTCCATCTTGAAATCACTTCTATGAAATTGTTTAGGAAGCTTAGAATAGTGTGGTTTGGGATTCAATATCCAATATTTGTTCATGATCTCCAAATCTCTGTTGGGGTCTTTATCATAGAACTTTACTCCCTCCCCAATGTTTATCTCTTCAATGAGATTGTGATGTGAAGAAATATTGAATACTTCTATAATGGATTGCTCAATAAGATTTGCAATGACTCTTCCTTGTGGCCCAATTACAATCCTTGGGTTGGAGTCATAGTGTTTTGCACATTCTAAAACCAGTTCTGGGAAAAGTTGTGTTGAAGGGAACCCTGTTGCCTAATCCAAACTAGTATGAGTGAGGATCTGAGCCAATTGAGTTGGTCCATTGCCATACATCCTTTGTTGGAAATTATCATAGTCCACATGTCCCATGTTTTTTGTCTACAATCTATGACTAGGTAGAAGCAACCTTGGACTCTGGCCATATTCCCTTGAAATCATACTTCATCCTTTCCACTCTTCTTCTCACCTCCTCTTGTACTAAAGCAACCTTTGATTTAGATGTTTTGTTTAGGCTCAATTATGCCTACATCTATTAGAAAGGACCATAATCACCAAAATGGAAGTAACAACTTAACACACTGCATTAATTACATGAAGTGCCAATAAATGCTAAAACAATGCCATTGAATGAAAAATACAATGTAAATCCTAATGGCAATGCAAGGCAAAAAATTCATCTCATAAGATCTCATTATCAAATTATGCAAAGACATGCAAGGAAATCTCATTCGAATCAATCAATATCCCATGAAATGATCTTATAATCCCATGTGCAAACATATTTTTCATTAATATTTGAAATTTGAAACTAATGGAGAAAGGTTAGAAAATCTAAGGGATCGAATATCCAGCCAAACTCTAGCTAGACTAATCTGAGCAAGCTTGGATTACCCGAGATTTACACACTATGCACCTTTTAACTTGTAATCATAAATAACTTTGTGAGATAGAATTTTCAACACAATCAAGTATATGCAAGCATTAATAACTTTAAGACCATATTTCAATCATCTTCATCAAGGCTTGGTTCATCACGTGTACTAGGAAGTTGAAAGTTCATGAAGTTTGGGTATTTCTCAAGGGGTTGGATTTCCCAAGTGTACTAGGGTTCGGTGATTTCAAGCCTACTCGAAATTACTGAATGTAGACTATTCTCAAAATTTAAAATTAATAAGACCTTTTTTCCTTTGGGGCTTCATGGTTTTACTCATTCAAGGGAGTTTGAAAATTATGAGGGGGCTTGGATTTCCTGAGCAGATTAAGGCTTGAAAAATTTGAGCTACCTCAAAAAATTTGAGTTTTTTCTTGAGCCCTAAAAAGTTTTAAGTCTTCGATCCATTTCATTTTGAAAGATAGATAGTGATTACTATGAGGGTTGATTTCATGATTATTTCTTTTGATACTTCAGATTACCTATCTTGTATGAGAATCCAGTGATCTTATCCATTTCATTGATTATGTTTGATCTCCAACTAGGGTTCTACTAGGGTTTCAAGCTGAACAAGTCAACTCCTAAAATCCAAATGAAATCATTAAAATGAAATAAGGGAATCTTAAAGATGTTAAAAAACCCTAATATCCCTATTCATGTAAAATAAAATCTATCTTCAATTTAGGTTAAATTTTATGCCATAATCTCTCTATCTTTTGAATGTAAAAGAAAACCTGAGCTGACTATAAAACAACCAACCTATTGAATTGAAATTTTAATCGTAATAACATATACTCTAAAAGAGATCTTTATTAAGATTGAGGCACATCAAATAATCATGAAAGAGAAATCAACCAAAGATATGAGGGAAGTAACTGACCTTGAGATGGAACACAGAAAATGGAAAACTCGATGAATGCAAGAAGAACCCTACAATGACCACTCTAGCACTCGACCCTCACTTCACAATCTCGGTGAATCAACAAACAATGCATGCTCTCAAGTTTCAAAATTTTTGCACTGAAAAATGACCAAAATGAATGACATATGACAAATATATACCACATTTCGCCTCATAAATGGTAGTCATAAATGCATAAAAAGACCCTTCAAAGCTTAGGGATTCGATGCCACCTTGGACTTAGAAAATCTAAGGTAGCTTGGATTTTCTAGCTGGAATGAGGTTCAGGTAATCTGAGCTACCTCGGAATTTTTGAACTTGCCTCATACTTAGCCAATTTTTCCCTTTAGGTTGGAATTTTGGATTGGGGCCATCTTTCCAAGAGCAAGCACACCATCATAATGTTGCAAAAATACATCTCAAATGCAGATTGATCATTAAGTACCTAGGTGAGACAAGACCAAGACTAAGAGACCTATCCCTTAAGGGGAAAAGGTCAATACCCTAAGGAAAACGAACAAACCAAACAAGAAAAAGAGGGTCCTCACTTCCAATGGGGCATGTGTGTGAAAATTGCACAACATGTTGTTCAACACCTTGCAAGAATTTGAGTTGAGGAAGTTCCAGAAAGATGAAAAGATGGAAGAAAAGATAGTAACAACATTTAAAGCATTGAAGATTGAAGAGGAACCATATAGTGATGATGTTGATGATTTGGAAGAAAACTTCACTAGGAAGTTGAAGAAAGGCATCAGAAAGTATAAGGGTATGTTTCCCTTTAAATGTTTTAGTTGTGGTAATATTGGTCATTATGCTTTGAGATGTCTGAATAGACCCGTGCATAAGAAGAACAAGGATTATAAGGATAAGGATAGGAAGGATGAGAAATATAAGAAGCTATACTATGTTAAAGAAGAAGCAGGAATTTTTGATGATGAATCTAAGAATGAGGTTGATGATAGTGAATGATTATTCTTAGCTTTGGAAAGTAAATATATATCCACTAACCCTAGAAAATATGTAAGAAAGAAGGCTCCAGAGGATAAGAGAAATAGGATGGAAGGTACTTTAGTTACCACTTTTCATGTAATATAGGATGAAGATTACTAGGTAATTGATAGTGGATGTTCTAATCACATGACCAGAGATAAGAGTAAGTTCGCTAAGCTTGAGAACTATGATGGTGGTTTAGTTATGTTTGGTGACGATTCAGGAGCTAAGATCTATGGGAAAGGTTCAATTAGTTTTGTTGGAGTTCATAGTACTAATGATGTATATTATGTGAAGGGTTTGAGACATAACCTTCTAAGTGTTGGTCAAATGTGTAGCAATGGTTTCAAACTTGTGTTTTAGAATAATACCTGTGAAATCAGAAAAGGATCTGGAAGTGGAGATATGATTGTTTATAGAAAAAGAACTCATGGAAATATCTATCAGGTGAAAGGAGTTGAAGGTCATTGTCTTGTATCTCAAATCAATGAAAGTTGGTTATGGCACTAGAGAATGGGACATGTGAATTTTGATAACCTAGTCAAGATAAGTGCAAAAGATATTGTTTGAGGACTACCTAGAATCACAAGACCTGGTAATTCTATTTTTAGAAGTTGTAAATTGTGGAAACAAACAAGATGTAGCTTTAAGGGAAAATAGCACTCTACTACCGAAATGTTGGAGTTAGTTCATACTAATCTGTGTGGAACAAATAGAACTAGAATCTTGAATGGTGATAGATATTTCATGTTGCTTATTGATGATTATACTTGAATGACATGGGTTGCTTTTCTCAAAGAAAAGACTTAGGCTCTGGATAGGTTTAAGGTATTCAAAGAAAGAGTAGAAAATGAAATAAATTTTAAAATCAAGTGTTTGAGATCTGATAGAGGTGGAGAATTCACTTCTAGTGAATTTAATGCACTATGTGAATATCATGGCATTAGAAGACAGTTTTCTACTCTGAGAACCCCTCAGCATAATGGTGTAGTTGAAAGGAAAAAGAGGATTGTATAGGAAGCTACTAGAACCATGATGAAAGAATCAAATGTATTGAATGTGTGCTTGAGAGAAGCGATACACACTACTATTTATGTTCTTAATAGAGTCTAGATTAGATACAAAAGCACTAAGACAAATTTTGAATTATGGACCAGTAGGAAACCTACTGTGAAGTATTTCAAGGTATTTTGTAGATGTTATATTAAAAGTGATGATGAAAATCTTGGAAAGTTTGATGCTAGATGTGATGAAGGAATCTTTCTTGGATACTCTACTACTAGTTGTTCTATAGAAAAATAGCCCCTTGTAATTTTCATGGCCTTTTAGGTCTTGTTTCATGGTGTTTGATATATTTTGCTTTAATTTTATGTTGTGACATGGCTTGAACATGCATATTTAGGTACTAAAATTCAAAGAATGACATCTTGTGAAGGTGTTGCAAAGTGTTGTAAGACATTTCTACATTCTTCTAGACTCTGTTTATTACAATTCACCTAAAAATCACCTTTTTATTCATCAACAAGTCCTATTTTGAAGTGTTGTAAAGTCTTGTAACAAGATTTCACACTTTTCTAGGCACATCTTCACTATTTATCCCTTTCTCATACTTTATTTGACCCCTTTATGCCCTCATATGCTTTAATTAAGTGTATTTTTTAATATTATCCCAACAAACAACATTAAATACAACATATTTCCCAACAAATATTTTCAGGTCCTAGGTGGGATCCATTTGCCATGGGTGGCAAATGAGTCCCCCTTGGCTCCAAATTCAAAAAATTTAAAATTTCATTTCTGTTTTTTATTCAAAAACACTTGATGTCATCCTGTGATGAGGTATGAATGGTTAACTAAGGCATAAGTGTGTATAAATATGTGATTTTCACCTCATTTAACATCTCCTACAATTCTCCAACATTCATAAATCATATTCAAGCATTCAAGCATTCTACAACATCAATTCAAGCAATATTCAAGTACTTTGGAGCATCCATTGGCATTGATTCAAACTTCCATTATTAAGGGTTTGGTAAGTTGATAGCTATTACATGTTATTAGTTTATCATTCCCTTGCATTTCATTATTTTATTAAGGGTTTGATTACCAAAAGTTGGGTTTGACCAAGGCAAACCCCCATTTGCTAACCCTCAACAACATTTCCCCTATTGCATGTGTGTTTGCAGACCTAGGTATGTAGATTTGACAAGTTTTCTAGTGTTGAATATTGGTTTACAAGTCAACTAGGTGCTTCAAGTAGTATATTTCAAGCTTGGAGAAGGTTTTATGTCAGTTTCCTATGAAATTGGCTTTGACAACCCGACATTCAATGATTTCCAGATCTGGTGTTGCAAAGTTGTCTCCTAATTTTTTAGAAATTTGGGAGAGGACTGATTTTCCACTAGTGGTAAATGAGTCCCACCTTATGACTGAAAATCTAAATTTTTTCATATTTTGGATCCCGACAGACAGAAACTTGTTTTCAACACTTTTTCACTAGGAGGAGGACTACTTTTCCACCCTAGGTGAATGAGTACCACTGTGAAAAATCAATGATTTCAACCAACACCCACAACATTCTAGATTCATCATATTTTATCTAGGTACACTCAAATTCATCCTGTTTCTCTCAATTCTGAATAAATTCTTAATTTAGTTCACTATTTGCATATCACAGTGTGTTTTCCAACATAGCTTAAATCTCGCTTTTGCATTCATATTTAATCATTTAGATCATTCAATTGCATTTAGATTAGTCAACACTGCACATAACATAATTTGAATGACCTAGTTTGCATTTTTGGTCCTATCTCCTTTTAGGTGAAAACCCTAGACGAGCTAGAAAGGTGCAAAGTGAGCCAAAAATCAATGGTACACGAGCAAAGCATACAAATGCTTTAAAAAAATATTGAGAAAGATTATTGAAAGTGCTAATGTGAAGGTTGATGAAGACATATGCAGAACTACTAAGATAAGTGAAGTAGAACCTGATGATCCTATCCGTGGACATGTACTTGAAGAAAAAAAGAAGGAAGAAGAGAAAGAAGAACAAGTGGAAGAAGAAGAAGAAAATGAACTAGAACCTACTATTAGAACTCCTAAGTTTTTGTGTAAGAATCATCTGGAGGATAAGATAATTAGAGATAAAAGTGAAGGTGTGAAGACAAGAAGCAGAGTTTCAACAAAGGTAAATTTTTGTCTATTATCTAAAATTGAAACCAAATCTGTAAGTGAAGCATGTGAAGATGAGAGTTGGATGAGAGCTATGAAAGAAGAGTTGTAGCCAATAGAAAATAATTAGACATGGGAACTATTCCCTAAGCTTGTGAACAAAAATGTGATTGGTTAGAAATGGATGTTCCAGAATAAGCTAAAAGAAAGTGGAGAAGTTGTAAGGAATAAGGAAAGACTAGTGTGCAAAAGATATTCACAAGTTGAAGGTATAGATTTTGAAGAAACATTTGCCCCTATGGCCAGAATGGAAGCTATCAGGATGTTTTTGGCTTTTTCTGCCCACAAGGACTTCAAAGTATATCAAATGGATGTTAAGTCATCATTTTTGAATTGTGAGTTGGAGGAAGAAGTGTACATGGAGCAACCTAAAGGGTTTTAGCTGTTTGACAAACCAAACATGGTTTGTAGGTTGAAGAAATCATTGTGTGGATTGAAGCAAGCTCCCAGGGCTTTGTATGCAAGACTAGACAAATATCTTACAAAGCAAGAATTCAACAAAGGTTTTGCTGACAACAGTCTTTACTTCAAATTACAAGGTAAAAAAATGTTGATAGTAGTTGTTTATGCTGATGATATCATTTTTGGTGGAAATGAAGGCATGTGTAAAAAATTTGTTGAAGAGATGCAAAAATAATTTGAGATGTCTATGATCGATGAATTAAATTTCTTCCTTGGTCTACAAGTGAATAAAATTGGAAAATGGATATTCATTTCACAATCTAAGAATGTGAAAGAAATATTGAAGAAGTTTGGGATGGATGATTCCAAACCAGTTTGTACTCCTATGGTAACCAAATGTAAACTAAGAGAAGATGATGACTATGCTAAGACTAATCAGAGAAAATATAGATCTATGATTGGCAGATTATTGTACCTTACTGATACCAGGCCAAACATTATGCATGTAGTATGTTTAGTTGCTAGATTCCAAGTAGATCCCAGAGAAGAACATGTCATAGCTATAAAGAGGATATTTCGATATATCTTAACTTAGGTACACCAGATTATGGACTATGGTATCCTAAGAGTGATGATGTCACCTTGAGTGCTTATACATATGTTGATTGGGTAGAATATGTAGATGACCAAAAGAGTATTAGTGGTGGTGCTTTCTTTCTTGGTGGAAGATTAGTTACATGGTTGAGCAAAAAGAAAGACTCAATTTCTTTATCCATTGCAAAAGAAAAAATATATTGTTGCAACATCTTATTGGACAAAAGTTTTATGGATGAAGCAGACACTAAAGGAAATTGGTGTGGTATGTGATGAGAATATTTCTATTTTCTACGACAACACAAGTACAATAAAAATTTCAAAGAACTTGATTTTGCATTCAAGAACAAAACACATATCTATCAAATATCATTTCCTTAGAGAAAAAGTGTTGGAGAATGAAGTCAGATTGGAGTATGTGACCACAAAGGAACAAATTGCAGACATATTTACTAAGGCTCTTCTAAAGGATACTTTTGAGAATCTTAGGGAGATGGTGGGGGTCATTGGCTCTCCGAACTAGGTGCACATGAAGGTGCATCAGTCCAGAGAATTCACAGAGTCTTCATTTATCTGGACTAATATATGGGTCTACATTGTAGGGGGAGTAGAAAATGTTTTTCATTGTTGCATTATGGGTGTACTCCTAAGGGGGAGTAATCAATGTTGTGGATATTTTCCATTTATGTCAAAGGGGGAGAGAAAGTCATGCGAAAAGAAATTGTAGTAGAAGAGAAGGTCTTCTCCCAACATAGTGTGTAAATTTTTGCCTTTGATGGTTTTTCACATCATGTGTTTCCATCAATGACAAAGGGGGAGATTTTTGCAAGTGTGAGCAAGTTTGGAGGTGTTTTCATTAATGTTGTCATTTATGTCAACACAATTCAGTATGTTGTAGATTGTACATGTATAGTTGAGATGTTGCTGAGATGTTGTGAGTACATGGAGCTATCTTTTTAGTGTTGCAAATGTGCTAGTTTGATATATTTCCAAGGGATTTTGAGAAAATTAAATAAAGAAGAGAAGTTAGAATGATGGAATTGTTTAGAGTGTGCTCTAGTTTGTGCTCTAGATTTCTCCTATGTTGATCCTATGCTTGTGTTGATTTGAAGGTTCCATAATGGTGATTTAGTGGTGATGTTTCTTGAGTTTTATCTTCTGTTTTGATGGTACCTAAAAGTTATGTTCACCGGTATGCGAACTGTTCTCAAAAATTTGGTCTTCTATGGACTGGTAGAAACATTGTTGCTTTGCATTTTTCCTTTGTTTTGTTTTATATCTTACAGATCTGGAATAGGTCTTCTAAAGGTCTTTTCTATGCTTTGGAAAAGTGGCTTGAAGATTGGTGATTCAGTAGTCATGTTTCAGTATTTCAATGTGAGTTTATATAGTCTGGTTGGACTAGTGAAATATGTTTAGTGATTGAAGTTTATTGTTTTTTTGTGTATGTATTTGGAAGATTTTGAAGTGTATCCTCATGCATAAGGAAGTGTGTCATGGTTTTTTCATGTCATCTTGTTAGGATGCGTGTACAACAATGATCATTTTTGTTTTCATTAGGTTTGGCCGACCTGGTGCTTACACTTCATTCGAAGAATAAAATTTAATTAAGTGTGTGGTTGTTTGAAGATATTATTTTTGATCTTGAAAAATGTTTTTTATTGGTCCACTCTTATTTCTTTCCACTGCAGGAATTTTGAGTTGTCAACCTGATTTGAATTTATGAAATGAGGTTTTTGTGTTTGACTTTGAAGAAAGTTTCTAAGGTTGAGAATGATATAAAAGAAAGTTGAATTGTGAAGAGTTGTATGACAGTGTGATGCAAAGTGACAAAAGTGAGCCATAAATCATAAGAGTAGAAGTGGGCGTGTGAGTTGTGATAGAAGTTTTTCATTGTGTTGAAGGTAATGAGTTGAAGGTTTCTGCAATCCTACGAATGTGGATTAATTGTTGTGGTGGATCTTTTGTTCTCTTTTGTATCTGTAGGTAGTGATCCTCCCTATTGGAAAGTGAGTATTTTCTATGGAAAGTGAGTCCTTTCTGTGGATAGTGAGTCCCTTTTGTAGGTTGTGAGCCTTTGTACTTAGATAGTGAGTCTTCTTCTAGGTAGTGAGCCTTTGTATTCTATTTATAATATTTTATATTGTGAGTTAACCCTGACCATGGTTTTTCCCTCATTGGGTTTTTCACTTAAAAATTTGGTTTTCATTGTGTTGATTTGCTTATTGTTATTTGTGTTTCATGCTCTTAATAATAGAAGTGTGGTTGTGGAGTTAACAAGTGTTGAGTTTTAAGTTTGAATTGTGTGACAACTGATTCACCCCCCTCTTAGTTGTCCTATGTCTATTTAAAAATTATTCTCTATTTTCTACAACTCTTCTTTCATAGCTCTAACCCAACTTTCATCTTCACATGCTTCACGTATAGACTTAGGTTCAATTTTAAAAAGCACAAATTTATCTTAGTTGCTACTTTACTTCTTGTCTTCACACCTTCACTCTTATCTCCAATTATCTGTTCTTCTGGATGATTCTTTTGGACATACTTAAGAGTCTTAACATTAGGTCCCAAAGTATCTTCTTCTTCTTCAATATTTTCTTCTTCTTCCTCCTTATTCCCTTCAGGTACTTGTCCACAGATAGGATCATCAAGTTCAACTTCACTTATCTCAATGGGTCTATGAATATCCTCATCAACCTTCACATTAGCACTCTCAACAATCTTCCTCAAACTTTTATTAAAGCATCTATATGCTTTTTTGGTAGTTGAATATCCAAGAAAAATCCCTTCATCACATCTAGCATCAAAATTTTGAAGATTTTCATCATCTCTTTTAATGTAACATCTACTTCCAAACACCTTAAAGTATTTCATAGTAGGATCCTTAATAGTCCATAACTCATAAGGATTTTTTGTGTTGTTTCCTTTGATTTTAACTCTACTAATAACATAAACAACAATGTGTATTGCCTCTCTCTAGTGTACATTAGGTACATTTTCTTCTTTCATCATGGTTCTTGTAGCTTTCTATATAGTCTAGTTCATTCTCTTAGTCTCTCCATTTTGCTGAGGGGTTCTTGGAATAGAAAAGTGTCTCTTTATGCCATGATATTCACAAAATGCATTAAACTCACTAGAAGTGAATTCTCCATCTCTATCAAATCTCAAACATTTGATTCTTAGGTTCACTTCATTTTC
This sequence comes from Sequoia sempervirens, assembly GCA_007258455.2. Classification (NCBI taxonomy): domain Eukaryota; kingdom Viridiplantae; phylum Streptophyta; class Pinopsida; order Cupressales; family Cupressaceae; genus Sequoia; species Sequoia sempervirens. The sequence continues at coordinate 135,110,107 of VDFB02000013.1, read as the reverse complement.
TAATTTTGATTTGAACATTTTAAACCTATCCAGAGCTTGATTCTTTTCTCTAAGAAAAGAAACCCATGTCATTCGAGAATAATCATCAATAAGGAGAATGAAATACCTGTCACCATTTAGGCTTCCTATTCTAGTAGGACCATATAGGTTTGTATGAAATTAATTCGAACATTCTAGTAGTAGTTTGATATTTTCCTTTGATACTGCATATTTTATGTTTCCCTAGCTAAAAACTTCTACAAACAGTATTAGCAGGCTTTATGATTTTAGGAAACCTTAGACAACATCTCTTGAACTGATCCTAACCAGATTATCAAATTTTACATGTCCCATTCTTCGATGCCACAACCAACTTTCATTAACCTAAGATACAAGGCATTAACCATCAACACCCTTAAGATGATAGATGTTTCCATGAGTTCTCCTTCCTGTAACAACCATAGCTATAGATCCTTTTTTGATTTAGTCATGTATTTAGTCATTAATCTAGTAATTACTTTAGTCATATATTTGGCCATTACAAATCAAATCTAACTTAATTAATCCTCACAAATTTATACATATAAACTTCAAGTATCATAGATATTCAAATGTTAAAAAACACCATGAAATGAAGACTACAATTCTTGAACAAATATGATTGATTAGACACAAACACAAATAGATTACAAATCAAGAGGAGCCACAACATAGTATTTATGAGTGGAGAAAAAACCTGTTGATGATGTATTCTGCACAACAACTTAGAAAGAATATGAAATCCTATCTCTCTTGAAAGGTGAATCTCTATTAGCAAGCCTCAAGAGATAACCCCAAGGTCTCTAACGTCAGGTCTTGACAATGCATAAACAACTTAGATAATATGTGAAAGTGTTGGTAATCACAATGGGATGTTACTAAAGGAAAATATTAAATCTCAATTTATCAGATCTAGCAACATGATGATACTTCAATCGTGAATTTAATCCAATAATCAAAGAAATGAAAAAATATAAGGGTTTCAGAGAGATTTCTAAACTTAACACTAAATCTAAGATTAACAATGCAAATGACCAAACATTTGAAATGGACCAATCCCTCAAAACTGATCTCTATTTGACCCAAATGGACCTACAATCTTATAGAAACAGTGCAATCTTCTAAGGTGTTAAGATTTTCAAATCATGAACATTCATTCAAACAACCCTATTACAATTGAAATGAATAAAACCTCACAATTGAACTAAGCACAATGAATATAAAGTCCAGGCTAACTTTGCAAAGCAACTAAAAATCAGTTAGTTGCAAAAATTATGGACTAGGGACTATTGCAACACTTCAAATATCAAATCATATACATCATTGAATCAATTTTAATCCTAAACTTCTAAACACTAATCTTCCTCAAAGCAATGCTAAAGATAGAATAACAAGAACCATGCAAGATAAAGGAACACAAGTATGGCACCAAATAACAATGTCATTACTTGTATTAAATCATCCACTGTAGCAACAATTTCAGCTCTCTGTTACAATGTTTGCTCGAGAATAACTACTTGCTAACTCTTGCTTTACTCAATTCTCTCTACACTAGCTCTCTATTTGTCTATATCTAAAATTTTCTTAACCCTTACAAATGAGGCAACATGCCAAATTTATAGAACCCCCAAGATATGTCAGCCTAGACATAATTTTTTTTTACAAAAATAACAAGGAACAACAAGTCGGCCAAGAGAAATCAAAATAGAATAAATGATGCATTAAATATATGGGCTTCATCCAGGTTGGCCTGGGATCTCCAATGTAGCTCAGACCAATGCATGGCAAAGTAATAGGGAAGCAAAAATCTCTATGTAGCTCATCACTAACTGCCTTCCCCTTTGTTCTTATTCTAATCCAACACTTCATGAACCTTGAAAAGCACCCTATCCAAGACAGCCATAGGTGGTAGAGGAAAAACCCTAAGTCACCTTTCAATTGAGGCAATTTCTTCTCTTGACTACTTCACCGACTTATCCCAATCCACCCTATATGTTAGGTATTTTTCAATAACAGCAAGGTAGGTGGTGGAATCATCCAAGTGGTGCTCAGAAATAGACTCATCATTAACTGGGGCATAAACATCCTTCCACCATCTCCTTAGCTGCTCCAAACTCAAATATTTGGGGGAAATCTCCCTTCTTCTAGTCATAATCTCAAAAAAGGCAATGGAGCCATTGTAAACCCCAACTAGAGTATCATCAATCTGTCTCCTCTATTTGTAAATCTTCTTCAACACCTTCTTCCTGATTTTCAATGCTTCAAACCACTCCCAAGGTTTAGAAACTTTAGAGGAGGGGAGGATTTTATCACTTACCAACTTATCCCTGGTGTACTCCATGATTGTTCTGGTTTTTTGTAGTAGGAGATCTGTGTCCTCTTATCCTGTGCCAACACTTGTTTCAACCAATCAGTCGCCATTGCAGCATCTTTCCCTGTTGACAAGATGTCCTTGATGGCCTCAATGATTTTTACTTACACCCTTTTAGCCAATTCACACTGGAAAGAGTGTAATCCATCATCCTTTCAAGCTCAGTGATGGTTTCTTGAAGTAAAGGATGTGCAGCAGAAGAGGAGGGGTTAATAGATTGTAGGGGTTTCATAAAGTCCTCCAAGCATTTCCTGAGATTTTCATTTTCTTTCTTTAGCTCCTGCTTAGTTTTTATCTCCTTCCTCAGTCTGCCCAGGATGACCACACTTGAACCTTGATAATCTTCAATATCTTGCTCAATAGAAGTGGGCCCTAAATTGAAAGTTTGAACATTATAATCCTTGGTAGCCACATCATCTTCGTTTTTGTCTAGAGCGGGAGTTGCAATGTGGACAACCCTGTTGTTGGCCTCATCTCTTACAATCTTGGAAATTACCCTAGCCTTCTTCTTCCCTTTGTCTTTCCCAATTCGGTGAATTGTCCTCTACAACAACTTGTTTTCTCCTTATCTCCTTGTCCAACCAATCAGGGACAGTGGACCCCAAATGCAATTCGCCTTGTTTCTCCTCCTATTGTTCCATAGGCACCTCTTCACTCAAATTTTATTTTTCAGGAGTCTCTGTCTTGTTCTCCTTTTCCTCAAGGTGTTCCTCCTCATGTTCAAGTGATTGGATATTCCCTACCTCTTCTTCTCTTGGAGGAATCTCTTCAGTTCTAATAGGGGAATCTGCATAACATACCAAAGGAGATTTCATAACCTTATCAAATTCTGCCTCTGCACCATAGAGCTCACCCTCCTGAAATCCCTCCCCTTTAGGGTCTAGATGTTCCTCAATGTTTTTTGGCTCACTTAATTTACTTTGAGTTTCATGGGCTGAAGGGACATCATCTTTCTACTTCTAATGGGGGATAGCTAGAGGAAGATCTGCTTTAGGTACACTGTCCTTTGGAGGAGTCCTAGACCTCCTTGTATACACCTTTTCCTTCTCCCCTAAACTTTCTACATCCACCATAGGTGGGGTAACTTCCTCTTCTCCTACCTTGGAGCTTTCCTTTTCTAATAGTTTTATAATTATTCTCTTCTTAGGTGTCGGAGCATCAACCTCAGAACCCTGCTTTGATATTTCTTTATGCTCAAACCTGTTAGTCTTTGTCCTTTTCTTAGCAATGGGCCTTCTCTATTTTTTTGTCTCTTGGACCTCCTCCTCTTGAACACCTTTAATCTTGATCTTGAATGGAGAATCCAATTTACCATTGCCCTTAGGATCCTGCTCGGTTGATTCTTCAGAAGTGGAGTGAGGGTCCAAATCTCCCATCAGTGCATAGGTGCACTGCACACCTTCATTCTCCAACTCCCATAGCTTGTGCTTCAGCCACATCCTAGTAAATTTGATAATTGGATCATTTAACTGTTTTAGCTTTGTCTTTTCTTCCTCCAGCCAATCAACATCACCAATTGGCCTATCCTTCACTATCTCATAAGCATGATCCTAAATTAGGTTTCCATCATCCTCCAATTGATCAAGAACTACCTTTACATTGTATAAATGGACTACATCCACTAGGAACCAAGAAAATTTCTTCTTCCTGACCTCATATTCATCACTACAATTGGCCCAGTAGTCCTCCAGATCAACCTTATGGCTATATTCTCTACTGGCCCTCTTTTGAGTTTCTCCTGTAATATCAAATCTAGACTTCTTGGAATGGAAAGATAGGCCAAGGGTATTCATTTCTTCTTTAGAAGCCTGGGTGGAGATAATGGAAGGACATGCCTCCCCAGTGCCAATCCTCAAAGGAAAGTCTCCACCAAATCCAGTCTTATGCTTATTTCTTTTGACAATGGCATCAAAGTCACAAATCTGTCTAGTTACTTCCAAGAGTATGATATGATCAGTGGGATATCTTGGAAGCCTATATGGAGCCCTCTAACAGCCATCAACCCGGATATATGAGAAGGTTTGAAATTGAATAAACCAATCCCCATATTTCTTGATGAGCTCTTTGGCTTGATCTGAAATCCTTGTATGCTCTACTCCCTTAAGCATTCTAGTGATATGCATGGTGAATGCAACATTCACCCTCCTATAGTCTGAGCTGCCCAAATACAACTGAGGGAAAACCTCATAAATAATATCCTGTCCAAAAATTCCCCTTGTACTTAATCCTTTATAGGGGATGAACCTCGCAATTGCATAGACCAAATATGAAGTCATCGTGAAAGTTTTGGTCTGCAACACATTGGACAACTGCTCATGGGTTATCCTACTAATCAATCCTACCTAGTGATAGTCAATCAATTCTTGCTCCATCCTTACAATGGCGTGACACATCTAATTCTCAAACATGCCAACATTTCTCAATCCCACCACCCTACTGAGCAATGTGATGGCATCATAGTACTCCTTGAATTTCACTCTGAATAGCTGCTTGGGAAACTTGGAGTAATGAGACTTAGGCTTCTCCAGCTAGGAATTTATGAGTTGTTGGGATTTGATAGTTTGTTCTTCATAAAACTCCTTGGCTAACTCCATGTTGAATGCCACCACATGAGATTTGTCCGGCATGTCAAAAACCTGAGTAATAGAAATAGGGTTGAGATTTTCTACCACTCTCCCTTGAGGACCAATAATTCTCTGTGTGCCCTAGTTGTAGTGTTTGGAACACTCAAGGACCAACTCATAACATTGCACCGTTGAAGGGAAACTGGCCACATGTGATAAACCTGACTCTTTCATTCTCCTCACCACCAAAGGAAGATCCTTGGGTGCCATTCTTTCCTTAAATTCCTCATAGTCCCACAATCCGACATTAGTATCAGTCACCTCTGACTAGATTGATGTAATTTTTCTCTCAGGGACCTTGCTCTTAATATCCATTTTAATCTTTTCTGCCTCAGACACTGAAGATCCCTCCATTGCCTTGCTAGATTCAGCCTGCACTCACAAAGAACACATAGTAAAGACCACAGAAAAGCAAGGTTAATCCATCAAAATATTTTAGAATGAATCTTAGACAATCACAGTGTCATCAAGTCTTATGAGAAGTGATCACGATAAATTTTGGGTTTCAGGACCACCCACAGAATCTGAGCCAGGAAGGAATTTCGAGAAATTCCAGACCAATTAGATTCTGTGGAATAACCAAGAAACACCTACTTAACCATTAAACCTGATCATAATCAATCAATAAAATACATGGGAAATCCAAATATGACATGAAATAATCATTAAATGCATCATAAATCATAAACAAATCCAATTGCCCCATGTTCCTTTATATTTCATCAAATTTCAGGAAAATCCACCAGAACGAATTCCCGCGAGAGAAGAGACATTTTGCAAATCCAAAAAGAACAGGGGATCTAGGACTTCAAGAAAATCTAGAGTCGATGGAAATCCACAAATAGGGTAAAACTTTGAAAGCAAGCAGATTCTGGGAATTTGACAGAAATCGGGAAAACAATGGCAACCGAGAAAATTTGGGGTCAATGGAAATCCATGGAATCTGTGAAACTCTGAAAGTAATAGTGGATTCTGGAAGAGGAGAGGAAATCAGGAAAATCCACCAAAGACGAATTGTCTCATGGGAACAAAAAATCCTGGGCTAAGGACAAAACCCAAATTGCGGCACCAAAACATGATTTCACTCAAACACCAGATTGATCATGAAATTCAAAGAATTAAACTTAGGGAAAGTTAGGCATGGACCATTCATAGATTTTTTTTACATTCTAGGTTAGTTTTAAGGCTAAATAAGGTGGGATGGCATTTCCCTAAGTTTGAAACCCTATACATCTGCCATTAGTGCATAGACAAGCTCAAAACTTAAACACTCTGACCGCAGAGTCAATACTAGGGTTAATCATGATTCTCAAGCAAGTTCACCAAAATGCGAATAAAAAAACCAACTCAAAAATTACTTGGGAGATCATAAATTAATCAATGCTATGCAACCTTAGTCATGGAGTGATCAAATATTTAGGAATTCAAGCCCCAAAAGCTCTATAACATAAAACGCCATACATAATCCTCAATTCAAAGCAAGGAAATTGAAAATGTACCATTGTGAAGCGAAAATCAATCTCAGAAACAAAAAATGCGAAGTAAATGGTGTCCACAAAGAGCAGCGACAGGAATGCACCAAAAAAAAGTCACCAAAAAATTGAATGATCCAAACTCAAATTCCTCAAATCAAATCAAACACTCTTCAAGATCAAATGCTTCAGCTCAATCGATGGTAAGCAAGAAGCATAATAGCATAATAATCATTTGAAATCAATTAAATACCTCACTCACCAAAGGTACAGATGACATTAAACTCCATTGACAAGACAATCAGAAAAATATGAACCCGACCACAAGACGTAATCTGGAACAATCTGGCCCATGTGGAAATCCGTGAAGACTGAAAACCTCTGAACCACAGTGTACATCCGGGGTCCAAACAGGATCTGGGAAAATCCAGCTAGGGTGGAAAGTCTTGAACTTGGCTCAAAGTTAAAGATATTCAATAAATAACTAAGGGGAATCACTAAGTCCCTCAAAATGAACATTTTATGACATGCCAAAATAAGACAAAACCTCAAAATGAAAGGGCCAAGACACCAAAACCAAAGCGAAAGAGGGTCCCTGCTTTTAGCGGGGCATGTGTGCGAAAACTGCACAACAAAACCATTATGAAAATTTACTTCATTAAGCCTCATTGGCAAATCAAAATATCATTGGTTGCATTCAATGTCTTAATGACACTGTACAACTTACAAACACTATATAAACAAAATACTCCTATTTTCATATACTTATATTATTTCCCCCTTCCTTAACTGCAGTCCTTTTGGAAGGGCAGTGACCTCCTATAGGGGCTTGACCCATTTAATCCCCTTGGAAATCCATACCTTTCCCACAGCTATTGGTTTTGGCTCCTCCAAACTCTTCCACACTAGTATTCACCTTTCACTTCTCCAATTTGGAGTTGCAACCTAAAAATAAGGTTTCAAAATTTGAACATCAAAAACTAAGAAAATTCAAATAGAAGAGAAAATATGTCATTATTTCTCTGCATGGTGTTGTTTTATTAAGATAACATGTTATTGAATAATTGATCTAATAATTGATTTATGTATGAATGCAATTATTCTTGTATATTCCACACCTTGTAATTTTTCCACAAGTTATAAATAAAGGGAAACCTCCCCTAATGATTATAACAAAAAGTATAGGATGTTGCAGTTACATGAAGTATGTCCACTAGGTCGAAAGCTTTTGTGACCTTCCCTTATGACATGTTCATTGCCATGACACTCAACCCTCTCTATAATGTTATCAAATTTTTGGAACCTCATACTAGTTAGAAGGATAATTTGAATCATCAATGATAAAATAATAATAACAATAAAGAGATTTCCACCAAAATGATCATTAATCAGGAAGAGAAAAAAAGCTAAGACTGAAGTTTAGTACTAGAGGTTGATAAGTTATTCTCAACTGATATGCCATCTGGAAAACACTGCCGAAAAAATTTAGGGTGATGTCTATCAACTGCTTCTTTCACAACATCAGTTACAATAGTAGTTACAAGTACTAAGAACAAAAGCCTTGTCATAGACTAAGATCAAGAATTTGAATTTATTAGTAGCTATCCTAAATCAACTGAAATAGAAAACCATTTATACAAAGAAATAATGTAAAGAAAATAAGAATGTTATATAGAATAGCATGGTGTAACTCATTAGTATTTCTATGAAAAAAATAGTAGATACAAATTAAAATGGATGGTACAACTACTGCAAGTATCGAATAATAGTTAACAACCTTCTTGAGCACTCGATTTGTTTGTAACCTAAGATAATTCACTATGCTTTGGCTATTTTCTTGTTATATTCAAGAAATTGGAGAATATCTATAGAATGTACAATCTTGGTGTTAACATAGACCCAAAAATCAACTTCTAATACCATCTACAATCTACACTTTCAAGGTGTAAAATTGGAAGTACCTTCAAGTTGATCACTCTCTTTGAGACTAATACTAGTCATTTTTGTAGCTGTTGGAACACATCAAAATTAAATAAATCAACTACAAAAAGAATAGAACATCAACCTAACACAGATGTGGATCAACAACACCCTAATAAGTAGTGTAATTAGGGTACCTACAACCATTGATAGGTCCACGATACTTAAAATCATTGATGTAAGTGTACTAAAATATTTTGGTAACTCCCTCACAGGTAATGGTACATTTCAATCATCGATGTGGAAGATCTTAGTTGTTTTGTTTTGATATCATGCTAAACTATGGTCTATGGATTGCAATATTGTAGGATATGCACAAAATGGATTTGTTGAAAAGGCTTTAGAAACTTTCAAGCAAATGCAATTGGAAGGTGTAAAGCCAGATTCCACAACCTTTACCAACATACTCCCTGTCTGTAATAAAACTCATAAAATGGTTTATTCTTAGCATCATAAAATTGAAAATAGATGATTGACCTAAAGCAAAGAAAACAATTAAATAGCACAAAGTGAATGAGATGCAAAGAATTGTTACGATGAACATTTCACTTGGAAATTGGAATTGTTGTGTCGCTTTCACAATAGAGCAACATGTGATAAGAGGTTCTCCTCATAAAAGCTTCAAACTCAGCCATTCATGAAAGAATCTCAAAGCATTTCCTGCAAATCACTATAAAAGATACATGGCGAATCCTTACCATAAATCATGGATTTTGTGTTTTAGTAATGTACCATTTTTTTCACAAGGCCACACCATTTTGTTGGAGATTGTAAGGAGTTGTGGATTCCTCTTAGCCAATTGAGATTATGCTCCCATTTGAATTGAGACTAACCACCATATTTTACAATATCAAATGGACCACCACCTTTGTTCTCTCTAGGAGAGGAGACCAAGGAGCATTTTTTTAGTGTCATATCTACCATGAAATCCATGGGAGGCACCAATTATTATATCATAGTTACCAAAATCAAACTTAACATAGAAATTGGGCTCAACCTCAAACTCAACATGGAAGCCCAACACTAACTCAAAAATTTGAAATAATCATGATACATAGATATTTTTTAAGGTACATATTTTCCTATGCGTTCCTCCCTAAATCAATTTTAAAAATTATAAAAACCTAATCAATTGAAAGCTAATTTGAGTTCAATTTTTTTGAAAGAGATGTCAATGATTGTGGGATATGCGCAAAATGGATTGGCTAAAAAGGCTTTAGAAAATTTCAAGAAAATGCAATTAGCAAGTGTGAAGCCAAATTCCATGGCCTATGCTAGCATCAAATTCCATAGCCCATGCCAGCATCCTCCCTGCCTATGCCAAAATGGGAACTTTGGAGCAAGGTATGAACATCCATCAGAGAATAATAGATGGGGGATTTTTGTCAGATATTATGGTTGGAAATGCTTTGTTAGACATGCATGCAAAATGTGGAAATGAGCATAAGGCACGTGAACTCTTTGATGGAATGCCTCAAAGAGATGTCATCTCCTGGAACACAATAATTGCAAGATATGCACAAAATGGATTTTGCAAGGATGTTCTCAAAATATTTGAATTAATTAAGGACTCTGAAACATATCGTAACATTGTAAGCTTTGTTTGTATTATCGGAGTATCGGTGGAATTGAGATTTTTGTCCCACCAAATTTTACTTCTCTTGTAGATGAATTATGTGCCTAACTTTTATCAGAGTATCAAAGGGATTGAGATTTTTGTCCCACCAAAATTTACATCTCTCATTGATGAATTTTGTGCCTAAGTATTATTGGAGTATTAGAGGAATTGAGCTTTTTGTCCTGTCGATATTTGTTTCTCCCTCTGATAGAATCTTCAATCATGTGGAATTTCATATTTCACCATATTAGAGAGACCACAAAATGATTCCCACCGATGTTCCCATGTTTCTCCAATGAATTCTTTCCTAATATCTTTTGTCGCACTGGTTGTTAGGGTTTATGTTTTATCTTCTTGCAAGATGTGAGTAAGCCATTTTCACATCTTGCAAACACTTCTTAGCTGGCTCCATGCATTTCCTAAAGAGATCTATGTTCTAGACACCAAACTATCAACTTTCAAAGTCCTTGAGGATTGAAGGAATTGAGAGATTGAAGCCTTATTTTTGTGAAATTTGTCTAAGTGAGGTTGAATGGTGCTCCATCAGGCTCCATGTTGGAGATTCCCATGGTAACAATAGAGACCTTTTTGGCAAATCAATATATGGATATTGAACCCACCATGCTGGTCTACTAAGATTATGGGACTATTATCCAATCATCCAAAAAATAAGATCAGATCACTTAAATGAAATAATATTGTGGAACCTTCCTAGACTCTTCCATTGGAACTACATAAAGCACAATTTCTTGAATCATCCTAGTGGTTATCAAATATGTGTCTCTATATACATTTGGCATGAATTTCTTTGATTATAAACTTGGGAAGAAACTATACCATTAGGGCATCTAATCAATCATCATAAACATGTATCAAATTGTGTTCAATAAGGAACTCGGTCAAAAATAGGAAATCTCCAAAATATTGAAAAGTAGTGTTTAGGGCACATGCTCTGCCACATAATTGGCACGTATATTTGAACAAAAATATAGTAAATTGCACATACAAACCCCTTGAAACTTCTATACACATTAGCAAGATGACATGAAACAAGAAACTTTGTATTTTTCCAATTCCTTGACCTAGAAAATTGAGCTTTATCTTGTACAATTTAGAAGATCAAGGAAGATAGTTGCTTGATAATTTATTAGTCTATGAAAAATTTAGAGAATTGGAGCTTTTTTTGACAGTTTTTAATTTTAATAACCAATAGGTTTGTGGGAAGGTGCCCCTGAAAAATTGACTAACTGTACATGGTAAGCCTCACATGATGTTATTCTTGCAAGTGGAAGATTGAGAGGACTAGAGTGTAGTAGATTCATCTCAAATCACCCAGTGCCTAGAATCAACATTGAAACCATGGGGGAACCATAACCAATATTGCATTCACCATTTTTTCCATACAAGATAGATATCACTCATTTCTAAGAGAGACAGTCCCAAGTAATTTGGTAGTTATGGTGCCAAATCAGGTGTTTTACCCCTAATATGTGCCCAAATAGGAAATTTGAAAGGAGAGAAACAACCATTAAGCAACCATAGGAGACTAGATTTCAAGAATTAACCTTTTCAAACAACTCTACTAGTGATTAAATCACTCAAGAAGCTTCTATTTTCAAATTGTTGGGTTTCTCATTAAACCCTAGTCTGATCTCATCCAACTAGCAGGACTTCTACTATTATTTTACCTACCTAAGTGGCTATATATCAATGAGTTGTAAGAACTGTAACAAACCATGTTTAAATATTTACTAGTAGTTGTGAATCATATTGATTTTGTGTAAGATATTCTATCACTATACTTTTCTCTGTGTCTACAACCTTATTTGCACATATTGCTAGTTCATTGAATTATAATGAACTATTGTTGTTATTAATTTATTGGTTATGATGTTAGTATTAACAACAAACCATTAATCTATAGTTGTTGAAACGACTAATAAAACCCTATGTATTTTATGTTGGTATGAGAGCTAGTAGATTTTCCAGCTTGCTGGGTGTGTTTTGTGTATGTAGCTAAGCTAGAGGGATCAATGGGCCTTAGAGGGAGAGAAGAAAATTGGAAACTGAGTCACAACAGTTAGGGTCATGAATCAGAGGTGGAGGTGAGAAGATGCTAGATTGGGATGAGGAATGGAGAGCTTTCATGCATGTACAAAAACAATAGCACAAAGGAAATAACAAATGGAAAAATAGTAGGAGAAAACAACACAAATACTCCTCCAATGCTAGAGAACATGAATAATTCTAGCAATTCCATCATATCTGCACACAATAATGAAGTAGAAGGTAGTAATTCATATTAGAATGGGTTTGAAAGTCATATGCATAATATTAGGGCTCCAACTAGATCAACACCTAGACCCAAACAACCTACATTCTTTCCTAGAGTTGATTTGACACAAGAAGAGGAAGATTTGAATCCAACAGAAAATAATTTTAATGTCTGCATAGATGCATATTCAAGACTTGATCTGGATGTTAGACATAAAATCCCATTCCTACAATTCTATAATGCTATAATTGGATCATTAGGAAGACAACCTATGCAAAAATTTAATAGAGATTTGCAGTAGAGGATGAGTAAATGGACTCTCCCAAATTTTGATGGCTTGGGGAAGGTCATTACATGGGTTTGGGTCCAAAAACTAGATATACATTTTTCACTCAACCCTATGATAGAAGATGAAGCTATTGAGTTCACTATTCTTTATTTGGATGTTACAACACATGAGTGATGACATCATGGGGTAATCACATTGGGACATCATAGTGATGTGACATATGGTGATTTCATAGAGACTCATAGATAGGTTTGATAGGAAGGATCTAAAAGTGCATTTGAGAGAGTTGACACATTTCAGGCAGCATGGTTTAGTGGAAGATTATGTGGCAGAGTTTCAACGATATTTAGTCATGGTGCCTAATGTTGTAGAGAGGAGACATATATCATTGTAACTATACATGGTTTAGCCTCACATGAGCTTACAATGAGAGATTTAATTATTCTTTTTCAATAGAATGGTTGTTATAGCTATTTTCTTGTTGTTATTGAGCTAAAACCTAAAATTAGTACTGAGTTTGTTATACAAAACCATAGTAGGTGCAAAAAACTTAGAAACAATTAGAAAATCATCACAAGCTACATGTACACATGTGAACTCTATTTCCACGGAGTCCATTACTGCAAATTCCTATACAAAATAACATATTCATGAGCAAAATTTGGTAATCATTTTTGAATTTGGACAAATTAATAACCATATTAGAGGAAATTTTCTTGATAGGATAGATATATTACAAAATAAAGATAAGATAGATATGTTACAAAAGAAAGAATGTATTTGTTACATGTTTTATGGAAACAAGGATGTTACTTGTTCAATCAAGGGGTTGCATGTTCTTTGGTTGAGTATAATTGAAGTATATGCTTCTTTATCCACTCAATCATTGGCTACAAAAAACTAGACGACTTTATCTATATCCTTTCCAAATTGCATCTCCTATCACATAAGGAAGATGACTACAAGGAAAGGGTAACAAAAAGTTGGGATATAACCCCTCAATGTGCCAACTTGGATGAATCTATTGTATAGTTTTTCAAAGTGTAGAAGATGATGAGGTTCCTACACATAATGTACCTAGTGGAAGTGGCACTACATTAGCTTGTGGTTCAAATCATGTTGAACCAAGTGATTACTTTGATCTATATGATTTTGATAGAAGATTGAAGACCAAAATACAAATATTCTACAATATTATTTTCACATTTTGTAATTGGAATGATTTTCATTTGAATCTTGACTTTGGAGTTTTGAACATATATCACATAATATTAAGATTTTGAACTATCAATTGATAGTTAATATTATCTTTATCACTACCATTGATCAATGATGAAGTATCATACTATCATAGATTCAAATGTTATTATTATTATATGATATATCAAATAAATTTTTAATTTTGTATAATAGATATAATACAGTTTTACCCAGCCATACTATACCCAAGAAAAAAAAGTGTTGTACTAGCATACCTGAACCCTATACCCATACTTCATCCCATACTAGAACCAACAAACTAGCATATAAATTAATCATTAATGTAATATATACAAAAATTACATTTTTTTGTCATATCTCATACCTTCAAATTTTCTCCTTCAAGATTAGCACCTGAAAAGTTGGCACTACTGAGATCAACACCTTGGAATATGAGGTATTTTCTCAATATTAGAAGGAAAAATTCTCTCTATAGAGGAAACAAGAACACCGTTAGTTACAACCAATGAAAAAACTAGAATGGTCCAAATGGGTTGAAGTACATAAAATAGGTGACTCTATCAAAGCAGTTCAAAAACCAACCAACCTCAATGCCCATGAAAATTTGCATAGAGTATACAGATGAAAATCTAATGAACTCATGGGTGGCATTAAACCAATAGATTGTGAAACATTTAGATAAGTCCTCCAAAGATAATAATATTATGACTTTAGTTTCTGTATGTATTTTCCATTGCAAAAATTATTTCACCTTTAGGCTGTGGCATCAAGCATTTTATTTTGAAGTATAGATACAGATAGATATCATGTGAGCTTGAAAGGAAATACATTATTAGTCAAGAAAATGATTAAGTCGTGACGATGTTTCTTTCAAATCCTACACAGTAAGGCATGTACTCCCTCATAGGTGGCTCTCAAGTAAGACAAGGGAATATTAAAAGGATGTGGAATACATTTTTTGACAAGAATCTACTTTGATTATGAAAAATGTTCAAAATAAATCTATGGCTTCATACTTTTAGCACAATGTTATCAAATAAAACAATATAACAATATAATGTCTCTGAACTATTTTTTACAAGGGCATATATATTGATATAGAAATGAAGTTATTATCTAGATGTACACATATGGTAGAATCAATTACATTATCAAGATTTAAAATAATTTAGTTTCACACCTTTCAACAAAAATGCTTCTCTAGTCTAGATAACAAATAGAAAGACCTAAATTTGTTCTTTTTTGCCTATGGTTATGATTGAAATGGTCCAACAATATTCCTTCTTGTGATTATGGGTTAGGAGAGCTAATAGGCAAGGAAGTGCTTGATTGTTGATTAAGTACTGAAATTAAATGAAACACCATAACATAATTCAATGAAATAGTACAATGACAGCATCATAAACTTGCAAAAAGAACAATTAATTATTGATATGAAAATCTAAGGAAAACGTCAATATAAACTTATACTTGAGTTTGCAAATCATCACCAGTTACAATATTTCCCACTATTCGGAGAGCTAATATAAGGACAGATGGAGAGGGATGGCTGTAAACATAAACACACATACATTTTTTCAAAATATCCAAAACAAAGAAATTGTGCATGTTATAAACACGTATAACAATCCAAACATGGAGCCAAACGGATTAATCTAAGTCATACCATCCATTATATCTGGTGCCTTACAATTTAATATTTAACTAGCATAGGAAAGTATTACCCAATATATTGTTTAACATTGAAGGGAAATAGAACACCTATCTCTACCATAACAAAATAACTATTTACACTTACAACAAGAGCTCAACAAGCCTATGACAAACACCAACCTCAATCATAGCTTGAATTTTATCATTTGTCCCATTCGAGAGATAACACAAAGCCCAAAAAGAAATTTTTATAACTTCTTCATCATTTGAATGAATAAGCCACTCAAGCACAGGTAGAGTAGGCTTTGTCTAAGGGAAAAACATAATTCAACAAGTGCTTGAAACAAATAGTAATATAAAAATTATTCAAGTTAAAACAATGAAAGACATGGGTGAACTGATGTACTTGTTCAAACAGTAGTTGTGGTTTCCCTTGGTAGAAATTAGACAAATCCCATGTTGCATTTCTCAACATTGAAAGCTTAGCATGTTCATCAATTGAGCAAGAAGTGGCAAGAGAGCACCATGAGAAAGAACTAGATCTCTACACTTTGGGTAGTCACCAAAATGAGGGCTTTGGAACAAGGTATGAATATCCATCAAAACATAAATAATAGAGGAATTTTGTTAGATGTTGTAGTTGCAACTGCCCTAGTAGATATGTATGCAAAATGTGGAAGCATAGATGAGGCATGTGAATGGTTTGATAGAGTTCCTGAAAGAGATGCCATCTCATGGAATATGATGATTACGAGATATGCAAAAAATGGATCTGCTGAAAAGGCTTTAGAAACTTTCAAGAAAATGCAATTAGCAGGTGTGAAGCCAAATTCCAAAACCTATGCCATCATCCTCCCTACCTATGCCAAAATGGGAGCTTTAGAGTAGGGTATGAACATCCATCAGAGAATAATGGATGGGGGATTTTTGTCAGATATTATGGTTGGAAATGCTCTGTTAGACATGTATGTAAAATTTGGAAACGTACACAAGGCATGTGAACTCTTCGATGGAATGCCTCAAAGAGATGTCATCTCATGGAATGCAATAATTGTAGGATATGAACAAAATGGATTTTGCAAGGATGTTGTCAAAATATTTGAATTAATGAAGCACTCTGAAACATTTCCTAACATTGAAAGCTTTGTTTGTATTCTTTGTGCATGTAACCATGGAGGTTTAGTGGATGAGGGTTGTACATAATTCAATCACATGAGTAAGCAGTATTTCATTACACCTACAGATGATCATTATGTGTACATGGTTGACCTTCTTGCCTATGCTAGCTATCTTGAGGAACTCTAAACTATATCATTAAGATGCAACTTAAACCTGTGGTAGTTGTGTGGATGTGTTTTCTTGCTGCCTGTAGGTTACATATGAATATATGCTTAGGAGTATTTTGATGCAAGGAAAGGAAGAAACAAATATCTTCTACAATCTTAGTTTGACCAAACTCAATCTTAAACAAACCATCCTTGTTTTTCTTCTCATCTTTCACTCATTATTTATTCCTCAAAACACAAAATTCCTTGAGCCATCAAACATCCACACAACAATCAGAGTTCCAATATTTTTTCAATCCTTCAAACCACCTTTAACAACTTGAAAATGATTGACTAAAATAGACTAGGTTCCTTCAAATATTAGTACAAGACCATCTCATCACTAAATTGTCCTTAATGACCTATACTATATTTTACAAATACAAACTTTAGAATAAAAGGCACAAGATACCAACTCTAAAATTGAGACCTCTCCATTAGGGTTCTCAACATAATTCAACTTATCACAAACCACAAGAACATTGGTTTCCTCATTTGGTCATAGTTTCTTCATAAACTAAATGCAAAGCTTGTAGGTCTACAAAACGGTTTGTCAGATATTTTCTCCTAGGATAAACACATTTACTCAAAAATAACCACACCTTTAGATACCTTTTTGGCTTAGTTAAAACATATGCCAAAGTGGGGCATAGGTCCTTTGGACCAAATGATTCAAAACTAATTATCTCAGTCAAAATTATGCCTCTTTAGGCCTTGGCTACCACATGGGTCTTTAGTTTCTTCTATCTTCAAACCAAAACTCTCACAACTAATACCTAGATCACTCTTTATTTGGTCTGCACAAGCTTATTATTCCATGAAAATTCCACTTCTAAAGGTATTTTTATAAACCCTAGACTCTAACCTCCATCTTTACTCATAAAACCATGTTTTTAGACTAGGGAAGTGATTATTCACCACACTAAACTCATCCTCTTGATCTGTAACCTCTAAAATATGAGAATAGATACTATAAAAGGTAAGCTCACCAAAAATTGAGAGCTTTCACTAGTTAAAATAGAAGGAATGCAATTTCATCAACATAATGGTCACATGTATAGAGGGCCCTTACCTCCTCGAAGTAGTTGATTATTCATGGCATTGCAAGGATACAAATTATCAATTCCAAATCCTTAGAGATTCTTTGAGGAGGTTGGTCCAGAGAATGTGTGCAATTAGTGAGATATGTGGCCTATGTGTAGATACTTTTAGGGAATTTTATTGAGGTTGCCGCATGAATTTCTTGATCAAAACCTCTAAAATTGTTTAATTGGATGCCAGTATCTTCAACAAAAATTCAAATGCAGAGATTGAGCAATAGAGGAACACATAAAAATAGGATTTAGTTTCAACAACACAAATGACTTGGTAAATTAGAAGAGGGTTGTTACAAAACTACAAGATCCACTTCACTACAATGTACAATAAAAAATCTACAATATATAGTAAGAAAATACTTCAATTTACTTCATCTACACTATACACAAGACATTGTAAGCTAAATCTGATAGTTACATTCAAAGCAACAATGAAAAATTAACACCTATTATAATATTAGTTCTTAGTGTTCCTAGTGTTCCACCATTCCATCACAATGGGCCCATTATACTCCTCATGCAATCTCAAGTTAGGATCCTTACTATGAATTGTTTGTTTTATTTGTCCAAGCATGTTGTTAAATGTTTCAAAAATCTATTCAAGACTAGGAGATTCAATATATCTAATGACCTACATAACAAGTGAGATAAAGAAACAAACATATCTAAAATAATATCAATAAAACATAAGATTCAAATGACAAAGAGAATATTATTATGAAAAATGAAAAATAATTTACAAGTTACAAACATTAATAAATTGATAATTTAATAATAAAACCAAAAATTCTTTGAATTAATGAAGCAAGCAGCTATGATAGGTTTCCAATGGAATCAAGGAGCTTATTTAAATGTCCACACCCTTCTATCTTCAAGTGTTGCAGTTGTGACATGTTTCCAAATGAATCAGGGAGCTTATTTAAACATCCACACCCTTCTATGTTCAAGTGTTGCAGCTGTGACAGGTTGCTAATGGAATCAAGGAGGTTATTTAATTAGGGAACTTATTTAAATGTCCACACCCTTTTATGTTCAAGTGTTGTGTTGTAGTTGTGATAGGTTGCTAATGAAATCAAGGAGGTTATTTAAACTATGACAATATTTTATTTTTAAGTGTTGTAGTTGTGATAGATTGTCCATAGAATCAAGGAGGTTATTTAAACCTTTAAAATTTCCCATTATATTCAAGTGTTGCAGCTGTGAGAAGTTGACAATGGAATTGGGAAGGTTATTTAAACCTCTACAACTTTATATTTTCAAGTGTTGCAGATGTGACAGGTTGCCAATGGAATCATGAAGGTTATTTAAACCTCTACAGTCTTCTATGTTCAAGTGTTGCAGCTGTGATAGGTTGCCAATAGAATTAGGGAGGTTATTTAAACTTTTACACATTTCTATGTTCAAGTGCTACATCTATGATAGGTTGTCAATGGAATGAGGGAGGTTATTTAAATCTATACACCCTACCATGTTCAAGTGTTGCAGTTGTGATAGGTTTCCAATGGAATTAGGAGGGTTATTTAAATGTTCAAGGTTGCAGCTATGACAGGTTGCCAATGGAATCAAGGAGGTCATTTAAACCATGACAATATTTTAGTTTTGAATGCTACAACTGCAATATATTTTCAATAGAATCAAGGAGGTTATTTAAACCTTTGAAACTTCCTATTATGTTCAAGTGCTAAATTTTTGATAGGTTGACAATGGAATTAGGGAGGCTATTTAAACCTCAACAACTTACTATTTTCAAGTGCTGCGGACATGACAAGTTGCTAGTGGAATAAGGAAGGCTATTTAAACCTTTACAATCTTCTATGATCATGTGTTGCAGTTGTGATAGGTTTCCAATAGAATCAAGGAGGTTATTTAAACTTTTACACCCTTTTATGCTCAAGTGTTGTAGCTATGATAGCTTGCCAATGGAATCAGGGAGCTTATTTAAACCTCCACACTCTATTATATTCAAGTGTTGCAGGTATGAAAAGTTGTCAATGGAATCAATAACCCTAATCTTACAAAGCAATGAGTTTCTTGCTAATCCTATAACAAAATTTCTTGTTCTTTGAGTTTTAGATACAAGAGAAAATGATATTTAGTAATTACATAACTCTCTTAATAATGATGTAGGCTAATTGATTATGTACAACAATTCCTAAAACATTTTCAAAATAAAAAGACTTATGATGTGGTATCTATGTTTGGTATAACTTTAGAAGCCTTTCTCTTATCATATTTGTCTCCTATTACAAGGAAACAAAGTAGACCAAAAAATCAAGATATACTGAAAACTGTCAAAAAATCACTTCAATGAAAAATAAATAGAAAATATAATACAAAAATTATCTAAATATTATCTTGACTAGAATAAAGTAATTATCATTGTTCCCTTTAAATATAAATGTACCTTCTTGAAACTTAGGTACATATTTTGCAAGTCAGTATTTTTGGAGTAGCACTAATATATCAGTAATGTGGACACAAAAGCTTAAAAATGCTAAAATTAAGTAAATATAAAATGAGAGCATTTTAAAAATTAAAGATCTGCACTTGCAAATGGATTTTTACATGATATATAGTGATATCTTGAACACCCATAACCTAAGTACACCCTTAGGTGTGGCTCCTATGAAACATCAATAGTTGAGTAGTAGAATACAACGCAAAGAAGTTGGCAAGTTGGAATATGCAGTTCAGAAGTCAAATGAAGACATTATACAATGTAATCTATAAACAACTAGATAGTAACCATTAACTACCTACCATTATCTTCAACATTAAGTGAATAATGTGAAATCTTGAGAAACTACAAGCCAAAAAGAAAATGAGAGAAAAAGAGACCACACACAAACTGAGACCACAATTTTTAGAAACCATGTGAAAAATAGGAGGAAGATACTAAACAAATTTGACCAATGGATCTTAATTGACATGATCTTGTTTAGTAGATATAATCTTAAGTTTTTAGAAGCATCATTTGATTTTTTTTATGCCAGTATGCAAACTATGCTTGAAAACTCAAGAAAATACAAACCAAAAAGCAAATGAGACAAAAAGAGACTATACACAAACTAAGACTATAACTTTTAGTAACCTTGAGAATTAGAAGGAAGATAATAAACAAATTTGACCAATGGATCTCAATTGATATGATCTAGTCTACTAGATATAATATTTATAAGCACCATTTGATGTTTCCTATGCTAGTACTGTAATGCCCCGCCGTGCGAACCCCAAAGGAACGAATAACAACAGAACAATTTTTTTTTAAAAAATAATATAATAAACATACTTAAGTATTCTAACATAACAATGTACTATGTTGCACGACTAATTCCATTGGGGTACATGAGGTGACTTTACTATACTAACCCATAACAACGATAATAAGATAACAATAATTAAACAATTACGTAAATCTATTCATTCCCATTTCATCATTTAAATATCCATT
Organism: Sequoia sempervirens; assembly: GCA_007258455.2. Classification (NCBI taxonomy): domain Eukaryota; kingdom Viridiplantae; phylum Streptophyta; class Pinopsida; order Cupressales; family Cupressaceae; genus Sequoia; species Sequoia sempervirens. Next base: position 135,088,713 of record VDFB02000013.1, on the reverse strand, counting down.
AAACAATAACCATATACTTAACATATGTACATATGACAACAAAAGATACTATAAAGATATGAAGCATTTATATTACCATAGAAATAACACAACTTAACACAACTATTACAAATGATCATTCCTGAATAAATACATGGCCTGAATAAACATTACATCCAAATGATAGTAAAATACAACTGTCTGAACATACATCTCAATAACCACATATACAATTTACAACAAGGTCATCCCAACACGCGTGGGAGACAATACATCAATAAACACATTACATATGAAGTATAACATACATCTGGTACAAAGAATTATTGGATCTTCAACATCCTCCAAAACCCTGCAGTAAAAGATACATCTACAACAGAAAGGGAACCCAATGGGGTGCAAAGCACGTTCCACCCAACCACCCCCATGCTGGGAGTAGACAAGGAAGGATCCCCAACCAAGCACGTCTAACAGTAACATAATACTAACTCTAGACAAACAACTTAACATCAAAGGCCACTTAGAAACTCAACAACGACAAATCCAAAAGGCACAACAACAACCACTTATGAACATAATAAGTCACAATCACAACATCAATGAAACTCAAGAGATAATATCAAAGACTACTTCCAACAATAACCAAAGAAAAATCAATAAATCACTTCCAGAGGACTTCAGTAAATCAGCACAAATAGAATGTTAGACGAGAGTGTCATCACATGGTTTCACATGGAGTATCCAGACAACCTATCACAAGGTGTCGCCTCCATCTCTACATGGATTCTCCAGACAACCAAGTTAAGGTGTTGCCTCCATCTATGGTTCTCTTGACAGCCAATCTCAAGGCGCCACTCCATAGGGTTACTCATGCAGAGTCATTAACCTTTCATGAAGATAAGGCAATGACTTTGCCAACCACGGCCTTCTTAGTCCCCTTTAGTCTATGATAGCACTAACAGGCAGACAAGGCTTCACAATTATCTTATTAATGTTTAATCCCACCCACGGTTTATTACTTAGGTTATCACTGATTAAATCTAACTCTATGTGGGTTACCCTGACAGCCCCTTTGTGCGCCGGCCCCCACTAGAGCCACTCTCTCTAGACACTCAAGCACAAGAATATCCAACTGAACAGGATTGTATCAACAAGGAAAATTGAACCAACAATGGATCAACCGTGAGGCATAACCCTCTCGCCCAAAATCATACATATAATGTTCACAAACGGTACAATCCAAATGTACATTAACATCACATCCAAGGCCAATCATAAGAACAACATCAAACTACAAGATTGAATATAGATAACAGTATCCACACCTCTGGAAGTCCTAAACACAACCTAGGTTCCTAAAACCGAACAAGTTAACTCTAGGGTTTTCCTGTGAGACATAACCCAATCAAAAGAAAATCACAATAGAATTGATGAAGATTCAAAAAATAAGCAACAATGCCACACAATTAATTTCAAACATAATAAATTTTGTCAATCAAACAAATCAATTACTTGAGAACTAACACATAATTTATCTCTAATTTTCTCGCTTGCATTAACACACCGTAATATATAAAAACAATATATAATTATCCATTCTCTCAACATATAAGGTCCATTTATATCTATACAACTAAAACAAATATAAAAATTTATACTTATAAAGTCTATCATGAAAATTATCTTAATTCCACATATATATATATATATATATATTTTAAATTATTATAATTAAATTATTATATAAAAAAAAACATATTTAAAATTCCCAAAATAACATATATAATATATTTTAAAAATTATAACTTATATATATACATATATATATAAATATATATACATATATTAATATTAATATATATATATATATATATAATTAACTCGAATTTAAAACAAACTTTAAAAAAAACAACCGAATTTAACTTTATACAATATATATTTTTTAAATAAAATAAAACTTCTAAAAAAACAAAAAAAAAGCATGGTCCGCCACTACCTGTGGTACACAGTACCATAGCTGCTTGTGGTAATGCGTACCACAGGGTGGCAGGGCTGCGGTACGCAACCCCATCGGGCTGTGCTCAGTAGCCTCGGCTACTGTGCGTGGCCAATGGTGCTACGTACAGCCAGCCACCATGGGCCGTGGGGGGGTACGGCCTCGGCCGACCCCCACCCCAAACATACTTTATTTTATTATTATTATTATTTTATTTATTTATTTATTTATTTTTAAATTTCGTTTATATATATATATTTTTTAAACTAAATTTCCCCCATGAAATAAATTTAGAATATTTACAATGAAAAAAATACAAAATTTATTTGATACAAACATTTCAAAATTTGAACTATAATAAATTTATTTTTATAAATATATGTGTTTTAAAAATGAATGGAGTGTATATATATATATACAAACAAATCGAGTAAATAAATTGTTTTCAAAATAGGTTCCAAAATGGTTCTGGAGATGCAAATTCATCCCATAATAACAAGATTTCCTTTTCTTTTTAAAACAATAATTTTCACAACAAAGTTATATGAAGATTTTCGAAAGATTTTTCAGTAAACCTAAAGTAGATCTGACAAGTAATTCCAATCTCAACCTAAATGACTTTTATTTCAAAACAATAAGTTTCACAACTAAATTATATTGAAGAAATTTCAAAAAGATTTATTAATGTTTTCAACAGAAGATACAAGGGTTTCATACGAATAAATTTTCAAATCACAAAACTTCTTTCTATAAATTTTTCAAAACACAGCCAACAGATATTGTTCAAAGCACAACAGAAATAATAATAAATAACAGAAGAAAACCTGGAGTCCTTCGTCTGGTGAAGAATCCAGCACAGTACTCTTCTTTCGAACGTGGAACCCCTCTGTAGCTTCTTTTCCAATTCCTGTCTTTAGCTCACTTCTGAATCTATCTTTTCTTCAACCACAATAATTCTTCCCAAAAAACACAAAACCAAAAATACTATCTTTCTTTTCTCTTCTTTTCCAGATCCCAAAACAACAGAGAAAACTTTTGTCTCTGAATAATTCTCTCATAAAAATAATAAATCAAAACAAAGAATCAATAAAGCTCTTCTGCTTTCTTTTCTCAAAATTCCTCTTTTCTTATTGGTCCTTTTTCTAGCTTTTAAAAGCACAACTTATCTACCATTTTAATTAAAATAATTTATTTAATCAAGATATTATCCTCACATGATTTTCTAATCTAATATTAATAAAAAGATAATATCTAATTATTCTCAACAATATTAATTTAATTTAATTTCTTGCATTTTAATTAATTAAATACTTTTTAATTTACAATATATTTAAATTTAACATTTTACCAACTCGCAATTAAATCAAAGAACAATGCAACATTAATTAATTATCTTATCAAATAAGATTAATTAATTAAACACTAACCATAAATTAAATAAATACTCAACAATCAAACTACACAATAACAAAGACAAAACTTCAGTCATGATGCAACAACGTACAACAGGATGACGGACTTGGGACGGGGACACTTCCAAACCTACTCCCTTTTTCAACATTTTTACCTATTGGGTTAATTTATTGCTCGCCCTGTCCTGCTGAAGCAGGTGGAATCGAGACTTATTCTTCCGATCCTGCATCCAAATAAATGTCAAGTAGCACATGCATATATATAATCAAACATCCTATCATGAGAAGGAATTGCAGTGTAGCAGGGCACTCGTGAACGAGTGATGCTACACTGTCCTCTCACCTAATCTATTCTAACAATTACAATATCAATGACGAACTAACATTTCTAACTAAATTGATCATAAGAAAACATGATTACTTAACTACTGCATCATAACTATTTATTAAACCATTGCATTATAAAATAATACTGAATTCAAATAACATGATCACCATAGAATCATCACATCGACATATAAAACATTAATGAAAAACTATTTGAATAAACAATAATCCAATCAACACACAAAGTATCATAAATCATACTAATAATGTCACACACAACAATTAACTAAACTATGCATCCGCACACACCAAGACAGTGAATGAATCGCCAACACAAATCAGTATCATGCTAACACACAAATGAAACCAATAGTAGCAAATAGTATCAGAAACATGGGGGTATTACAAGTACTTGAATTATGCACAGACCAATAAATATGTGTGACACATAGTCTCAAATCAATAGTTACCGTATGTTTCTATGTATGGATATCTTTGTACAACTTTAAAATTGCTTTTTTTATTGTAAATTTTATATATTTTGATTAGATTCAACCCAAAATTCAGGTCCATAGATATTAATAAAAAAAGGGGTTCTTAAAGAATTTCCAAAAGAAATTAAAGAGTTGATTGAAGAGGGGGACAATCCTAGGAGGTATACAATTCCCCCTAGAACCTCTCCTCACATTCAAGCTTAAGGAATTGTTGATACTAAAATTGGTAAATGTGAGCTTGGCTCTAAGAATTGTGCTATGAGTGAGGAATGCTAGAGAGCCCATTAGTAGAGAAGCAATGAAGTCCAATATATAAGTGTGCAAGGTAAATTAAATAATAAAATCAATGAGTTATTCATTTGAAGAAGAATTAGGGGACAAGAAACATATAAGTTATGCCATTTTCTTCAATGAATACAATGCTTTCCAATCATATGTTTCTTTTAATAAGGAATACTACATGATTATTTTATGGAGAATGTTAAGTCTAAGAAAAATGTGCAATATAGCCAGAGTTCGAGCCTCTACAAAGTGCAACTATATATCAAAACCTAACCTCCATGCCAATATAAGGATTGGGCATATAACTACAAATCACTCAACCATTAAATAACCAAACTAGGCCCTTATATATTTAAATTGGCAAAAGTACCAAGGTCATTTAGACAAAAAATATCTCTTAACAAATTGTAACCTAACTTACCTATTCAAGTTTGAGTACAAGTTTGGGATTCAAGTTTGCTACAAGATGGAGTTTTTGTTTTCCAAGTTTGACTTATCAATTAAATTTAGTTCCCAAGTTAGAATTCCAACCCACATCCTTTCAATTCAAATTGACCTATCAATTAATAATTGGGGCTATCTCACCATTTATCTATAATTTCCTTTTTTTAACTATATTATTCTTTCTAGGGCAGTACAGGCCATAGGGATCATATTAGAGCTAGGATCCAATAGCTATAATCTATCTATCAACAGTAATTGGTAGAATGAGAAAAGGGAAATGTGGCTTCTTTAATATGTTTCTAGTTTGGATTTACATTTTAGCAATAACTTGTAACGTTTAGAAGCAAGAAACAACCTAAAATCTTAACCCTCCTCTACAATGAGAAGGGCCAGATGTCCATTATGGGAATTTATTGATGGATAATGATTAATTCATTATTAAATTTGGTATGATTGAGAGAGATTCTTGTGGTTTAGAGATTATATGTAGCTAAGAAGTGTAAGTTATAAGTAGAATCAGCAATATACCTTCTATAAGGTTCATCACTGAGAAAAATATTACTTTTTCAGTATTTTGAAGGCTTGATAATCTACAGTTATATTTTAAATTTAGGAGCAGAGAAATGCAACATTTAGTATATCAATGAAGAGAAAATTGATAGATTTATCTTGAATAGGGTTACATGAATCACACTAAAATTGTGCCTGTTGGAATTCCTTCTTGATGTATGATACACAAATTAATGTTGAATATTTCCCACTTTCTTGTCAGTTCTAAAAATAGGATTTTTGTTGTGTCTTCCATTTTTGGGAAATCTAACTATTGTAGGTAATGAATGGGGTTTTCCCATTTTAGAGTAGGGGATATTTGTTTATTAGTAGTGAGAGGTTGTTGGAGGAGAGGGTTGAGTTGGGGAAAGATATTGTATGGGTATGCAAAATGTATTTGGTAATTTAGCACATAATGTAGATATTATACGGATATTGTATTGGCAGGTGTGAAGCCAAACTCTACAACTTTTTTTAACATCTTTCCCACCCATTGCTTTGGAACAAGGATCCAATAAAATATATGTAGATAGATTTGATTTGATTGATTCATCCATTAGAATATGATTAAAAATATTTGCAAACATGCCTAATAGTAAATAACACCAATTTACATACTTGGATTTGAGTGAACAATAAAAAGCTCTAGCATCAAGTGCCCATTTAAATAATGTATATACTCAAGAGAGGTAGTGATCATTTGTTAATCAGTACCAACCCACCTTTTCCCTATAAGGTTGGAGAACTATCAATTATTTTGCACCACTTGAATTATTTACAAAATATTTTGATAAATTTTCCTCTCCTTTTACCATGAGCTAAAGAGGCTTGTACTTTTAAGTTAACCTATTTTATTAACCACTTGAATATCCCTAATTACATTTGAAAAACCATGTTTTTGATTATCCCTTCTTAGTATCTTGAGATGCATATTGATTTGGTTTTCCACAATTTTATAAAATCATATCTTGTTGCAAACTAGTTTTAGCTTAACAACAAATTGATCAAACCCTCATTGACAGAACTTTATCTCAGAACTAAACATAAAAAATACATCAAACTTAGACATATAACACAGTAAAGAGTGAAGGAAATATTCAATAGTGATCTTCAAGCCTAAAATGTCATATTGTGTGAAGCAGGTGCCCATTCTTCTACAATTCATTTTTCCAAAGATTCAACATTAGTGTTTGGTGAAACATGAATGTAAAAACTTTCTTTTAGGTTGTTTGCGCTAAACAAAAAATTCCATTCACCACCTGTGCCAGCATATACTCTTCCTTTGCAAGCATCCTCCCTAATTCCATTCACCACCTATGCCATCATGTATTCTACCTTTGCAAGCATTCTCCCTACGTGAAAATGGGAGCTTTGGAACAAGGTATGGACATTCGTAAAAGAAATGTGTGCTAGTTTGTGTAGGGTAAAAGATGTCATAATGTCAAAACCTAAATGTGCACATTATTAGGAACTTGGCAGTAATTTTCATTTTAATAAACATATTAGGAACTTTGTCATAATTTTCATTTTAATAACATACTCTAAAACCATCACTCTAAACCTTATTTTCAAGTTGTAGCTCGCCAAATTGGAGAAGTGAAAGGTCAATACAAGTGAGGAAGATTTTGGAGGAGCCACAACCAATAGTGGCGGGAAAAGTAGTACAAAATGGTGAAAAGCAACTAAGAAAATGACAAAAAAATATGAACATTTTAGGTTTGTTTAATCATAAATAATTAATATAATATATATAATTGTGAACTAGTTATCTTGACCTACTCTAAAAGATGCAAAATAAGGTGCAAAAAGAAAGGAAAAGAACACTAACACCTCATGATAAGCCTTGTTGAATTCAAAACAAAGAAAGATAACAAAAAGTAGATATTTACCTTTTCTTGAATTGATCTTTGGTTAGCCCTTGATGGTTTATTTTTTGTGCTTCTTCTATGGAAATATGTGATGAAAGTGGATGCAAAACAATGAGGGTTTTATAAGGATTAAAATGGAGGATGTGGGTAGTTGAGTTGATGAACAAGATAGATGCAAGTGCAAAGGATGAAGCTTGAATGTGAGCAAAAATGGGGGATGAACTTGAACTTGAATGAGCTTGAGAGAGGATGAGAGTATGAGAGCTTGAAAATTGGTTCAATACTATTGAATGAGAATGTGTTGTGAATGCATAATGAATTAGAATGAAAGAAAAATCCTTCATTTTATGGAGAGAAACCCTGGGGAAACATGCAGTTGAGATCTTTCCACTATGGGCAAGATGAAGGGTTGAGATCTTGCAACCATGGGCAAGATGGATAAGGACACATGAGTTGGTAGATGAAATTTGATGGGAAGGTACTTGTAAGTACCTTGGAATGAAAATGATGTGACCTATCAATGATCACATGGGGAAGAGGAGAATATTGGATGAATAAAAAGTGAATTTAAAATTCACATGATTGGGAAATCTTGTGGATAAGAAAAAGTTTCCAAAAAGAGAGGTGAGAAGTATCTTGGATAAGACAAGATACTTGAAAAGGTAAGTACTTACCCACATGTGACTGATGTGACAAGTCAAATGTTCTAGAAGACCTTGGCACATATGATTGATGTGACAAGTCAAAAGTTCTAGAACTTTGCATGGGAATAAGGAGAGTATTGGAAGGATAAAAAAGAATTAGAAATTCCTTAGGGGAAGAGAGGGGTCTTGGATGAACAATTGTGAATTAAAAATTCCTTGGAGAATGGGGAGAGTTGACAAAGATGCTGATTGGATTAACTAATTAGTGATTAGAAGATAATTAGGGGTTAATGAATATTAGAAGTCAACTTGCAAAATTTGGAGGGTGTAACACATCCTAATCAAGGATTAGACATGTGCACATCCCTAATGATGAGATTAAGAGGTTGATTAAGATTAAGAAAAGGATGTGACATGTAAGGAATTATATAAATGTCATATTTATTTAATTAATGGGATGAAAAGGGGACTAAATGGGTAAGGCATTTAATTATTAATTGAATACCTTAGGGATTTAGATAAATTTAAAGATATTAATTAGATAATAGCAATATTACCTAATTAACATGGATAAGAGGATGTTTAGACAAAAAGAGACAAATTTGGAAAAATGTAAGTGTCTAAATTTAGGTGTCTACATTTTTCCCCTCTTTGAGATGGTGTTACGAAGTAGCATCATTTCAAAGAAGATTAAAAGATAGCACTAGGAAGAAGATGGTTAGATTGGAAAACATGGCCCAGTCATTCAAAGGAGTGACTAGCAAGAAAAATTATGGGGCTGAAGATGAAGATTAGGGATTGATGATGCCCCCTCGAGAGGACATACAGGTTCAAAAGAACATGGATGTGCTCTAGAAATGGATGTGATGATGAAAGGGTAGATGAGTAAGATGATGCAACAGGATGGATAAGAAAGGATGATAAGCAATAAGAGAAAATCAAGCACAAAGTGTTTTGAGGAAAGAGATGATGTTACCCTAGTTAAGCTACGAGCCAAAATGGGTTGATGATGGATGGAATGTTGTCAATGAGGGAATGACATATCCCAAAACAACATGAGGATTGGGAAAGATACATCCCGATGATAATGATGATGAAAGTGTTGTTGATGAGGGAAGGATACATCCCAAAACAACACAAGGATAGGGAAGGATACATCTCGACGAAAGGGTTTTTGATGAGTGAAGGATACATCCCAAAACAACACCAAAGGATAGGGAAGGATACATCCCAATGATGATGATGATGGTGATGATTGGATCAAATCTTGTAGCAAGGTTGGGAATAAGACCAAGGATGTGATTAGATGATTTGTGTGAGATTGAATGAAGGAGGATTGGATTGGGATGAAAGGAATAAAAATGATGGGGGACAAGATGCTTAGAATAACCAATCTATATTATTCTAAGAAGATTAAAGAGATGATAATAAGAGGTTGGATGGATAGGGAAGGGAGACTCGTCAAGGATAAATAGATGGGGCATTTTTTATAGATGATAGGATGGGGGATGGGGATATTTTGATAGATGAGAGGATGGAATGAAAGATGAAATGCAATCTTAATGCAATTTTCCATTTTTGGAGCACTGATTTTTTCTATAGCATAAGACACCAAGTTCCAGGGTATGTGGAACCAAGGCAGATTAGTATCTAATGCATAAAACAAACACAACAGACAAGAAGGCTATTCCAACACCCCAAAGTTATGAAGACCTTGGTTAGGCCAAGAATTGGAATAACCACAAGTACAAAAGGATGCCCCAACATAAAAAAAGACCACATGAATCTTGGTGGGTACTACAGGGGACAACCAAGAAGCCAACAACAAAGAAAGATCAAGATATGCCCCTATGTTAACCGATCAAAACACACCATAATATGACACATCATGACAACCTTGGCAAGTGATGATAGGGAGCTCACATGATAAAAAAAAAATCCAAAATCATTAAAGAGATCACAATCAATTTTGAAATGTCCTTTTCCATAGGATTGAGAGGATAGATGGGGTTGATGAGGTCTATTAGGAAGGATGCATCTTGTTGAGACTGACGATGGATACTAAACAAAAATATCAAAATGATGCAAGATATTCAAAACTGATTGGATCTCATGATACTATTGGATCTCATTTGTGAAGAACCAGCTAGATAAGGACATACTTGATGACATGACACAAGAGAGACATGACACGAGGCTGACACACCCTAAAGACCTAGGGGCTTGGGGGTTGATCAAAGATTATCCTTGCCTACATGAAAGCACAGAGCCCTTATAGTTCGATAAAAGACCATGGATAAAAGTGGAAAGAGGAAAATGGAGACCTCGATGGATAACAAGATGGAAAAAAGGAGCCTCAAGGGTGGATCAAAAGATTGGCCTTTCCTACATGAAAGCGTAGGGGCAACGTAGTTTGACAAAAGGCTAAAGACAAACGATGGACAAGGGATCATGATAAGATACTATGTTAAGAGGATAAAAAAAATGATTTGAGTGATACGATGGGACATGATAGACCTGGTGGATTGGAAGGATGATAGTGATCACACAAAGCTTAGGGATGGGATAGTTATCCAAATCATCAAAATGAATTGGGAGGATGATATGATGGAGAGATGAGTGATGAGAAGTGACAGGAGATTGGAAAGATGTGTGAAAAATACAAGAGTGAGGATGATGAGATAGATGGCATTGGATTGCATGGGGAGTAGCCTATAGCTAGATACTAATGACAAGGGATTAGAAGATGGGATGAGTATAGAGATAAACAGATAGGGAGGCAAGGACGGGGATATGAAGGGGATTGTTTGGATAGAGAGGAAGATAAGGATGGGGATATTGAAGTAATTGTTTGGATAGATAGGAAGATAAGGATGGGGAGATGAAATAGATGATATGATGGATAGGTAAGGAGATAAGGATGGGGAGATGAAAGGGTCTTATGATAGAGGAAGGGTATCTCCAAGGACTATGTCACAAAGGAAGAAGATTCCCCCACTCTAGATATGTCATGCATGATGAGGAAAGGGGGATGGAAGATAGAAGGATAGGTAAATAAGGGGATGAGATGGATATGGATAGGCTATATGGTTAAGGAAAGGTGATTACTGGTAGCATGATGGGTGGATAGGGAAGATAAAGGAGATAAATGGAGGATATGATGGGTGGATGAGGGAGGGAGATGGATGGTAGCATGATGGGTGGACAAGGAAGGTAGACAAATGTGAATAAGGATTAAGATAGTGTGTAAGTAAAGGGGGATGTATGCCAAGAGGTGTCCAAAGCATGTATATATGTTTTCCCCTATCTATATTTAGATCACAAGGAGGATGGAGGGATTGGGATAAATGGGACATGACAGGTAGGATGTGGAAGATATGTTGGATGGAGGAGATGGTTGAAGGGGATGCAGTTTCCCCCAAGTGTGGAAGTAAACTAGATGGGGGATTTACTCATGATGCCTATTTTCCAAGTTTTCATCATGACAGTTATCCAAGGTGCTTTTTTTCCAAGTTTTCACCATTGGACGAATTATTTCTCTTTACTTTTTTCTGGATTTTTTTTTTGACTTTTTGGATAGCATGCAAATGGAGATGGACAAGGATAGGGATGTTGATAAGTGGATTTAGATGATATGTGATAAGGAGATGGATGAAGGACTCAAGCATCAAGTTCCATACAAGGTGTTAAGAGCCCATGTTTGAAGTGACTATTGGATGTTGGTACAGCCTTATTAGGATAAATGGATTAAAGGGATTTGATGGGGGAGATATGCAGGATAATGGATGAGATGTTGGAAAGTGTATGGATGGAATTATGGGGTAGGTGTGTGATGGGGTGATGAGTTCAGGACCAACATTGGCACATATGGTAGTGGATGGGAAATGATAGGAGTACTAATGGATGGATGATGTGGGGATAATAGAGGAGATATGATGGTGAATTTTAGGACATAAGGACCCAAAATAGATTTAGGGGATGGAAGGGGTGTATAATTATCTTTTGGATTAGAAACTTTGGATGTTGTTATAGATTTTTCATTTGAAGGCGTTGTATCTTTTTTCTTTGGGATCCACATGGTTTTGATTTTTGCTTTAGTGGGCCTTTGTGGCCTATGGGTTTGATTTTGATTTTGGATTTTTTTTTCGTCACCATGTATTTTAGAGGGGACATGAGGAGCTTTAGATTCATGTGGATGTGTAGATTTATGCATTTTTACATTAGCATCCAAAGTGCTTTTAATAACAATGGGATGGGTGTGAACAGATGGATGATGTGGAGGAAATATGAATGGGGTGATGAAGGTATGATTTTGAGGATGATATGTGGATGGAGGATGTGTAAGTATGTTCCTTTGTTGATCCTGATTAGAGAACATGAGAGTGGTATGTTTATGATGGGTGACATGGATAGGTGATGGATGGATGAAAGGATGAATATGATGAGATGGAGGAGGTGATTGTGGGGTATAAGGGCCAAAAATGGACCTAGTACCTAGAGGAAGTGTGATGGGTGATGGGGGGACATAACGACCCAAAATGGATGGAGTAGAGGAAGGATGGGAGATGGTTGATGGAGGGATGTAAGGGACCAAAATGGATGCAGTAGATGAAGGAGGAATATGGATGGTTGTTTTGAGGTGATATGATGGAGGAGGGGGGATGGAAGCAAATGATTTGGTGGAGTGATGGGAAGAGCCTATATTTCTTTTGTAAGAGGCTCATTGAGGACATATAGAGGTTGTACCAACACTTTTAGATTGAAAGTCTTGAGAAATATGTCCAAGACCTTGCATACAAATTTGTTCTTTGACTTGGATGGACTCTAAAATACCTTGCTTGTGAAGGCCTAAACCTCTTCCTTGATAGTTCATGTTCTTAAGCATTCGATCCATGATAGGATTTTTGTTATTCTAGAAGAATGATGTGAGTCCATTATTAGGTAGAGGATGATGGGTGTTATATATGCTTTGTTTTTCTTCTGCAAGGAAACCGCCATGGAAGAATGTGAGAGTACCAAGGGGATATAAAAGTGGTGTAGAGATAGTAGGTTTAGGCGATGATGGAGGATCATGAGATGGAGATGATGGGATAGCAACATATTCATCAGGACAAGGGAGTGATAAGGGATCAAGAGAGGGATTAGGTGACATGATAGGATTTGGATTTGTGGTAGTAGGTGATAAGGGCTCATGAGATGGACTGGTGGAATCAAGGGGATCATGGGATGGAATGGATTGGGGACTGTGATCTTAAGGTGGACTAGATGGGATGGTAGGATCTTGATCTATAGAAGGGGATATGTTGTTATGCTTTGGATCAAGCTCTTGGCATGACTCATCTTGTGTGGGAGGCATGATAACAAAGTATTGGAGGGACTCATCAAGTGGGGGAGATGGAAGGATGGGGGATTCATGAAGTTCATGGGAATGGATTTCAATGATACTAGGAGAGGCAAGAGTGGATTGGACTTGTGTGTCATCGATGGGTTCAGTGCCTTCTGGGGTAGGAGATGGGGGTTTGATGGATTCAGTGGGTTTGATGATTTTAGCAATTTGAGTGATGCTAGGGGTTGTAACATCAACTATAGATGTGGTATGGAGAAGGGTCTCATCACTAGTGACCATGAATGATGGGTTGGGATGGCATGGTTCCATGACATTATGATGTTGAGTTGGGGACATGTTTTTAATAAGTCCTTGGAAACTTTTGGAGTGAGAAACTTTCATACTCTAGGATGAGATGGTGTGATAGGAATAGATGAAGGATTAGGGATTGATGGAGGACTAGGATTATGGATTGGTGGACTAGGATTAGATTGAGGAATAGGATTGGATGGAAGACTAGGTGTAGATGGAGGATTAGGATTGGATGGAGGGTTAAGGTAGGGATATTGGAATAGTGAATTAGAATATGAGGATGTGGATGGTGGATTAGGACAAGAGGACATGACTGGTGGATTGTAGTAAGGATATTGGGGAGGAGGATTTGGTTGGAATGGTGGATTGTAATAAAGGTATTGGAATGGTGGATTAAGATGGAAAGATTGAGATGGCAGATTGAGATAGGAGGATGTGGACAATAGATTGGGATAGGAAGACATAGATGGTAGATTAGGACAGGTAGATTGGCATGGATGAGGGATTGTAATAGGAGTATTGGGATGGTATATTAGGATGGGAAGATTGGGGTGGTAGATTAGGAGGAATATTGGGATGATGGATTAGGATAACAGGATGTGGGTGTTGAATAAGAGGAAGGTGTAGATGAAGGATATGATGGATATGCAAATGAGGAAGATAGTGGATATCCCTTGTCAAAAGTAGCATAAGGAGCATTATTCGGCATGGATGAAGAAATAATAGGATAAATTGAAGGGGTGATTAGATTTTGGAAAGCAGTTCAGGAAAGCTTGCTAGAACTGATAGCGTTAAGGGGATCTATGTCATATACCTCTTGATCGACAAGACTTTTGTTATCATCGTCAATGTAATTAGGGTTTCCCTTGACTACTATTGATGGAGGATGAGGATTCATGACGTCAAATTAGATAGATGTGGGTGATTAGAAGGAAAGACAAGATGGATCAAAAGATTTTGGAAGGAAATAGACTAAAGCTCAAATCAGGATTAAGGTCAAGCGTAGATCAGGATTGGATTAAAGCTCAAAATAGGATGATTGGATGATGCAATGGGATCAATTCTGATGATTGGAGTTGATTATCAAAGGATGATTATGACACCGAATCTACCTCAAGAGATTGATTGGGTAGAAGGTGATTGGATAGGGATGTGATTAGATTGGATAAGATCGATCGATGAGATGATTGATAAGATCAAATAATGGATTGGATAAGATGATGGAAGGGATTATGAACCAAGTTCAGAGATTACCCTAGGTGACTTAGGATACTGATTGATTAGATTAAAGGATAAATGGATGATTATGACACTGAATCCACCTTGATATTGAAAGAAAATTAATTAGGTTGATGATGATGATTGACTAACTTAGGAAAGATGACAATCCTAAGCAGATTTGGATGATGACGATCAAATTCAGACACCTAGGTCAATTTGGATAATAAATTCAAACAAATTTTAGGGGATTCGAATAGGCAAATGATTAGATAAGAGAAATGATCAGATTGGGGAAACAAATGATTGGATTGGGGGAACAAATGATAGGAATGGATGAAAGAATACTTGAAATGAGTAAATGAATGCTCATAATGGATGAACGACTCTCATAATGAGGAGACGAGAAGTCATAAATGATGAAAGATTACTCATAACTAGTGAAAAAATGATTGAGAGGGGTGAACGACTACTCAAAATAGGTAAGTGACTACTAAAAATAGATGAATGACTCTCGAAATGAGGAGAAAAAAGCTTGGATTGAATGAATGATTACACAGAATGAGTAAACAATTGATCAAAATGGATGAACAACTTGAGGAGGAGGCTTAGAATGCATGGATGAGTGCTCAGAATGGATGAACAAGTGCTCAGAATGAGAGAACGGGTGATCAGAAAGGATGAAAGATTCCCAAAACAAGGAGATGAAGATTTGAAATGGATGAATGAATACTTGAAATGAGTAAACAAGCACTCAGAACGAGTGAACGACTGGTTGGAATGAGAGGTTCAGAATAAATGAATGAAAGCTCGAAACGAGTAAATGATTGATCAGAATGGATGAACGATTTCCCAGATGGGGAGACTGACTCTTAGAACAGATGAAAGGATGCTCAGAATGGATGAATGATTACTCAAAACGAGTGAATAGATGATCAGAATGAAAGAATGATTGCTTAGATGGAGAGAACAAATGTTCAAAATGGATGAATGACTCTCAGAATGAGAAGATGAAAGTTTAGAATAAATAAATGATTGGTTAGAATGAGTAAAATAACACTCAAAATGGGAGACTAACTCTCAAAATGGATGAAAGGATGCTTGTAATGGGGAAATGATAGCTCAAAATAATGTGAAGGGTGCTCAAAATACTAAACAGAGGGTGAAACTGACTATTTGGAGGGTAGGTACACCCCTATAGAGGGCAGGGAGTGATGCAGAGGGTCAGGGACTTTGAAAGAAACACAAATTTCTCAAGGTTTGCAAGACACAATCTCAACCACTCTTCCAGGCACTCTAATGGAGACAAACCTCAATAATGCACCAAATGACTTATTTTCCTTCCTTACGGACCCAAACCCTAGGAACACTCTTAAGAGACCCAAACAAACTTGTTTTGAATGATTTCAAATCCCAACCCTTTGAATTAGACACAAAACCAAATTTTCACCTTAACTAGGCTACTAGACCAACTAGGCCCCTAGCGAAGGATTTTTGACTTTGCACTCAAACTTTCCAAAGGAACCTCCAATCTAATGACTATTTCAAGTGTGTTTTGTGATGACAAACAACATATCCAAACCTTGATATCACTTGCTTCAGACAAACCCTTCCAAAATCTGATGTCTCCTCAAAAACTAGGCCTAATTAGCCCACTTTTTCAAAGCAACCCCTCTTTAAATTCAACCCCTGACCATGAAACTTTCAGAAGTCTCCTAAAATGACTCAAAACCAAGGATTCCAATTTTTTAGGCCTCTATGACACATCTAACATGCTCCAGCACAAAACCCTCCTTAACTTGCCTAAAAAACTAGGGCCTCTTGAAAACTAACCTTCCAGTCACTTCCAGAACTTTCTCATTGACTCTACACCATTAGGAAAACATATTTAGTCTATCCCAACTCAAAAACACACCCCTCATTAAGGCAGATCTTCTGCTGCTATACCCTAGCCTCCAACTTCAAGCACTTTTCACATTCAAATATTGGTGTACACCATATTATTCATCTCTCCTTAACAATATGTTGTTATTCCAGTATGGTACATGTTAAATATGATCCATTTCACAAGATAGAGTCATAAAATCCCATGAAATGGATCATTTATCCATGAAAAACCCTCAAACTAGTGTAAATTATGTGTTCTTTTTTAGGACAATCAATATAAAATGAAAAGAAATTAATTATCACTACTTTCAGAGCCTTCAATGGTGTTAAAATATGTAAACAAAAAATCCTAAAGCATCCTACTAGACATAGATTCAATAGAGATCAAGTATTTAACAAAAGAACACCATAAAAGTGCCAAAAAACTATATTTTTCACTATTTCCAGAAAATAGTCCGTACAGTACTTTCTCCTAACGCCCAACCTCCATACAAATGAATATTTTTGGGTTATAGAACCATTCCCCAACTGATCCAACCAATTTTCATTGATTAGGTCACATAAAAATGATTAAAACTCCTAAACACTAGTTACCCGCCCAAAATGGATTTTCAAAAATTTGAATTTCCAAACTTACATTTTATTATTTCCCACTAACTAGAAACATCAAAAACCATTACATTATTATTTTTAAACCTTATTTGACACCATTAAAGCATTATAAACCTACCTAATCTCCTAGAACATGATTGTTCCCTTTATATTGCAATTAGGTCTTAGGATCCTTATTAGGACCCTTAGGACTTTTGACCTCTTTAATGTGTTCACCCATTCCAAAGGCCATTATAGGCTCCAAGATATCATAATTGATGCTTTGAGGTGATTGATAGGTCTTCAAGACCCCTGCATTCTCCTATCTCCTAAAGAGTTCCTTGAAGAGCTTGGGTGCTCCTGCACCATTCTCCCCAAGAAAGAAAGAGTTCTTGCCTCAAGAAGCATCCAACTTGTTGCTGCCATAATACTCCTTGTTCCAGTATGTTTGTACCTTCTGATTACCAAGCATGAAATCTCCCAAAGTTACCTTCTTCCTTTTCTTCCAACCTACATTCATGTCACTCAACATGTTAGTGTCAAAAATCTGTTTTGTTTGTCCTTTTTGCTGCTTGATAATAGCCTGTCCTTGTACCCTATTTCTGCCTTTATTCCACTCATTTCCTTGTGAAAGAACACCACTCCTATTACCCTCAACAATAGGGCATTTAATACTCGCAATATTAATACTGTCCAAGTCCCAAATATTTTGATTTTTAGGACTGTACTCTTCATATATTTGCTGCAACTCATCATTCCTCTTCCAACCAGTATCTTCCCCTGTCTTACCTATCTTACCTTGCTTATTCACTTGCAAATGTTTCTCAAAATAGATCATAAAACTTTCATTTGACTGCTCCAAAGGTAAAGGCATTAATTTATATCTAACATCTCCTTTATGCACCAAATATGTATTATGGAATCCATCATGCAATGTCCCTCTAGCATACTGCCATGGTCTCCCCAAGATGATATGACCACAAGTCATTGGAATGACATCACAAAGTACTCTATCATGATATGAACCAATTGAGAAATCTACATAAACCCTCTTACAAATCTCTACATGATGTCCTTGAGTTACCCAAGTGGCCTTGTAGGGAGTAGGATGATCAAATGTTTCAATCCCCAACTTGGTTATCATATCAAGTGAAACTAAATTGCTATGTGACCCTAAATCTATGAGCAATCTGTAGATCTTACCATGAATCAAACAATTAGTCTTAAAGATAGTTACCTTTGGCTCTTGATGAAGTCTTTCTCCTTGCTTGACC
Organism: Sequoia sempervirens; assembly: GCA_007258455.2. NCBI lineage: Eukaryota > Viridiplantae > Streptophyta > Pinopsida > Cupressales > Cupressaceae > Sequoia > Sequoia sempervirens. The sequence continues at coordinate 135,070,110 of VDFB02000013.1, read as the reverse complement.
ATAAGAAACTCACCATCAGTCACAGGGTCTACCATGAATGTTTTTTATTCTTCCTTCTTGTCTTCTTCTTCTTGTACCAAATTAGCTCTCCTATCTCTACCTTTATCAGCTTGTTCCCATTTAGGACACTTGAAGGAAGGATGCCCTGGTTCATTGCAATTAAAACACCTACTTGTGAATGGTCCTCTACCTTGTCCAAATCTGCCTCCTCTTTGATCAGAAAATATCTCTTTGCCTTTGTCATTGTTGCTCTTATCATTGCTGCCTTGTCCTTGCTCTCTATTACCTCTGCCCCTATTTGAACTACCTCCTCTTCCACCATTGCTTGATCTTTCTTGCTTCCTCTTCACCTTTTCCTCAGCTCTAATGGCCAATTGAAAACATTCTCCTAATGTCCTTGGCAATTGCAAACCAATCTCATCTTGTAGATTGTACCTCAAGCCATTGATATACCTGGCTATTTTCCCATCCTCTTCTTCATAACCTCCTCTTATACTAAGCTTGTGAAATTGCTCAGTATAGGACATCACATCCATGTCCTTTTGCTTTAAATTATGCCTCATCCTTTTCACATGAATGGTATAATCAGATGGCAGGAATTGCTCTTTGACCAAACTCTTCATCCTTGCCCATGTAGAGACTTTTGCCAATCCTCTAGCCATCCTATCATTCTGAAACTAGTCCACCATGTCAATGTTGTGCCCCTCAACTTGGTTTTGGAAAACTTAACCTTCCTCTCTTCATCCATCTCTTCAAACTCAAAATAGTTTTCTAAGGCATCAAGCCATCCTAACACCTCTTCACTATCCATCTTCCCTTGATAGATAGGAAAATCTATGTGACTCTTTCCTCCATGACCTTGTACTACTTTCAACAATCTCAGTAACCTCCTTTCCTCAGGGTCCTCTATTTCATCTACTTGTTGTTCTTGGTTTACCCTCACTTTCTTTTCATCTTCATCATTGTCTTCTTGGTCTTCTTGCTCTTCTCTCCTCTTACTCCTCTCAAGGTTATTTATCATTTCTTGCATGGTCTCTCTCTCCCTTCTCCATTTCCTTTCTTCTCTTGCTCTAGCTTGCTCTCTTGCTGCTTCTTGTTCCCTTCTTTCTCTTCTCTCCCTTTCCAAGATCTCCTTCAACTCTTCCAACTCTCTTGCCAATTGGTTTTTTGGTGCCATTGCTATTTATCCAATCCCTAAAGGACCTACTCACTACTTTGATACCACTTTGATGTAGAGGGTCAAGGAATTTGAAAGAAACACAAAGTTCTCAAGGTTTGCAAGACACAATCTGAACCACTCTTCCAGGCACTCTGATGGAGACAAACCTCAATAATACACCAAATGACTTATTTTCCTTCCTTATGGACCCAAACCCTAGGAACACTCTTAAGAGACCCAAAAAAACTTGTTTTGAATGATTTCAAAGCCCAACCCTTTGACTTAGACACAAAACCAAATTTTCACCTTAACTAGGCTACTAGCCCAACTAGGCCCCTAGCGAAGGATTTTTGACTTTGCACTCAAAATTTCCAAAGGAACCTCCAATCTAATGACTGTTTCAAGTGTGGTTTGTGATGAAAAACAACATATCCAAACCTTGATATCACTTGCTTCAAACAAACCCTTCCAAAATATGTTGTCTCCTCAAAAACTAGGCCTAATTAGCCCACCTTTTCAAAGCAACCCCTCTTTAAATTCAACCAATGACCATGAAACTTTCAAAAGTCTCCTAAAATGACTCAAAACCAAGGATTCCAATTTTTTAGGCCTCTATGACACATCTAACACGCTCCAGCACAAAACCTTCCTTAACTTGCCTAAAAAACTAGGGCCTCTTGAAAACTAACCTTCCAATCACTTCCAGAACTTTCTAATTGACTCTACACCATTAGGACAACATATTTAGTCTATCCCAACTCAAAAACACACCCCTCATTAAGGCAGATCTTCTACTGCTATACCCTAGCCTCCAACTTCAAGCACTTTTCACAGTCAAATCTTGGTGTACACCATAGTATTCATCTCTCCTACACATTATGTTGTTAGTCCAGTATGGTACATGTTAAATATAATCCATTTCAAAAGATATAGTCATAAAATCCCATGAAATGGATCATTTATCTATGAAAAACTCTCAAACTAGTGTAAATTATGTGTTCTTTTTTAGGACAGTCAATATAAAATGCAAAGAAATTAATTATCACTACTTTCAGAGCCTTCAATGGTGTTAAAATATGTAAACACAAACTCCTAAATCATCCTACTGGACATAGATTCAATAGAGATCAAGTATTTAACAAAAGAACACCATAAAAGTGCCAAAAAACTGTATTTTTCACTATTTCTAGAAAACAGTCCGTACAGTACTTGCTCCAAATGCCCAACCTCTGTAAAAATGAATATTTTTGGGTTATAGAACCATTCCCTAACTGGTCCAACCAATTTTCATTGATTAGGTCACATAAAAATGATTAAAACTCCTAAACACTAGTTACCCGCCCAAAATGGATTTTCAAAAATTTGAATTTCCAAACTTACATTTTATTATTTCCCACTAACTAGAAACATAAAAAACCATTACATTATTATTGTTCAACCTTATTTGACACCATTAAAGCATTATAAACCTACCTAATCTCCTAGAACATGATTGTTCCCTTTATATTGCAATTTGGTCCTAGGATCCTTATTAGGACCCTTAGGACTTTTGACCTCTTTAATGTGTTCACCCATTCCAAAGGCCATTGTAGGCTCCAAGATATCATAATTGATGCTTTGAGGTGATTGATAGGTCTTCAAGACCCATGCATTCTCCTGTCTCCTGAAGAGTTCCTTGAAGAGCTTGGGTGCTCCTGCACCAGAGAGACCCCTCTAAGAGGGTAGGTACACCCCTTTCGAGGGTAGTTATGCCCCTCTGGGAGGGTAGGTAGGCACTTTTAGAGGGTAGGTACACCCCTTTAGAGGGAAAGTCCCTTTGGGAGGGCAGGTATGCCCCTTTAGAGGGTAGGTACGCTCCTTTGGGAGGGTAGGTATGCCCCTCTAGGAGGGTATGCATGCCCCTTTAAAGGGTAGGTATGCCCCTCTGGGAGGGTAGGTATGCCCCTTTAGAGGGAAGGTACGCCCCACTGGGAGGGTAGGTGCACCCCTCTAGAGGGAAGGTTCTCCTATTTGGTAAAAAGGTTGACAATTATGGCTAAAAATAGGAAGACAAGCTGATGTAGAGGGAAAGTATGCCCTATTCGAGGGCAAGTATGCCCCTCTGTAGGAACTTGGACTTAACTTAAGAAAAAAAACTATGGAAAGAACCAAAAACATAACAAACAACAAGCAATACGGCTGACTTGACAAAAATTCACTAGTTTTACACAAGAAGACAATTCAGATAGCAGAATCCTATAATTAGTGTTAAAGGTATGGCCAACATAGTCTTTAATATAGGATAAACAAGGTGTCTAGGGAGTCCTTGATATACTCTCGATACGTGAGGCACAAATCATGAACAACAATCTATCACAAGCGTGAGTCAGGAACCCCAATGAGATACTGAAGGACTCAGACCAACTCTTCACATCTATCTAAGTATCACCCTAGCTTCAACGCTCCACCAAACACAATGTGACTGGATTGGGGTATATCTTTCGCTCTCCCCCCTTTGTATATCTCGTTAGTACGCATGGTTGGGATTGTCTCTTGGGGTGATGAAATCCCCAAGTAGGTTCTGCTAAAGAAGAAATCAGTAACCATTTTCGGCTACTCCCCAGGCTCACATGAAGTGCAAGGGGAAAGCATAGACAGGATAGTGTCTCATTAGGTGACAAATGGATTGTTAAAGATATGGTACACAACAAATTGACTCCACCCTAATTAAACTATGTGCCTAAGTATTAAGGAAAATGACAAAGTAAACAACTAATTGAAATCATCCACCCTATAGAAAATGTGTTTGGATTTTTTATCTCGATCTTCAATAGGAGTTTTCTAACACAAACACTCACAAGATAGGTTAGGATCAGTACTAATTAGAAACAATTGAAAATAGAAACTGAAAATGAAGTTTACCCCTTATTTTTACCTTGAAATAGTCTCTGTCTATGGAAAGTTCACCCTTCTAGGAGGGAAAGTACACCCCTCTATAGGAAATAATAAAAACAAAAGCTAAAAACTGACAGAAGGTTGTTTTTACCTATGTCAAGGGAAGGTACGCCCCTCTGTAGGAAATAGTTAGAACAGGAGCTAAAAACTAAAAAATAGAAAGTTATTTTACCTATGTCAAGGGAAAGTACGCCCCTCTGGGAGGGCAGGTACGCCCCTTTGCAAAAAATAGTCAGAACAAAAGCTAAAAACTAAAAAATAGAGGGTTTTTTAACCTGTGTCAAGGGTAGGTACACCCCTCTGGGAGGGTAGGTATGCCCCTTTGTATGAAACAGTCAGAACATAAGCTAAAAACTAAAAAATAGAAGGTTGTTTTACGTATGTTAACGGCAAGTATTCCCCTCTAGGAGGGTAGGTATGCCCCTCTGTAATAAACAAAAAAAATAAAAATGGTTTTGATGCTCAAAAGGGTGACCCTGGAGGGTAGGTTTTCCTGTTTGGGGTAGGTTCGCCCCTTTGCAAGGGTAGGTATGCCTCTCTATGTCCTTAACTTGTAAAAGGTGAAAAAATAACAAATGTGAAACTAAAAGGGACCCATCTATGGGTCCCACTGGGTGTGCTAGAAATGTGAACCAATGATCTTGACCTACTCTAAAAGATGCAAAACAAGGTGCAAAAAGAAAGGAAAAGAACACTAACACATCACAATAAGCTTAGTTGAATTTAAAACAAAGAAAGATAACAAAAAATAGATATTTACCTTGTCTTGAATTGATCTTTGGTTGGCTCTTGATGGTTATTTTGTGTGCTCCTTTGATGGAAAGATGTAATGAAAGTGGATGCAAAACAATAATGGTTTGATAAGGATTCAAATGGAGGATGTGGGTAGTTGAGTTGATGAACAAGATAGATGCAAGTGCAAAGCATAAAGCTTGAATGTGAACAACAATGGAGGATAAACTTGAACTTGAATGAGCTTGAGAGAGGATGAGAGTATGAGAGCTTGAAAATTAGTTGAATGTTGTTGAATGATAATGTGTTGTGAATGCATAATAAATTAGAATGAAAGAAAAATCCTTCATTTTATGGAGAGAAACCCTGGGGAAACAGATGGTTGAAATTTTACCACCATGGGCAAGATGAAGGGTTGAGATGTAGCGCCCCTTCATTCTCACAATGGATGTGCAAGTAGTTTGGCTTTAGAACTTGGAGATGAAGGTAAAATAATAGGGATACTTAAAGGTATGCACTAATGATGTTAAGTAGTTGATGTTGTATATCATGAATTTAGGGATTATGTGAGAAGGTTAGGAAATGACTTATTATATATGTTTAAGGATAGGGTTATTATTATGTGTGTTCAGATATGACCATTACTAGGATGCAAGCTATGAGCATATTTGTGCTATAAAAATGCTTTGGTTATCTTTAGGATTTTCACATGATTTTGACATTATTATCATGATGATATGATATTATGATTTTGATTATACTTATATTTATTATCATGAAGAGGTACTAACTTATGTTCAAGTGTTGTGGTTGTAGATGGAACATGAATTTTTGTTAGTACTTTTGTGATTATGATGCATATTGTTATGTTATTATTAATATGCAGATATTTACTTGGATAGTTAAGTGATGCAATAGTGTGTGTTGAAATGGCAGCATTATACCATTGGATGCATATGAGACATATGAGAATGAGATATGATTACTAGAGTTCCTTTCCTAGTGCTTCAACTATTATGCACATGTGCTTTAATTTGTATGTTTGAGTGAATAGGTACTAGGCTACGTCTCCACCTGAATTAGCAGGTTTGAGCATGCCTCTAATCCCAATGGTGGTTGAGGAGATAACATCTAGGCCCAAGTTATACCCTAACCCTAGCCATTGTCCCCAATTAGGGACAATCGATTCAATGTGTGACCACCATTTTGGGTTGTCAAGGGACAATGCCCAATCTCCTTTACCTTATGATTGGAGTGTTGCACGTGTGTGAATTTTTCTATTGAGTTATGTGATTTTGTGACTCCAATGTCTAACTTTGAGTGTGGATTTAGTTCTAATGGTACTAAATCCTTTGGTAAGTTAGGTTAGTCACTGTTGTGACTATTCTCGTTATTTATATTTTGATGTGAATGTCTCTTTTATGTGAGAAGTTATTTTGTGGTTTATGCCTAACCTTAAATGTGGATTATTTGAGTGAAGTTAGATATTAGGTCACTCATGTTAGTTATTATTTAATTGTTATTAATATTATTATGATTATATGTATATTATGTTTTATGAAAATAAAGTTATAAATATTAACATATTCTAATGTTATTTATTAAATATTAATGTTTATTAGTAAATATTTAAATATTAATATGTAAGCATATGTTGTATTTATGTTTTGATTTACTATTTTGGTAGAGTGATTATTTTTAAGGAGGTTATTTTATCTCTTATAATATTTTGAATTTATTTAGTGGGAAACCCTAAACAAATGAGTTAATTATGTGAGTTAATTTGATTATTTAATTTATTTTAACTATTTTATTAGTGGGATGAGGATAGGTACTTTAATTTAATATTTTAGTAATTTATTTTATGAGAGGATTTTATTTCCTTGTTTTATTTTAGAAAAGGAAGTCTTTTTGGGAAAAAGAAAAAAAGTTACTTTTTTTTTTTTTTCTTTTTTTAATTAGTTTTATTTATGAGAAAAAAAAATAGGGAAAGCGGGTTTTCACTTTTTGTGCATGAAATTTTAGAGGATTTTGAAAAAAAGAAGATTTTTGGGAGTTTTTGAGAATGGTGAGATTTTACATAGTTATGGAGTAATTTTTTGAAGGTTTTTGAGAAATTTGGAGTGGTTTTGAATGGAAATTTGGAGAAGAGTGATTTGGAATTCAATTATGATTTGAGGGGAATAGATTTTGTTGGGGAATTATGGTTTTTGGAAAATTCTAGATTGAAGAGTCAGAAGTTCAAAATTTTCAAAGCTCTGCATCAAATTTTCATCTATGTCAACAATTAGATCCAGGTTGGATTTTAAAATCTTTTGTTTAAATTTTCTTTTTGAATGTAAGAAGAATTTGATTGATTCTTCTCCGATTCTTGAAAATAAATGATAGATATCTTTATTTTGTGTGTGACTGAAACATTTATTTATTCCAAAATAAAAATCAATACATGTTCATTGTCTTAGTTCTCTACCAATAAAATGGTCGGATTGCATCACACATAATTCTGTTTTTACAAATTGGATTGGTGAGAATTTAAAAAAAAAAATCATTTTGTTGTCTTTTAAATTTTGTTCAAAAATCTCAAAAACTTAGATCATAGTTTTTGAGATTTGGTTGAAACACGGGGTTGTTGTCAGGTTGCTCTTCCATGACTACAAATACTCTCTTGGTTCTCCCTGTAATTGCAACCAGTCAATGGAAGACTAGGATTTTAGATTTATAAGAATTTGAAAGTGATTAAATTAATTAAAATTTTAATATTTTATATTTTGGAAAATATCTAGTTGTTGGGTTTCTTATTTTGTCATTTGGTTGTAATCGGGTATACTGAAAAGAGGTTTTTAATGGGAACCATTTATTGTTTTGCATTTTATAAATTTTTGAGTCATTTTTGCTTAATTCTTACCATGTGACTGAGTAGTTGAGGGCCAAATCTGAAATGAGTCTTTGATAGATTTGTATTTTGAGTTGATTTGAGTGTTTTATGGTTGTTTTATGGATTAAAAATTTACTGCTATGAAGAGGAAAAATTAGTTCAGTTTTGAAGTTGTATAGGAGAAAATAGCTCTATCATTTTATCTATATTGTGTTTTATTATTTGTGCTTGAATGTGTTATTTTATTTGTTTTAATAATCCCTTCCTATTTTTGAAAACTTATATTGAGACTTTTGTACCGTGTAAATATCATTTATACCAAGATTATGTATTGTTGGTCCTGATTATGAACTGCTAAATTGAAGATTCGCTATTATGTTATAAGATTCTGTAAATGATGTTATGTAATTCATTGTATGTGTTGTGGTATAATGATTAGCTTTTGAATTTTCTATCAATTTATGTTATGTGAATGGGTCTTTGGAAGTATCTAGAAGTGTTTGTGAAAGTCCTTATGATTTTTAGTTGATTCTTATTTTAGGCAGTCTCCTTTGGATAATTTATATCAGCCACTTATTATATATGTTGCTTGTATGTGTGTGGGGCCTAGTGTTGTCTCCTAGCATAGAGGGAGTGGGCCTCAGGGTTCCACGTGGTAGGGTGGTATTTTCCAACCATCCATTGGGGTTTAGGTGGTGCAGTTCAAGTGCAACATGAAGTCTTTCCTTCCACTTCATTTCAAAGTTGTTTTTAAGATGCAAATGATATTTCTAAGAAAATTATGTCTAATATGTATCTTATATATATGTACCTCTTAGATGAATGAATCTTATACATTGTAACATTCTTGTAAAAGAAATGTAAACAAGTCGATGTAATCTTGAAAATATATTTATTGTTGTTTATTATGTAATGAAAATGTTAACATAGAAATTTTGTATTTAAGTTGCATATGAACTTAATTTAGTAGTAGATGTGATATTACTTTATGTACCTATTTCATGGTGTTGATTAAGATTATGATCATATTGGCATAGTGTTAGATAAGGTTTATTTATAATTAAGTTATGTTATCATACGTAATTTTATGTATGAGATTTAATTTACATTCAAAGAATTGATTGGATGTGATCTTAGTGTATCAAATATCTTTCTATAGGTTTAGTTAGTGTAGATGTATTGTAGTAGCGATGTTAGGGGGCTATGGTGGATAAGTGTGTAAGTGAGTTATGATTAATGTTACTTGTAGGTCATAATGTGATTATGATATGATGTTAATGTAATAATGTTATCCATGTTAATTTGTTGAGTTGCGTTAGTTAATGTCAATTTAGTTTAAAAAAAAAATTGGTAGGATGTTGAAGGTCTTTTGTATTAATCCACTAGGTCCTTTAGGGGGGGTGTTATATGAGATCTTGCCACCATGGGAAAGATGAATAAGGACACATGAGGTAGAAGATGACATGTGATGGGAAGGTACTTGTAAGTGCCTTGGAATAAGGATGATGTGACCTCTCAATGATCACATGGGGAAGAGGAGAATCTTGGATGAATAAAAAATAAATTTAAAATTCATATGATTGATAACTCTTGTGGATAAGACAAAGTTCTCAAAAAGAGAGGTGAGAAGTACCTTGGATAAGATAAGGTACTTAAAAAGGTAAGTTCTTACCCACATGTAACTGATGTGACAAGTCAAAGGTTCTATAACTTTGCATGGGTATAATGAGAGTCTTGGAAAGATAAAAAATAATTAAAAATTCCTTGGGGGGAGAGAGGGGTCTTGGATGAATAAATGTGAATTAAAAATTCACATGGGGAAAAGAAAAATGAATTTAAAATTCCTTGGGGGATAGGGAGAGTTAACCAAGATGTTGATTGGATTAACTAATTAGTGATTAGAAGATAATTAGGGGTTAATGAAGATTAAAAGTCAACTTGCAAAAGTTGGAGGATATGACACATCCTAATCAAAGATTAGACATGTGCACATCCCTAATGATGAGATTAGGAGGTTGATTAAGATTAAAAAAAGATGTGACATGTGAGGAATTAAATAAATGTCATATTTATTTAATTCATTTTATGAAAAGGGGAGTAAAGGGGTAAGACATTTAATTATTAACTGAATACCTTAGGGATTTAGAGAAATTTATAGATATTAATTAGATAATAGTAATATTACCTAATTAATAGGGATAAGAGGATGTTTAGATGAAAAGGGACAAATTTGGACAAGTGTATGTGTCCAAATTTAGGTGTCTACAATATATTATATATATTAAATATAATAGTAATAAGATTAAATTATATATAATATAATTATACTTATTATTATATTTAATAGTATATATAGATTATATTATTATTATAGGGTTATATTATTATTAAATATTGTATTCTATAATAAAAAATATTAAATATAAATATTAAATTATTATAATTAATAATTAATATATTCTTATATAGAACAAATTAAATTAATATATAAAAAAATTGAGTTTAATTGATCTTTGAAGAGATTAGGAAAAATAAAGAGAGATCAAGGGAAAGACAATTCTATATAGAGAGAGGAATATAATATACTAACACTGGCACCTAAAGGATGTTCAAGGATTGCACTGCTAGAAAATTATTTGTATGTTAATATGTTAGAGAGTATGTGTTTGTGAATGGATGTGTACAAATTCTAGTTACATGTGGCTAGCTTAAAAAGTTAATAATAATTACTAAATAATGGATTGAAATAAATTTACACAAATCTAAATTAGGGCTCCCTAACATACTTCACACTCTTGGGCTTAGGTGTGGTGAAGTTAGGGCTCCCTAAAATGCTTCCTCTTTGACCTCATCATGTTGGACTATGGGAATAACACTATTGATTCTTGATTCCTTAAGTGATCCATTCAAATAAATTGGAATAATTGATAATATATATGTATTATTTAAATGAAAGTGTCTGCAAGATAGCCCTCAAATGTAATTGGATTGTTTAAATTATATTTTATTAGTGAAATTGACCACAATTTCTCTTTGATACATTTGACATGCTAACACAACATGAAAATCAAACTTGCTTCAAATCATAGTTTAAAACATTAATGATCTATTAACATAATGAGTAATAAAAGTGAAAGAGTATAAATGTTAAATTTTTTTATAAAATATGTGAAGGCCTTAAGATTGCACCGAGAGAAAATGCCTTCCTTGCAATACGTATTTTTGGTGCACCAAGCAACCTAGGCAGCCAAATGGCCCGCTTAGGTATGGGTCCCATGAGGGGGGTTTAATATCTATGGATTATGATCAAATTTGAAAGAAAAGAGAATAGAGGAGTAATAGTCATTTATTTAGTCGTTAATTTAGTTATATATTTAGTCATTTATTTAGTCATTTAGTTGTGATTTTACCCAATGACCAAAATTCATTTATTTTCAAAATACTACTAGTGTTAGTCACATGGCTAAAAGTTTTCGTCAAGTAGTTATTTATTTGTCAAATTCTACTAGTGATTACGTAAAAAATCATTGTACCTTTCCCAATAATATTTTCTCCTAGATTATCACCAAAGATGACCAAACCACCATCATACTTTTCAAGTTTAGTAAACTTACTTTTGTCTCTGGTCATGTGATTAGAAAATCCACTATCAATCACCCAATAGTCTTCATCCTATCTAGCATGAAATGCAGTGACCAAAGTACCTTCCATATCATCCTTCTTGTTCTCCAAATCACTTTTTCTTGCACATTTTCTAGAGTTAGCAGACATAGATTTACTCTCCAAATCTAAGAACAAGCATTCACTATCATCATTCTCATAATCAAATTTATCATCAAATATTTCAACTTCTCTAACATAGTACAACTTTTTGTATTTCTTATCCTTTCTATCTTTATGATCTATATTCTTCTTATATATAGTTCTATTTGGACATCTTGAAGCATAATGACCAATATTACCAAACTAAAACATTTAAAGGGAAACATACCTTTATACTCACCAGTACCTTTCTTCAACTTCCTTGTAAAGTTTGCTTCCAACTCATCTAAACCATCACTATCCAAATCATCTTCAATATTTGTTGATTTAAATGTTGTTTATGTCTTTTCCTATTTATTTCCAAAATTTCTCATCTCAAATGTAGTCAAGGTGCCAAATATATCTTCTTTAGTATATTTCTTAGGATCATATGTTTCCTCAATAACTGAAACTTTGTCACTATAACATTCTAGTAGAGTCATTAGAATCTTCTAATTATATCTTCATCAGTTAGAGTACCCCCTTGATTTCTAACTTCATTTGTTACCAAATCAATTCTCTATAAAATAGCTTGCAATATCTTCTCCTTCTTCCATTTCATATTCTCATATCTATGCTTTGTCATCAGTTTCTTTGTCAATTTCACTTTATCATTTCCTTCATAAATATCTTCCAACTTCTTCCAAACTTCATAAGCAGTGCTTAGAGAGATAACTTTTGTTCACTCAATCTTGGATAAAGCACTATAAATAACATTCCTCTCATTTTCATTCTCCTCATAAGTAGAAACCTCATCTATAATAGTAGGACCACTTGTCAGAGCAACATACTTTGTCTCAACAGCCTTCTAGGTCTTGTAACCAAGAGATAATATATCCTCTCATCTGCACTTTCGAGTCACTATAATAAGATCCATCAAACTTAGGTATCACCAACTTAAGTGTCGTCGGATCTTCCTTAAGTGGTTAAGCTCTACACCAAGGAACCAAGGCTTTGATACCAATTGTTAAAAGGAATAGGACAACTGAGAGGTTGGGTGAATTAGTTGTCACCAAATCCAAACATAAAAATCCTAACACTTATCAACTTCACATCCATACTATTCTGTTATTAAGTATGAACATGAAATTCTAATAATAGAAAGTAAAATCAACACAATGAACACTAGATTTTACATGGAAAACCTAGTAAGGGAAAACCATGGTGTGGATTAACTCACAATATAAAGTGATAGCAAAACCAAATACAAGAGGCTCACTATCTAGGGCTCACTGCACATAACATGACTCACTATCCAGATACAAAGGCTCACTGCCTACATAAAGGACTCACTATCCAACAGGGAGGCTCACTCCCTATAGATAAAAAATATAACATAAATATTCACCACAAAAATTTACACAAATCCACAACCTTGATCAAAAGATTGCAAAAACCTTTGGCTCACTACTTTCAGGAATCTAACAAAATGAAGTACTATTACCTCAACTCACTTTTGCACAACTCTACTCTTCACTTGTGGCTTACTTTGTTACTTTTCCTCCTTTAATCCTTCACATATCGAATTTCATTTATACCATCTTCAACCTTAGAAACATTCTCCAAGGTCGGGCACATACACTTCATTTCATAAATTCAAACTAGGTCAACAACTCAACATTCTTGTAGTGGAAAAGAATGATAGTGGACAAATTAAACACTTAACCAAGACCAAAAGCAATGTCTTAGATCAACCGCATGCTTCCTTAATTAAATTTTAAATTCTCCATATGAAGTGTAAACACTAAGTCAACAAAACATAATGAAAACACAAATGAACATTGAAGTACACGCTTTCCAACAAGAAGATAACATACGAATGATATAACATGCTTCATCATGCATGAGAACACATCTTAGATACTTCAAGATACATCCACAATAGGTGTAATAACCTTCAAAGACACAACTCTTTCCAATAGTCCATTCAGACTATGCAATCCCACACAACAACTCTAAAACTCATCTTTCGGAGCACCAAAACTCGAACATCTCTGCTAGAACCTAGAGAACATCATTACAAGACATATTCCAGATCCACAAGACTTGAAAAAAATAGTGGAATCCAAAGTAGAAACATTTCTTCCAGTCCATAGATAACCAACTATGTCAAAATAGTTCACACACCAGTGAACACAACTTTCATCTTCCATCAAACCAACAACAACAAATTAGGAGATATCACCAATAGATCACCAACAACAAACCTTTAGATCCACACTAGCATAGGATCAAGGTAGAAGAAACACGAAGCACATACTGGAGCACATTCTAAACACATACATAACTCTGACTTCAATCTTTATTAATTTTCTCAAAAGCACTTGGTAACCCATCATTTCAGCACATTTGCAACATCATAAGGATAGCTCTATGTACTCACAATATCTCAACATCATCTCAACTATACATACACAATCTACAACATTCAAAACTATGTTGACATCAATGAAAAAATTAATGACAACACCACAAAACTTGCTCATACTTGCAACAAGACCAATGGCACACACCTTGCAAGAACCCCCCAAGCACAAGCGAGGGGTTCAAACCCATGACCCAAGATTTGATAACAATTATTGCAAATATTTTTGTCATTGCACCAAAAGTTCAACCTATTAATGCCTAATAGAACCACCAAAGTTAATGAATCCATCATGGGTGGTTAATCCATGTCACGAACTTGAGCGTTTCGTTGCATAGCATAAGGATACCAAGGGTGAAAACCTTGTAACATATCAGAGGGCTCACTACCTAGCAAATAAGATAGGATCATTGCCCAAAGGACTCGCTATCTAGAAGAAAGAAGATAGAGGAAAACTATTATAGAGAGATTCACTATCTCATAGCAATAGGAAGATCCTCCACTACAACTCTATGCCATCTACAACCTTCAGCTCACTTCCTCTAGTAACTTCAAGCAAACTAAAAATGTAGACACCTTTTGCTCACTGTATTTGGAGTCATAGGCATTAAGCTCACACTCAAATTACCAGACTTGATCACATTCGCATCTCACATATTCCACAAAACCTAACACAAACTCCACCTTGCATTTATACCATTTGTGACCTCAAACAACTCCTTAAGGTCGGCCTCAATGAAACGTGTGTACCTCAAATGTGCAACACCAAAATAGGTCAGCACCATATTCCTCTATGGTAGAAATAAGTGAAGGAATACCATTCCAAGGGTTAACTAGGACCTAAATCCACACAGACACGCATCGCCACACTTCCACAAACAACAAACAACCTCTACAATTAGTGCTAGCATGCTAGGTTGACTAAACCTACACTAACATTAACAAGTGACCACATACATGCCTCTCTAGGTCTAGAAAAACCATGCAAACCATATAGCAACACTCCAAAACATTTTAGAACATTCCACTTCATTAGAATATCCAACACCACTGCCACAACCTCCTGAAATTGAAGATCACATTCATTTTATGCAATGAGACACATTGTCATAGAACACAACTTATTAATCCAAGCTTGTGGAGAAACTCAACACTCAACACTCCAAGGGAAAGTAGATACAAACAATATACTTGTACTTTCCCAAATACACAAGATAGGAAACAACAATGCAGAGAAATGCAAAGCAAATCTATTTCTCCTTGACAACCTTCTTCACAAGTAGACACACTATCAAACACATCTTAAATTTCCGCACTATCCAAAACTTGAAACTATAGATATAGCACCTCTAAACACCTCTCATCATCATGTCCAAATCGCACAAAAATATCTTCACTCATGAAGAAATTTGAAGAACAACACTAAACACACCTCTGTCACATTGTAGATTCTTTTATTTAAATTTTCTCAAAGGAACTTGGAAACCAAGTGAACCAACTACACAAGCAGCTCTAAAAGGACCTTCTTATCACATCCACAAACAATTTTCATCATAACTACACTATAGGTTGGCATCAAACCATGATACAAATGACAACATAGCTCAAAACTATCCAGTAACTCCAACAATCTCCACAATGTTGACACCAATGGTAACACCTACAACATACTTGCAAAATTAAATAAATTTCAATGTGGGTTCATTCCATTTCCTACAAGTAACTATTCCATTTGAAAATTTTAATAATTTTGATTGGTGGTTGTGAAGATCAACACCTCGATTCGGGGTCTTGGTTTTCAACTACATCAGTTTCTTCCTTTGTACCACCCATGATTATCATATCCCTCTCTTCTAGTAATGGATCCTCTTTGTTAGGCTCATATTTCTAGTTGTGATTACATTCCTTCCTTTGCATCTTGTTTAAGCTCTTTTCATGATGCCAAAAAAATAATTTTCATAATAACTTGTCAAAGTTAATCAAAATCATCTAATTTTTTAGTATAACTTACTAGGGCTTTGATCTAAGAAAAACTATTTAAGAAATTTATTTTTGATAATATAAGCAACATTTACAGGGTTTTGTACCCTTTACGTGAAGATCCTGTAGGGCTAGAAAGAAACAAAGTTCATCAAAACATCATAAAAACTAAACAAAAAACAACAAAAAAATGACATAGACACAACATTGACAGCCGACACCTAGCACAACATAGACCCAACCACTAACTATCCACATGTGCCCATTTCTGGATAAGGAGGTTTAAAATATTGTCCCCATTCTAGTTGGGAGCTTCACCCATAGTATTCCTATTTGCTTCCTCCTTGATGACATTTGAAATTGTGATGATTGATCTATGAATCATTTTAATAGTGAACCAAGTCAACCTATTGAATTTTCGTTCAAGTTTAACAACCTGCTCCTACAACTTGTTGATTTCCTCATTCTTTTCATTCTTCCACTGGCTCACCTCTTCCTCACAAACCCTGGGATTCAAGGAGTGGGTGCAGGAGTCCTCCTTGAGTATCCTATTCATGTTTGAGAAATTACTAGGGACCTCCACAAAATGTTCTTCCATCTCCTCACTAGTGTCTTTCTTTCCTTTAGTTCTTCCACTAGTCTACTCTGAATCACTTGAAATATCATCCACCAAAATCTCTTTTTTGTTCTTCATGAGTCTATGAGACCTCCTCACACTAGTTTGTTCCATCCCCACATCAATGCTCATGGTCACCATGGTGTCACCCTTGGATTCTTTTTCCTCAACACTTTTTCCTTCGCTATCAGTGGTCAACATGTCCATCTAACACAAAGATTCTTTTTTCCCTTTCTTCTTAGTAGTGTGTATGTTCTCCTTCTTGATGGTTTTATTTTTTAGTTTTCATAACTAGTGCAAGGGCGCCATGTTAAAGCACATAAATGGTCTTAGGTCAAGTTGGTTTTTGGTTAATTTTGGTGTGTAAATTGTTGTTTTTATTCAATAAGGTCATAATAGACCATCTACAAGTGTTTTGAATCCATTTGATTGGTTGGAAGTCACTTTGTCAAAAAGTTGCTAAATCTTGTAATTGTTGTCATATAAAAGTTGCAAGATGTAAAAGTTGGGAATACCAACGGTCAGTTGGAATTGAAAAGGTGTGTAGTCAGTTTTTTGGATATTTTTTGGTTGTGGTAGGTTAAATACAATGTCTTGGGTCGAAGAGAAAGGTTGTTGAATATTTTTGTTGAGAAAAGATATACAAAGTTCATTCTTTTCTGCACTTTCTTATGTATTTTTATGCTATAGGTTATCCCATTCATCTGTATAGAAGAATTTTGTTCTAAAATTGATTGAATTTGATGAGGGAATGAGGTAGCAACATTTTAGCTTTTATTGACTAAATTTCATTGAGTTTTTAGATTTTTTTTGGCATTTTACCATAGGCAAGTCTGAAACCTTGTTTTGAAGGTTTGTGGTTACTTAAAGTGGACTAATGACCCATTCCACCGATTGTATCTCTCATGGATTGGTGGAATGGGTCCAATAAGGTAGGTTTAGATGTTAGAATTATTTTTTGAGATTAGGGGAGGCCATTTGATGGTTTTGGCATGATGCCCTAGTTGTCAAATTGATGTGTTTTTGGTAAAAATTGATGGTTAAGGGTTAGTAAATGTGGAAAGTCCTTGGGGAAACAAATTTGAGGGTTATTAAGTATAGGAAGACTTATTGGAGTATTTTGGATGCATTGGAAAAGTGTTAATAATTTAGTAAGGTGGATTTTTAATAAACCCCCTTCAAGAATGCCATTTGGGTTGTGGTTTTGTAAAGTGTTTTGCAAGATATGCACAATAACTAGGTTTGCAAACCTACAAAGGAAACCGAAAGAAAATGTGAAGAGTTGGAGAGATAGGATTAAAGGGGTTGAAAATTTGTTTCAAAAGGCTTTAATTATGATTGTAGAAAGATCCCTCTCCCTGCTCTACATCAGTTGGTATCAGAGCATAGGTATTAGATTATTTTAGGGTGAAAAGTGAGAAGTTGAAGAGTCAAAATTCCTTCTAAAGGTAAAAATATGGTTAGGAAGATGCAAGAGATGGAAGAGAAGACTGAAAGAGAGATTAGGAAGTTGAAGGAACTACAAAATAGGTTGGTGGAAAGGCTAGAAAGTGTTGAAATAGGTCATAAAAGAGGTGTGGCTATAAGTGATGAAAGTGACTCAGAATAGGAAGAGGATGAAGAGTATGAAGATGTGGATGAAGAATTGGATCCTAAAGAGAAAAAGATGGCAAGGCTACTAAAGGAAGTTAAGGGAAATAAACATAAGGTAAAAATTGATTTTCATATGTATGGAGGTAACCTTAATGATGAATAATTGCTAGATTAGATTGCAACATTGGGAAACTACTTTGAATGCGAGGATGTACCTGATGAAAAAAAGGTGAAGATAGCAAAAACCAAATTGAAGGGGCATGCACTAGTATGGTGGGACTATGAAAAAGTTGAAAGGAGAAGGAAAGGTAAGGAAAGAATTGTTTCTTGGGATATAATGGTAGCTAAATTGAAAGGTAAATTTCTACCAAATAATTATGCAATTCAAATGTCTAAGAAGCTTCAAGATTTGAGACAAAGGGAAATGGATGTCAAAAATTATACTAATGAGTTTTATAAGTTGAGCATAAGAAAAAGTTAAATGGATGATGATGTAGAAAAAGTGGCTAAATATCTCAACGGGCTAAGGTTTAACATCCAGGATGAGTTGAGTTTGCACAATCCAAGGATGATTGAAGATTGCTACCAAATGGCAATAAGGGCTGAAGAGAAACTCAAAAGAAGGAAAGACAAACAAATAAGAGGTAGAGGAAACACTTCAAGAGGAAGGGAATCATTTTATACTTCAAGAAAATTAAATAAAATACAAGAAGATGCAAGAAAAATAAAGGAGCAAGTTGTTGATCAAAGGGGTGGATTCAAAGGTTTTAGAGGAAGATTTGGTGGAGGTAGAAGCTCAAATAAATTTTCAAGAAGATGTTACAATTGTAATCAGTTTGGGAATCTAGCATTTAAGTGCCTTGAAAGAAAAGGATCTACTTCAAGTGGGGGTGAAAGAAGGAATCAGTTGGTGCACGAGGATGATTGTGAAAGTGTGAATTATCCTAATCACATTGCTACTCTAGAATTTGGGGAAACTTTGATGTAACTTTTTTTTGTATATATTGAAATTCAATTTTTTTTGTTGTTGGATCAAGGACTTCAATAACTGGTGCACTCATATTTTTCAATTTTTTTTGTTGATAATTTTCTATTTTTCCACATGTGCAAAACAAAGACCTTCATTTTCAATGAAAAACCTATGTTTATTAAACTAAAAAAAAATACATAATAAAACCAAAACATATTAAAATTATATTTGTTGGATAGCTCATTCTGAGGTCCACCTGATTCCAGTTGGGTTTGTGAAGATTCCTCCATTTTAATCCTCAACCTGAGCTCCGAAGTGCCAAAATTTAGGTTTTTTAATGTCTCAAGGTGGGCATGAGGAATAAGGGGGGTTCATACGAACCCCTAGGGTTCGAGTGAACCACCCTTCCATAAGGGATTTTTTTTGGTTTTTGGGTAGGAAAGAATCAAAAGGGTTTGCTCAAACCTAGGTTTTCTTGAACTAGTAGGTTTGTACGAACCCCTAAAATCAAGTTTTTTGCCATGTATTCATTTTTTGTGAGTTTTCCTTCCTCACTTGAATTGTAAACCACTATTTTTGCTTCACCCCAGAGCAAGTGAAACATCATTTAAAAATGAAGGGAAAGTCAAAAGACACTCATTAGGTTAGTTTGTGTAGAGGAAACCAAATCTAGGTGGTAAGCAGTTTA
The DNA here is from genome assembly GCA_007258455.2 of Sequoia sempervirens. Lineage (NCBI taxonomy): Eukaryota > Viridiplantae > Streptophyta > Pinopsida > Cupressales > Cupressaceae > Sequoia > Sequoia sempervirens. The sequence goes on along the minus strand of VDFB02000013.1, from coordinate 135,050,397 downwards.
AGAGCACAAAGGATGATACAAGTTTGTAGTATTTGAGTCGGGGGAAAGGAATAACAAATAAAGGAGCATTTTAAGATCAAGTAGATGGAGTAAACAAGTTTGGAAAAGTTGCAAATCAAATTCCAAGGGACTTGGAATCTTTTTTAGGCCGGTTGTATGGTGTAAAGGCACCATGTTAAAGCATATAAATGGTCTTAGGTCAAGATGGTTTTTGGTTAAGTTTGGTGTGCCAAGTATTTTTTTTGTTCAATAAGGTCACAATAGACCATCTAGTATTGTTCTGAATCCATTTGATCAGTTGGAAGTCACTTTGTTGAAAAGTTGCTAAATCTTGTAATTGTTGTCATATAAAAGTTACAAAATGTAAAAGTTGGGAATACCAACGGTCAGTTGGAATTGAAAAGGTGGTTAGTTAGTTAGTTTGTTAGTTTTTGGTTGTGGGAGGTTAAATACAATGTCTTGGGTCGAAGAGAAAGGTTGTTGAAGATTTTTTTTGAGAAAAGCAATACAAACTTCATTCTTTTCTACACTTTCTTGTGTAATTTACTACTTCAAGTTATCCCATTCATCCATACAGAATTATTTTGTTCTAAAAGTGATTAAATTTGATGAGGGAATGAAGTAGAAAATTTTTAGCTTTGATTTGACTAAATTTCATTGAGTTTTTAGATTTTTATTGGCATTTTACCACAGGCTGGTCTAAAACCTTATTTTGAAGGTTTGTGGTTACTTAAAATAGACTAATGGCCCATTCCACCAATTGTATCTCCTGTGGATTGTTTGAATGGGTGAAATAAGGTAGGGTTAGAAGTTATAATTCTTTTTTGAGAATAGGGGATGTCATTTGAGAGTTTGGGAATGATGCCCTAGTTGTCAAATTGATGTGTTTTTAGTGAAAATTGATGGTTAAGGGTTCGTAAATGTGGAAATTCCTTGGGGTAGAAAATTTTTAGGGTTTATTAAGGATAGGAAGACTTATTGGATCATGTTGGATGCATTGGAAAAGTGTGAAGAATTTAGGAAGGTGGATTTTCAATAAACCCCCTTCAAACTAGCCAAAATGAGGGTTTTGTAACTTGATGACTTAGTGGGCATTTCCCATTTTGAAAATTGTTGATTTGGGCTATTTGAGACCTATGGAGAAGGTTTGAGAAGATTTTTTCAATTGGGATGGTTATTAGATAGGTGTTGATTTGTAAAAGTGGCCTAATTGGCCAAGGAGGATAGCATATAAGTATCAGTTTGAGGGATTTTTTCTAAAAGAGTCATGTGAGGTTTTGAGATATGTTGGGAAAGACCTTAATGGATATCAGGAATGCCATTTGGGTTGTGGTTTTGTAAATTTTTTTGCAAGATATGCACAATAAACTAGGTCTGCAGACCTACAAGGAGAACTGAAAGAAATTGTGAAGAGTTGGAAAGATAGTCTTATAGGGGTTGCAAAGTTGTTTCAAAAGTATTTAATTGTGATTGTAGAAATATTCCCCTCCCTACTCTGCATCAATAACCCAGCCACAGCCTTGGACTGGGCTAACCTGACCTCCCCCTTCTTCCTTTTTGATGGGGGTTTAGACTTAGGCTCAACACATGGATCATTTTCAAGCATGGGGTTTTCCTCTTAAGGCCCACTGAAACAAGGGACAATTTATCAAATCAAGGTCAAGAGGTTCCAATTCGTCCACATGCACAACTCAGATAGGTTTAGGAGGGACCAAGGCCAAATGTAAGCTATATAACCTAAGGATTAAGCCCTAGTGAAACAAAAAGAGATGTAGAAGATCAAGATTGAGAGTGGCAACATCATGGGATTATTTGATCAAAATTTCTAGGGAGGTCAGCAAAAAGAACGGAAAGCTTAGAAGCATTTTGTACCATAGGTGGTTTAGCAGCAGCAAATGGTAAAAGTAAAAAACCTTATATCTACCTTCTAAAGTAACATATTTCATAAGAGCAAGACACACCTTGTCCCAGGGCTTTGGCAATGCCTCATGGTCAAAAACCCAACTGCTTTTTAATCGGCTTCTCATTGTCCTTGAAGAAAGAATTGAGACTCTCCAATTATTATGTTTTGGTACGCTTTTTCTATTTCTTGCCATTGTAGGAGAGGCTCATTACCTTACCAATCACTTCCTCATCCATCTTGAATGAAATTCCTCCAATGGTGACATGTCTATCCTTCCACGAACTAACAAAATGGGTTGAAATTTGCTCATCGTGGCCCACAAAACTCTCTAAAAGTGGTACCAAACCTCCCTCCATACAGATATGCCAAGCTATGGGGTCCCTACAAAACTCTTCACAATTGTCTAGCTTAGTCCTCAACCTATTGCCACTGATCTTCACCCACAACACATAGGAATTGGCCCAAAGAATCAAAGTTAGCCAAAAAATGGACTGGCCGCTGGTGAATTTACCCTTTCTTAAACCATCATTACTCAACCACCTAGGTCAGTAAGGCACAATTAAAGATATCAGATGTTTACATGATTCAGTAGTCATTCCCGATGACGCCAACTCCATGGGGCCATACTCATCCCTTAAGAACCATATGTAATGAAAATAAGTCATGATAATGAAAACTAGATAATTAATACCTGTCATGCAAAAGGTCCCATTGAATTTACAAATTTTCCTAGGCCTTTTAGCCATGGGACCAATATATGAATCTCTTAAGTACATCTCATAAAATCTTAAGTTCATCATAAGATTGATTAAATTGGAATTATCAAGCAAGCCGGTGATAAACATCACATTACAAACATTCCTAAAGATTTGATGGGAAATGTAGTAAATTTGAAAATATAGTCCATAGAGACCAAGGACCCCACCATACATAGTTATGAAATAAAATAACCACATGACAAACTACTTTAAAATCACCACCTCACCCAGCCTAGTCCACATTGCCCAAGGTCCTGACATGTAGAGCCACCTGAGCCCATAAGAATTAGTAATGTTTATCATCATTGAGTGGTTATATTCCTCTACTATACAAGGATTAATCCTTGTATATTTTCTGGTAGTGCTTCAATCCTTTTCCAACACTTGCATAGACTCCAACTTGAGCCCAAGTTGGCTAGACCATCAACCACCTAGCTACCCTCTAGATAGGTGTGAGTCAAGTACTCCCTTTCCAATTTTTAAAACAATAGATTTATGTAAAACAAGATATCCCTAATGTTTCAACCATGCAACTAACTATGTTTAACAGAGTCAATCATAGTTTTAGAGTCCCCTTCAATGTGTAAATTTTTTATGCCCAAAGTGACAATTATCTCGATGCCCTTGAGAAAAATTAGTGACTCAGTCATCATAGAATATTACATGTCAATTCCTCCAGTGAACCCAACAACAAAGTTTCCCTTTTAGTCCCTTATAACACCACCAATACAAGCTATACCAAGGTTCCCCTTGACCACACCATCAAAATTTAGTTTAAACCAACCCAAACTCGAGGGATCCAAACTGTGTTTTTTCAAGCTAGGGACTTGGAGTTATCAAAGGAGATGGTCTCAAGTTTTATATTCCAAGATTTTTCCATTTTGATCTCCCGTTCAGTAGGGGCATTGTTCGGGGGTTTCCAATTGAATAGGAAGTTAATTTTAGAAATAAGTCTAGATCTAATACCAAAAGCTTCCTTGGGGCTCCTCTTAGTGTCTCTGAAGATCTAATTGTTCCTTTCTTTCAATAGGAACCAATAGATGATGGGGGGACTTTCCTCCATATCTCCATGGGGAGAGGGTGTTGACAGGGTCTAGTCCATCCTTCAAAAAAGGATTTTAAATCCTTATTCAGGGTCCAGTGGGTATCCAACTTTTGGAAAGCTAGGTCCAAAATCTCAAGAACAAAAAGACAATGCAGTAATAGGTGATCCACTGGCTCTTCATTATTTTTACATAACATCTATTAAGGATCAGGAAGCCCCTTTTCCTTAGGTTATCTTGGGTTAGTATCCTATTGTGAGAAGCTATCCACCAAAAGAAATTTATTTTTGGAATTAAGTGTCGATTCCAAAATCGTTTCTAAATCCTTCTTTGAGTTCCCTTTTCCAACAACAAACTATAAGTCATCTTGATGGAAAGGTTTCCCTTACTTTCCAAAGACCAAAATAAATCATCCTCGACATCAGATATGGGGATTCTAGATAATGAGAGAAAGTCTTGTAAGGAATTATCCAGTCATTTTAGTTCTAGGGAAAGAGAACATCATAATCCCAAGTCTTTCCATCTCTTGACTCCTAGTGGACCATGAAGGTAGTCACAAACATTCCTACCAAAGAATAGAATCATTGGCTCGATTAAGTTTTTAAACTCAAAAAAGGCCAAAGGGGAGTCAAATAGCCAAGGGTCTTCCTAGAAATGAATACAGTATCCACTACCAAGTTTCCATCTTAGTCCTAATTGAAGCAACTTCTTCATCTTGCAAATATTATTCCAAGCCAAGGACCCACGGGGGTGATCATTCAAAATGCACCAGATTAGGGGATAATTGCCTAAGTATTTAGAATTCATTATCCTACACCAGTCCTTTTTATTCCTTAACTGATCCCACCCCACCTTTGCAAGCAAGGATTTGTTGGTAGATTGCACTTTCCTAATGTCTATCCCTCCCCTAGATTTAGGAAGGCACACCTTATCCCAACTGACAAGAGACATCTTCTTTTGCTTAGTACCAGACTAGAGGAAGACTCTTTGGATCTTTTCAAAATTTTCAGCAATGTAACTAAGAATTTTTTAACATAGAAAGGAAGTAAACTAGAATCCATTGAAGGGTAGTAGTAAGGAGTTACAGTTTACCAGCATTAATCTAGATCAAACCTTTCCACCCATCAAGCTTCCTTTGAATCCTTTCAAGGATAGTATTCCAAAAATTGGGAGTGACTTCCTTAACAGTGAGAGGTAGAACCAGATACACTGAAAGAAGTGAGGCACTCACACAACCTAAAACAATAGTCACATGATCATGCTAACTAGGAGTGCAGTTAAAGAAATAGATCATACTCTTATTATAATTAATCAATTAACCCGAACAAGTCACATAAAGATTGAGGAAAATTTTCCATTTCCTAGCTTCCATAATGAAGGCTTTCCCAAATAGCATAGTGTCATCCACAAATTTTTGAATGACAGTAGGGTCAAAAGTGGTGGCCAACTTGACACCCTTGATGAAGCCCCCTGAAAACATTCAAGCAACAATCCTACTTAGCACATCAGCAACCATTATGAAAAAATAGGGGGAAAGAGTGTTCCACTATCTAATACCTCTCAACCACAAAGAAACCATGGTGCACTCCATTGACCAAACTAGAATACTTCACCATGGTTACACATTCCAAAATGATATTGATCACTCTTTGATTGAAGCTGAACTTATCAAGAAATTTAGGAAGAAATTTCCATGAGACTTTGTCATAAGCTTTAGAAATATCAAGCTTAAAAATCATACTAGCATTTTTACACTTATCCATAGAATGCAAAATTTCATGAGTGGTAATAGTTGCATCCAAGATATGGTGACTTGGAACAAATCCATTTTGACTTGGACTTATAATTTTATCCAGAAGGGGTTTCAAGTGGTTCACCAGGATTATTGGAAAAGATATTATACATGATGTTACAAAGGTTGATGGGGCAAAAATCAGCCAAGGTCAGTGTTTCAACAATTTTAGGGACAAGGGCAATGAAGATGTGGTTCGACTCTTTGAGCATTTTTCTAGAATCGAAAAAAATTCTAGCAACCAAGGTAAGTTCCTCCCCCACAACATCCCAAAAAGATCTGGAAGAAAGGAAAGGGAAAACCATCAGGTCTAGGGGCCTTATAAGCACCCATACTAAACACAACAGTCCAAACTTCCTTAGGATAGAATCATTATCCTCCCAGGATATGGGATTAGGAAGGGGTTCTAGCAATAGATCATCCAATGCCAGATTGGGGGCCTCAGTAGGAGTTGAAAAAGCATGTTGGAAGTGACCAACAACCAAAATACCAATTTGAATGTGAGTAGTAACAACATCCCCTAACTTATTTTTCAATTTTTTTATCTAATTCATTTTCCTATGCTTAAGGGTTAAAACATGGAAGAAAGACATATTTTGGTCCCCCTCGGTCAACCATTGAATTATAGATTTTTTATTCGAGAATGCTTCTTCTTTCTTCAAATTTATTTCTTCAACCCTCTCCTATTGACAAGTTTGACTACTGATATCTCCTCCCTCCATCCTCTTTTGTATCACTTGAAGGATGTCAGCCAAAACTTTTTTTTGATGAAATATATCCCTAAACATTCACTTGTTCCACCCATTGACCATGTTTTTGATTTGTTTGAGCCTATGGAAGAACCTAAACATAGGGGAACCATGCATAGGTACATTCCAACAAGCAACAATATTATTCCTAAAATTCGGATGGGAGTTCCACATAATCTCAAAATGAAAAGGGAATGGACCCAGGAATGGACCCACCAAAGTGTGTTCATTTAGGACCAATAGTAGAGGATTGTGGTCTAAAATAGTCTGGGGTAGAGCCAATAGATTAGCATCAAGGCAGTCCAATTGAGAGACAAAATGAATCTATTAAGATGAACCTAAATCATACCAACCCCCAAGCGTCTATTAGACCAAGTGTAATATTGGCCCTGCAAGTCAATATCCACTAGGCTGGTATAATTCAATAAGTTAGCCAAATCATACATGCTATTAGAGTAATCAATTAGACCTCTACAATTCTTTGAGGGGTATAGGGGGGAGTTGAAATCACCAACCACCAACCATTGGGCTCCCCTATTAGCTAGAATCCAATTATATAATTCTTCTTAGAGCGTTTTCCTTCCATTCCTAGTATTAAGGGCATAAATGTTAATCAAAAACCAAGAACCCCTAGCATTACATAACTTGTCACCCACACTATTCCTACATTGGAATAATTGAGAACTAGTTATCCTAATGGGATTCCATATCATAGAAATCCCATTCAAAGCCCCATCTACATCACTATAGGAGAAAAGAGTGTTCGACCATATATACCTAGCTATGGGTTCAAAATTATTTTTCTTCATCTTGGTTTCTTGTAAAAGAAAAACGTCAATATTATGTTCCATCACATAATTCTTCAGGTCCAAATGCTTGTGGGGGTTATTTAACCCTCTCACATTCCATGAAAGGAATTTCATTTAGAAGATTTCTTTGAGAACACTTCCAATGTCCTCTATTTTCCTATCACAATTTATTTTGTTGTCTCTTTATTCCTAGTCTATCGCTAATTGGAACTACTAGGTTTGGATTCACCTCCCACATCTTCTTTATTTTATTTACCCTTCTTCTTAGGAGTTGACTAGAATTCCTCTTCCATAGTTTGAGCCTAAGGCACAATGGTCATCTCAGTCTATCCAAGACCAGGTGTTTCCTTTTTCACTCCTCAAATCTCACCTTCCTTGACTTCCATAAGCTTAGGGGAAACAAGTTACTCCATAGTAACCTCAATCCCCAATAGTACTCTAGATTCAAGTAACGAGGACTTACACACCAGAACACAGTTGGAAGAGGAACCATTGAGCTCCAAAGTAGAGTCAACCATGACCAAATAGTTAGGAAAATATGTTGGGATCACAAGGTCAACAAGCCCAGCCTTAGCTAGGGACTCAATGATCTTAAGGATATTAGATTCAAAGGGGTAGCTATTAGTGGGGACCTCCTCTAAAGGTTCACAAGGGTTGGGGTTGTGTCTAACCATAGACTTATAGTTCAAAATAAGATGGCTAGGTTTAGCACATTTTTGGCAATAAATCATTGTATTCTCATAGTAGACTTTTGAGTCCAGGACCCAAATTTGGAATAGGGCTTCACAAATTTGGGAAAAGGTCTTATTTATATCAATGTTGACACAAAAGGGAGAAAAAACTAGCCTAGACATGGATCTGGTAATAGATTTTGAGGTGATGAACTAGCCCAAAGAGTCACCAATGCTTTGAAAAACTAAGTCGTCCCAGTATTCTAGAGGAAGTCCTGGAAGATACACCCACATAGGAGTCGACTTGTTGAGATCGATACAAGGTCAAACCCTAGTTTCTAGTAGCACAAAGATAATCAATACTTTCCATAAACACAAGGACCTAAAGAGAGAACAAAAATGAAATCCTCCTTAGCCATGAACTTGAAAAGGAAGAGTCCACCAACCATGGAACAAACACTCACACTACCCTTCAAACTCCATTTCGCAAAAGACCATCTCCTAACCATATCCACAGAGGGTCAGAAAGAGAAGAATTTTCTAACCACTGCTTTCTCCATAGAATAAACAATCATGTTGCTAATAGCTTCAAGGATTGAGAATTCAATTCCTGAGACAAAGATATCCATCATAGGGAAAGGAAAGGAAATCTTAGCATCCAAGATCAAATTAGTCAACACGTATTTCCCTCTCTTTAAATTTAGAGTGATAGGGATCATAGGAACTTCTATAGTAGGCCAACTAGGAATCACGAGATCCCTAGTAGTGGATGATTTGCATCCTTGGTTATGATTCTACTCTAAATGGCCTTAAGTTTAGTTTTTATTAGCTTCAATATGTTCTTGTTTAATCCTCTAGAAAAAATATTGATTTTTTGCTTTGAAAATGAGTTTAGTGTTAGCATTAATTTTTTATAATTCCTTCAAATCTACTCGAAATGACATTGAATTTTTTATTACATCAACTTCCATATGGCCTTGAAATACCATTATATACATACATACATATATACATACACACACACATACATAAATATATACATATATATATCAAATTGATAGAGATATGCACTTCACAAGTTGACCTCTTGAATCAAAATAATTGTTTTGATTCTTTGCCTTTGAGTGCTAAGATCATAATTTGATACCAATTGTAGTGAAATAAATTGCACAAAAGAAGAGTACAATAGGAAATATAATATAAATAATTTATAATACTTGAGAATAATATGCCACTTCTAGGGGAAAACTTTCAAAAAAAATTCAAGAAGAATACAATTTTTAATGTGATGATCATAAAATAGCCACTAACTTCTATATATGCCCTACTTATTGTTGGAAGACTAAAGTCACTTAAAGGGGGGGTGAATCAGTGATTTATAGAAGTCACAACCAAGAAATTATGTTTTTTTTTTAACCAGAAAGACAAATGACAATTTGTGAAGCAACCTTGACTATTAACCATGAATTAAACAAATGAATACTTTTATACTTTCTCTTGTATATGTTGGACTAATTGCTAGCATCCCCCTTTGAGGTTTGTGACATGGCTTAATTGCCTTCTGTGGATCTGGGTAAGCTTGGTGTTTGTAGTGGGTGTTGTTGGGTTGATCTTTTGGTACAATGAAAAACATACCAACAATTGGTATTAGAGCCTTGGGTCACGGGTTTGAATACCCTCGGGTAACATTGAGGGGGGATTTTTGGACTAATTGCCAGTATACCCTTTGGGGTTCGTTACATGGCTTAACCGCCTCCCGTGGATCTAGGTAAGTCTAGTGTTTGTAGTGGGTGTTGATGGGTTGATCTTTTGCTGCAATGGAAAACATACCAATAGTATCAAAGTAAACATTTGCAGAAGCAAAGAAAAGCCAAAAGACCAAATGACTATTTATAGAGTAGGTTTTACTAGTGCTAAACAACATTTCATTTTCACTAACAATGAATCAAATACACATATCAATAAAGATTGAAGTCAAAAAAATTTACACATTCACATGTATCAGAACCCATAAAAAAACCTTCTATGTGTAATAACCCAAAATAATACCCCAAAAGTTACCACTAATTTTTGTTTTTTTAACTTGATTATTATCTTATTATGTGTTCATTCACTTGGATACTTAGGTACTTCTATCCATATGGGATAGACATCCATCCATCCAGGATAGGAATCCAACTGATGAGGGCACAGCACGAGACTTAGAAAATAACCCACAAACAAAAGAATAATTTTATTATTCAGAAAATGGAGCTTCTTACATGCAGAGGATCTCAAATCCCCAAGTTCTACAACACATGCAAGTTACAGAAAGCTATAGAATAAACCTTTTGCAATATGCGAGCTTGTCCCCAAAAAGCTACCCAAAAATTAGAAACCTGCCCATAAATAGAGCTCCTCTTTAGTTTGGAGCCAAAACAACATTCAAATTTGAGTTTACGTGGTTTGGCGCCAAAAATTACAACTTGAAGTTAAAATTTCAAAAGAACATTTGCAATTGTATCTTCTAAAAAGTGCGCCAACTTCCCCGGGCCATAACTTTTGATCCGGGACTCCGATTCGTGAACCGTTTGAACCGTTGGAAAGGTCCCGAAGTCAATAATGCACTTGAAATCCGCTACACTGATTTTAGAAAGTTTTAGGGATGTTCTGGGAAATCTAAGTGCCTCAAATTTAACTCAGAAGATTTTCAGGTGCAAATCTGGGAAACTAAAACTACAATATCTTTCAACCCAGGAATAGAAAATAAAAACCATAAATTGGGAGTTTCATTATGACGAAAAAGGTATCCAAAAATGTAAAAAAATCTAAGAACTGAGAAACTTGAAATTTAACTATTTTTGGGTGATGCAAGATTGCCCTTACACCATTGGATGCTCCTGCATCAGACACCCAGGGTAATTTGAGAAGTGACCCTATCATGTCTCAGATGGTTGAGGAAAACCCAATCGGTCAACCCCTGCCTTTGATAGCCAGGATGAATCTTCCACAGGCCTTCTTCTCCATTTCACTAGATATTCTTCATACTACCTATTTCTGGTACTCCTTCCCACATGACTATCCAAGAATTCTTTAATCTCCTCCCTTTCTGAAGTAGGTACTGGAATATCATACTGCCCTATTGCTGGTGCTTCCTCTGTTCCACCTTCATGATACTCTGTCAAATCTGAAATGTTGAACACAGGGGAAATGTTGATTCCATCAAGCAACTCTACCTCATATGCATTCCTTGAATCATGCTTCTTCAAACTCTTACAAGGACCAAATTTCCTCATCTTCAATTTATTATAGGTTCCCATGGGAAACCTTTCTTTCCTCAAGTGGACCATTACTTCATCGCCAATCTGAAACTCCTTATTCCTCCTTTTCTAATATGCATTAGCCTTATATTGCATATTCATCTTATTAATATGTTATCGTACCTTCTCATGTATATTCTTGATGTGCTCTGCAAAATCTTTAGTTTCAACACTTATTTTCTTCTCTTGGTCCATCTTCCTCAATTATGGAGCTGGTCTGGGGCTACCTCCATACATAATCTGGAACGATGATCTACCAGTGCTTCTGTTGAAAGAATTGTTGTAAGAAAATTCTACCTGGGGTAAGATCAAGCCCCATCCCTTGGGTTTATCTCCTACCAAACATCTTAGTAGGTTACCTAGACTCCTGTTAACAACCTCTGTCTTCCCATCTATTTGTGGATGGTGTGCAGAACTGAACTTCAGCTCTATCTTCAGCTTCTTCCACAAGCTCCTCCAAAAGTACCCCACAAATTTGGTGTCACAATCTGAAACAATACTCTTTGGTAGACCATGTAGCCTCACCACCTCTTTGAAGAACAAGTTAGCAATGTGGACTGCATCATGGGTCTTTTGACATGAAATGAAATGTGACATCTTCAAAAATCTATCAACCACCATAAAGACTGAATCATTCCCTCGTTGTGTCCTTGGAAAACAAAGAACAAAGTCCATACTTATATCCTCCCATGGCCTCTCTGTTACAGGTAAGGGCTGATATAAGCTTGTATTCTAGCTTACTCCTTTAGCCATCTGACATACCTTGCAGCTTTGTACACACTTCTTCACATCCTGTGACAACTGAGGCCAATAATAATGCTCACTGATAATGGAAATGGTCTTATCCCGACCAAAATGTCCTGCCATTCCTCCACTATGCTTCTTCTTTATCAGGTTCTCCCTCATGGAGCTCCTCAGGATACACAATTGACTTCCCTTAAATAACATGCCATCCTGGATTATGAAATTCAGCCACCTTGTCCTATCCACTGTAACAGGTTCCTTGCAGGCTTTCCAAGCTTCTGCAAAATCAGGATCTTCTGCATATAGTGTGTTGAGTTCATTGAACCCAACTACTTCAATCTGCATCTTTGTCATCAATGTATGCCTCTTACTTAAGGCATCTGCAACCCTATTTGGCTTCCCACTCCTATGTTTCAAAACAAAGGTATAACTCTGCAAAAACTCTACCCATTTCATATGCCTCTGATTTAATTTTCCCTAACTATTTAGGTATTGCAAGGCCTGATGATCAGTATATAGAACAAATTCCTTCAGTAACAAATAATGTCTCCATTTCTTTAATGCTTGAACTATTGCATAAAATTCCTGATCATATACATAATACTTTCTCTTGGCATCATTTAACTTTTCACTAAAATAGGCAATGGGCTTACTTTTGGCTCAACATTGCTCCAATTGCACAACCACTGGCATCACAATCCACCTGAAACACCTTGTTGAAATCTGGGAGGGCTAGAATAGGTTTCTCTATCACCTTCTGCTTCAATAGTTCAAAACCTTTTTTCGCTCTACTGCTCCACTTGAATTCTTTTCTATCCCCTCTCATTGTTTCAATTAGGGGTCCACAAATACTACTAAAGTTTCTAATGAACTTTCTATAAAAACTAGCCAAACCATGGAAAGATCTCACTTCGGTAGTAGTTCTTGCGGTAGGCCATTCCAAAATAGCCTACACCTTCTCTAGGTCCATCTTGAGATCTTCTGCTAAGACAACAAACCCCAAGTACACTAACTCCCTCTTCACAAAACTGCACTTCTTCAGATTAATCAACAGTTTCTATTCTCTTAACTTCTCAAGGGCTCTCCGAATATGGATCAGATTCTCATCCAACGTCTTACTGAAAATAAAAATATCATCTAAATACACAATAACAAAACTTCCTAGAAATTCTTTTAGTACCTCGTTTATGAGCCACATGAATGTTCTCAATGCATTGGTTAGCCCAAAAGGCATGACTAACCACTCGTACAGGCCCTCTTTGGTCTTGAAGGCAGTCTTCCATTCATCTCCCTCTCGAATCCGGATTGGTGATATCCACTCTTCAAATCAATCTTTGTGAAGTAGTGCTCCACTCAAATAGTCCATCAGGTCATCCATCCTTGGCAGGGGAAATCTGTACTTGATTGTTGTCTTGTTTATGGACCAAGAATATGTACACATCCTCCACTCCCCATCCTTCTTTGGTGCTAGTACTACAGGTACTGCACATGGACTCAAACTCTCCCATATCAAACCCTTTCTCAACAACTCTTGAACTTGTCTGTTCAACTCCTCATTTTCTGCTAGAGTCATTCTATGAGCTGCCCTATTTGGCAAACTGGCTCTACGAATCAAGTCAATCTGATGACTGATCTTCCTTATTGGTGGTAAACCCTTAGGTACATTATCAGAAACAATATCCTAAAACTCATCCAACATCCCAAAAAATTCTTCTGGAACCTTCTCACTATCCTTCTTACTCACTCTAGGAATCAATGAATAACACACACGCTCATGCTTCATAACTTCTAAAATTTTTCTTCCATCTACATAACAAATTCTAGCACTAGTGCATACCTTTTCTTCGGTCTCCTTTAGGGGTTTCAACTTGTGACAAACCCCATCCTTTGTCAAGGAATAAGTTTTTGCATGGCCATCATGTATAGCTTGCCTATCGAACTGCCATGGCCTCCCCAACAACATGTGACATGCATCCATGGGGATGATATCAAAGAGCACCTCATCATGGTAGCTCCTGATCTTGAACTTTACTAGGCACTGCTCATTGACCAAAACTTTATGGTCTTTCTGCAACCAGTCAATCCGATATAGATGCAGGTGTCTTTCCCTTTTTAGCTTCAACTTTCTGACCATCTCCTCTAACACCAGATTATCGGTGCTCCCACTATCAATAATGACATCATAACATTTTCCTTCACACTTGCACCTTGTGTGAAATAGATTCTTCCTCTGTTCTAGTTCCTTTTCCTCAGTCACCAGGGCTCTCCTAACTCTCCTAATCACTAGGGATTCTCCCCTTTCAGCATCATCTGAATGTTCAGATTGGGCCTCCTCATCTACATGTGCAACCCTTCCACGACCTTCTAGCCTTTTGTCTGCCCTTCCTTGGTGTTGTGGAAATTCATAGACTGAATGCCCTTCTTGACCACATTGGAAACACATTCCTCTGAAACCACCTCTTCCATATCCTTGTCCATATCTCCCTCGTCCTCTACCTATTTGATCACCACTATTTTGATCATGAGGGTGGTAGAAGTTGTCATTCATTTGGTTTCGACTGGTACCCACATTTTCACTTTTCTTTTCATCATCATTTCGGATTCTTGAAGGTCTTCCACTACCCCTTCCACTTTGACCTCCTCGTCATTTTTTCTTGCCATCAAATCTTTTGTTTAGGTTCTCTTCCACCTTCAGAGCAAACTAATACACATCCTCAATGGTGGTCATTCTGACTAGGCTTAACTCCTCCTGAATGCTCGGTCGTAACCCATTAAGATTTCGGGCTACCTTCTTCTTATTGGCCTTTGTTTGACCCGTTCAGATGATTATCTTGTGAAAATCTTCACTATATTCTTTCAGAGATCTGCTTCCTTGCTTGAACCCTTGCAATTTCTTCAACAGATCTAACTTGTAGTCCACTGGTATGAACTGCTTCTTTAGTTTCTCTACCATGCGATCCCATCTGGTGATCTTGCCTTTTCCTCTTTGATTTCTTTCCAACTAGACCTCTTTCCACCAAATACTGGCATGGCCCTTTAGCTTCATTTTTGCAAACTTAACCTGATCTGGGTCCTCTATTTCCTCATACTCAAAATATTCTTCTAGCTCGTTGATCCAGTCGATCAACTCTTCCGGGTTCAGACTTCCGGAATAACTGGGGACTTCTACTCTAGGTCTTTTCCTGATCTTCGAAATGGCCCTTATTAGCAGCATTTGGTCTTGATCAATTTCTTCTTCTTCCTCTTCTACATTTGAACCTTCTTCCTCTCCTTCATCCTCACTTTCCTCCCTCAGGTTTAACCCTCTTCTCAATTGCTCTTGTAAGGCATCAATCTGTCTCTAGAGGGCTGCCAGTGCATCTCTTCCACCAGCATTTCTGCCACCTCGACCACCTCTGGCACCACCACGACTACCAGGCATCACTCTTGAGGCATATTTCTTGACTCCTCATCTACAACCATGGTCCTGTGAACTCATTTCACGATCGGCATGAACTGCCTACATGCTCAAGAAAACCCGCCTGATACCACTTGATGAGGGTGCAGCCCGAGACTTAGAAAATAACCCACAAACAAGAGAATAATTTTATTATTCAGAAAATGGAGCTTCTTACATGCAGAGGATCTCAAATCCCCATGTTCTACAACACATGCAAGCCAGTAGTTACAGATCAACCTTTTCGCAACATGAAGCTTGTCCCCAAAAAGCTACCCAAAAATTAGAAACCCTCACCATAAATAGAGCTCCTCTTTAGTTTGGAGCCAAAACAACATTCAAATTTGAGTTTAGGTGGTTTGGCCAAAATTACAACTTGAAGTTCAAATTTCAAAAGAACATTTGCAATTGTATCTTCTAGAAAAGCCAACTTCCTGTGGCCATAATTTTGATCCGACTCATTCAAAACCGCTTTGAAACCATTGGAAAGGTATTGAAGTCAATGCGCTCACAATTTGCTACACCAATTTTAGCAAGTTTTGCTGTTCCAGAACTCTAAGTGCCTCAAATCTAACTCTGGAAGATTTTAGGTGCAAATATGGGAAACTAAACCGCAATATCTTTCAACCTACTTAATAGAAAATAAAATCAGAATTGAGAATTTCATTATGATGAAAAGGGTATCCAAAATGTAAAAAATATCTAAAAACTAAGAAACTTGAAATTTAACTATTTTGGGTGATGCAAGATTGCCCTCTACACCAATCGATGCTCCAAAGATCACCAACCATACAGTGTTAGGCATTTGTCCATATGGTAATACCTAATTCATCTATCCATCCAGATAGGAATCTACCCAAACAGGTAGACATCTATCCATAAGGGATAGGATTGTGCTCTAGCTAGAGACTTAGGACTCATCTGACCATCCAGTGTCCTAAGTCACTCACTAAAGACTACACTTCCCTTTGAAGTGCACCGCATGTCACGCCCTTAGGAGTATGTAGAAAGAAATATGTAGCTTGAGTCTTGTCTCAAAAATTTAGCCTATGGTCTCAAGGAGTCAAGCTTAATCCATCCAAGATCCCTTCCGAGTATACAGGAACATATTTTATCTTTATCTTTATGTTTAAAATTCTTAGCCCTTTTCGATCAAGTGATTCTCTTGAATAATTAAATTATATTTTAATTCATCATTATCTTAGCCTTTTCCTAACCCCATCCCCAAATGCTTGAGGTACTGGGAGCATCCTTCGTTGCCTAGACTGCCTACATACCCTGCTTCCAAATGGGATCAAGGCATAAAATATGTAGTTCTATTTTATAAACTATGTTTGATGTGAACTATTATGTGGGTATGCAACCCTTTCTTGGGCCTCTTTTTCCCCAGAAAGTTCCTTTGCGATTGCTACCCATGAAGGGGAGCATTAAAATAATATAAGTAAATAGCCTCCATGACTATTACTTGTTTATTAGCATCTAAATCCTAGTTCCTAAAGAACGTCTCGCTTGAACCTGCTTAAGGTACAATTATCTTTAATTACATAACAATAATAAGACAAATTCCATCGAATCCTATAATGGGGTTTACTAGGTTTGGACTAGCAGATTTTTGTTCATTTGAAGTTATCTTATTAGATTATCGATCCAAGAGAGATTACCTATCTCTTGGATTTTATTAACATACTGTTCCTTATTTCTCCCCAATGATTTAAAGGGATGATGCCACATACACCATTGTTGTAGCTTTGTTAGGCTATAGATGAAGTACCTCAAGCACAATCGCTTTACCCGTAAACGTGAGCAAAATGCATCGTTGATACCGAACGTTGTTGGTTTTAGTTTCAATTCTTGATAAAAGTGTTCTATCTAAAATAAAATAAGAACATACTAATTTCATCAAAAATAAATATTGTAAGTAAGCTTTACTACCAAATTAAAGCACTAATCAATTTAAGGATAACTTATCTAATTCTATTTGCCTTGAAAATCAATTACTTTAGAAGTTAGTTAAACTAATAATAATTATAAAAACAAAACATAACTAAATCTTTTGTAATACTAATTTTTTTTTTAAAAGTGAAAATAAATTTATCCAAACTAAATGCTAGAATTAAACTATATTAATGAATTGAAGATTATTTTCCTAAACTAATACTATGAGTCTTTGC
This sequence comes from Sequoia sempervirens, assembly GCA_007258455.2. Taxonomy (NCBI): domain Eukaryota; kingdom Viridiplantae; phylum Streptophyta; class Pinopsida; order Cupressales; family Cupressaceae; genus Sequoia; species Sequoia sempervirens. The sequence goes on along the minus strand of VDFB02000013.1, from coordinate 135,033,022 downwards.
AAATAACTATTACGTTGCAAATATAACTTAAATAAATGCTTATTCCTTTCATAAATAAACTTATAAACTTAAGTAAATACTTATTCCTTTCATAAATAAACTTGAACTATTAAAAATACTTCAAGAAATACATTTTTGCAATAAAATTAAACTTTTAAAATACTTTAAGAGTTACTTTGCAAATAGAACCTTAATAATTGCTTTTTCATAAACTTAAATTATTTAAAATACTTCAAAAATTTGCTTTTGCACTTAAGTATTCATTTCCTTTAAAGTAAGTTTGAACAAATGAAATACCACAAGGGTTACTTTAGCAAATTTCAACTTTAATACTTATTTCCTTCTAGAATAACTTAAACTATCCTAAAACTTCTAGAATAAATAATGCTCATAAATTTATCTTAAGTATTTGATAATTATTTTTGTAACTATAAATTTGGCTAATGTTAATACTTTGAAAAATAAGATTGATCTATTCCAAGCAATTGAATATTACTTACATTTTACTAGCATTAAATTCTAAAATAAAGACTAACTTTAATATGTAAAATAAGTCCTAATCTATTACTTTAAAGGTAAAAGTAGAAGGCATTAATTAAACATCTTTTAAGAATAATAATCAACAATTACATAATCCTACTCATAATCCTAAAGATAATAAACTGAATCATTAATTTTACTCATAACTAAATTTATTTCTTGTGAGAAAAATAAAAGAATCAATTATTATAATGTAATATATGCTTATAGTTTCCATATAAATAATGTGTTGTAGAAGAGGTTATAAATGCTATCTATCTTTTCCTTCTAAAAAATATTCAATTAATGAGTTTGTATTGCCACTCTTCTTTTCCAAAATTATTTCATATAAAAATATTAATTACTTTCAATATGCCAACATAAATCAAACTTCCTATGAATATGAGTTTACTTAATAATAGCTTTGACCATTTTTCAATAATTTTTTTGAATATAGAACCCATTAATACCCATTAATTCATGGATTGTATAGTTTTTATTAAAGATTTTCTTGATATACATAAACTTAATAACTCATTACCTCTACTTACTTTTATATATTTAATTTGACTTAATATCAATACTTGAGAGAATCTACTATCTAACTTTGCAATTGATGTAATAGAACTAACCAATTTGGTTTGCCTTCTAGCTCTAGTTACTTGGTGACATCTTGTCTATTCCACGTTAAATAAATCTTATTTATGATCACTTATTCTAGGATGTCTAAGTGATAATTTATTATTTATTCTTTTCATTTACTTTTTCAAAGTAATCAATACTAATCAATCATGGAATGTAAACTTAATTGAACCATTCCCTTGAAAATATTTGCATACTATTCATTGTATAATTGAACTAATTGTATCAATATAAGTTTAATATGTAATTACCTTTGGAAATAAATGTAAACCAATGTTTATAAACTAACACTTCTCTCCTTGAACACTAATTTAATTTCCACAAAATTAGAGTATTACTAATTGTCTGAAATTAATTATAGCTTTCCCTTGCAAAATAAATTGTCTTCTTGGAGATATAATAAAATCTTAGTTTGACTCTAGTTGCTAACATATTATTGCGACTTAAGACAACATTATGTAAAATAGAAACTATTTACTTTTAACACTAATTGATTTGAAATTGAAGTAGTACTTAAGTTGACACTAATAAATTAAGCAACACTAAGTTTGAAAAAAGAACACTAATAGTTTTCCTTAAAATTAAATATTGATTGTACAATTAAGTCAAACAAGTTATTTTATTATGGAATTTAAACTCAATGAATCTATTAATCAAGACTCCAAAATATTCGATATATTATAAAAAGAATCTTTGAATAAATTTGAAGATTCTAACTTAAATATATTATATACTAAAACTACTAATCCAAAATAATGGATAATTTAAATAAATAAATCAATACTTTTGTTTTATTATTTTAAAACTTAGAGGAAATTAAAGGACTTCTAATTTAGTATCTTTCCAACTTTTATTAGAGAAAAAACAAATTATAAAAGTAAGTTTCTAATTTAATTATTTTAACTAAATTTAAATATGTGGAAAAAAAATCAAGTCAACTGATTCAAATGCTTCAAGATTTAACCTTCTAATAATGATTCTTGAGACTCTTTAGAAATTTCAAGTATTTGGAAACTAAATTTCTAATTATTTTGATTTTCTGATGTTTTTGAAGGTCAAATAGTAATAGGAGGTATGACTTATATTTTATTAGAATTTAATTTTCTTGAAATAGTTCATAGAACACTTCCACCTAAAGAAAAACATTATAATTATTATATATATATATATATATATATATATATATATATATATATATATATATATATATATATATGAATTTAATAAACATATTTTCTTTATTCAAATGAAATCCATTAAATACCTTTAATAATAATTATATTTTAGTTATAGGAATCTAATACATTTAATATTTCATATTTAAATTTTATTTTTTATTTAAATGAAATAATACATATATAAATCATATTTATTTATATTTTAATAATAAAATTGATGAGGGCGCAGCCCAAAACATAAAAAATAACCCACAAACAAGAGAATAATTTTATTATTCATAAAATAGAGCTTCTTACATGCAGAGGATCTCAAATCCCCATGTTCTACAACACATGCAAGTTACAGAAAGCTATAGAATAACCCTTTCCCAATATGCGAGCTTGTCCCCAAAAAGCTACCCAAAAATTAGAAACCCGCCCATAAATAGAGCTCCTCTTTAGTTAGGAGCCAAAACAACATTCAAATTTGAGTTTAGGTAGTTTGGTGCCAAAAATTACAACTTGAAGTTCAAATTTCAAAAGAACATTTGCAATTGTATCTTCTAGAAAGTGCACCAACTTCCCAGGGCCATAACTTTTGATCCGGGACTCCGATTCGCAAGCCGTTTGAACAGTTGCAAAGATCTCAAAGTCAATAATGCGCTTGAGATTTGCTACACTAATTTCAGAAAGTTTTGAAGCATTACGGAAAATCTAAGTGCCTCAAATCTAACTTGGAAGATTTTCAGGTGCAAATCTGGGAAACTAAAACTACAATATCTTTCAACCTAGGAATAGAAAATAAAAACCATAAATTGGGAATTTCATTATGATGAAAAGGGTATCCAAAAATGTAAAAACATCTAAAAACTAAGAAACTTGAAATTTAACTATTTTTGGGTGATGCAAGATTGCCCTTACACCACTGGATGCTCCTGCATTAAACACCTAGGGTAATTTGAGAAGTGACCCCATCACGTCTTAGATGGTTGAGGAAAACCCAACTGGTTAACCATTTCCTTAGATAGCTAGTACAAATCTTCCATAGGCCTTCCTCTCCATTTCACTAGATATTCTTCATACTGCCTGTTTCTGGTACTCCTTCCCACATGACTATCCAAGATTGCTTCAATCTCCTCCCTTTTTGAAGTAGGTGTTGGAATGCCATACTGCCCTATTGTTGGTGCTTCCTCCATTCCACCTTCATGATACTCTGTCAAATCTAAAATGTTGAACACAGGGAAATGTTCATTCCATCATGCAACTCTACCTCATATGCATTCCCTGAATCATGCTTCTTCAAAATCTTATAGGGACCAAATTTCTTCATCTTCAATTTGTTATAGGTTCCCACGGGAAACCTTTCTTTCCTTAAGTGGACCATTACTTCATCGCCAATCTGAAACTCCTTATTCCTCCTTTTCTGATCTTCCTTAGCCTTATATTGCATATTCATCTTATTAATGTGTTCTCATACCTTCTCATGTATATTCTTGATGTGCTCTACAAAATCTTCAGCTTCAGCACTTATTTTTTGCTCTTGGTCCATCTTCCTCAATTCTGGAGTTGTTCTGGGGCTACCTCCATACACAATCTAGAACGGTGATCTACCAGTGCTTCTGTTGACAAAATTGTTGTAAGAAAATTCTGCCTAGGGTAAGATCAAGTCCAATGCCTTGGGTTTATCTCCTACCAAACATCTCAATAGGTTACCTAGACTCATGTTAACAACCTTTGTCTGCCCATTTGTTTGTGGATGGTGTGCAGAACTGAACTTCAACTCTCTCTTCAGCTTCTTCCACAAGGTCCTTCAAAAGTACCCCACAAATTTGGTGTCACGATCTGAAACAATACTCTTTGGCAGACCATGTAGCCTCACCACCTCTTTGAAGAACAAGTCAACAATGTGGATTGCATCATGGGTCTTTTGACACGGAATGAAATGTGTCATCTTCGAAAACCTATCAACCACCACAAAGACTAAATCATTCCCTTGTTGTGTCCTTGGCAACCCAAGAACAAAGTCCATACTTATATCCTCCCATGGCCTCTCTGGTACAAGTAAGGGCTGATATAAGCCTGTATTCTAGCTTACTCCTTTAGCCATCTGACATACCCTGCAACTTTGTACACACTTCTTCACATCCTATGACAACTGAGGCCAATAATAATGCTCACTGATAATGGCAATGGTCTTATCCTGACCAAAATGTCCTTCCATTCCTCCACTATGCTTCTCCTTTATTAGGTTCTCCCTCATGGAACTCCTTGGGATACACAATTAACTTCCCTTAAATAACATGCCATCCTGGATTATGAAATCCAACCACCTTGTCCTGTCCACTGCTACAGGTTCCTTGTAGGCTTTCCAAGCTTCTGCAAAATCAGGATCTTCTGCATATAGTGTGTTGAGTTCATTGAACCCAACTACTTCAATCTGCATCTTTGTCATCAATGTATGCCTCTTACTTAAGGCATCTACAACCCTATTTGACTTCCCACTCCTATGTTTCAAAACAAAGGTATAACTCTGCAAAAACTCTACCCATTTCATATGCCTCTGATTTAATTTTTCCTGACTATTTAGGTACTGCAACCTGATGATCAGTATATAGAATAAATTCCTTCGCAACAAATAATGTCTCCATTTCTTTAATGCTTGAACTATTGCATAAAATTCCTGATCATATGAGAATACTTTCTCTTGGCATCATTTAACTTTTCACTAAAATAGGCAATGGGCTTACCTTCTTGGCTCAACACTGCTCCAATGGCACAACCACTAGCATCACAATCCACCTGAAACACCTTGTTGAAATTTGGGAGGGCTAGAACAAGTTGCTCTCTCTGTCACCTTCTGCTTCAACAGTTCAAATTTTTTTTCCGCTCTAGTGCTCCACTTGAATTCCTTTCTATCCCCTCTCATTGTTTCAGTTAGGGGTCCACAAATACTACTGAAGTTTCTAATGAAATTTCTATAAAAACTAGCCAAACCATGGAAAGATCTCACTTCGGTAGCAGTTCTTGGGGTAGGCCATTCCAAAATAGCCTACACCTTCTCTGGGTCCATCTTGAGACCTTCTACTGAGACAACAAACCCCAAGTACACTAACTCCCTCTTCAAAAAATTGCACTTCTTCAGATTAATCAATAGTTTCTCTTTGCTTAACTTCTTAAAGGCTCTCTGAATATGCATCAGATGCTCATTCAACATCTTACTGAAAATCAAAATATCATCTAAATACACAATAAAAAAAACTTTATAGAAATTCTTTTAGTACCTCGTTCATGAGCCGCATGACTGTTCTCGGTGCATTGGTTAGCCCAAAAGGCATGACTAACCACTCGTACAGGCCCGCTTTGGTTTTGAAGGTAGTCTTCCATTCATCTTCCTCTCGAATCCGGATCTAGTGATATCTACTCTTCAGATCAATCTTTGTGAAGTACTGAGCTCCACTCAAACAGTCCATCAGGTCATCCATCCTTGGCAGGGGAAATCTGTACTTGATTATTATCTTGTTTATGGCTTGGGAATCTGTACACATCCTCCACTCCCCATCCTTCTTTGGTGCTAGTACTGCAGGTACTGCACATGGACTCAAACTCTCCCGTATCAAACCCTTTCTCAACAACTCTTGAACTTGTCTGTTCAACTCCTCATTTTCTCTGGAGTCATTCTATGAGCTGCCTTATTTGGCAAATTGGCTCCAGGAATCAAGTCAATCGATGGTGATCTTCCTTATTGGTGGTAAACCCTTAGGTACATTATCAGAAACAATATCCTAAAACTTATCCAACATCCCAGAAACTTCTTATGGAACCTTCTCACTATCCTCCTTACTCATTCTAGGAATCAATGCATAACACACATGCTCATGCTTCATACCTTCTAAAATTTTTCTTCCATCTACATAACAAATTCTAGCACTACTGCATACCTTTTCTTCGGTCTCCTTCAGGGGTTTCAACTTGTGACAAACCCCATCCTTTGTTAAGGAATAAGTGTTTGCATGGCCATCATGTATAGCTCGCCTATCGAACTGCCACGGCCTCCCCAACAACATGTGACATGCATCCATGGGGATGATATCATAGAGTACCTCATCATGGTAGCTCCCGATCTTGAACTTTACTAGGCACTGCTCATTGACCAAAACTTTGTGGTCTTTTTGCAACCGCAATCGATACGGATGTGGGTGCCTTTCCCTCTTTAGCTTCAACTTTGTGACCATCTCCTCTAACACCAGATTATCGGTGCTCCCATCGTCAATAATGACATCACAACATTTTCCTTCACACTTGCACCTTGTGCGAAAAATTCTTCCTTTGTTTTGGTTCCTTTTCCTCAGTCACCAGGGCTCTCCTAATCACTAGGGCTTCTCCCCTTTTAGCATCATCTGAATGTTTAGATTGGGCCTCCTCATCTGCATGCGCAACCATTCCATGACCTTCTAGCCTTTTGTCTGCCCTTCCTTGGTGTTGTGGACATTCATAGGCTCGATGCCCTTCTTCACCACACTGGAAACACGTTCCTTTGAAACCACCTCTTCCAGATCCTTGTCCATATCTTCCTTGTCCTCTACCTATTTGATCACCACTATTTTGATCACGAGGGCGGTAGAAGTTGTCATTCCTTTGGCTTCGGCTGGTACCCACATCTTCACTTTTCTTTTCATCATCATTTTGGCTTCCTGAAGGTCTTCCATTACCGCTTGCGCTTTGACCTCCTCGTCCTTTTTGCTTTCCATCAAATCTTTTGTTCAACTTCTCTTCCACCTTCAGAGCAAACTAATACACATCCTCAATGGTGGTAATTCTGACTAGGCTTAACTCCTTTTGAATGTTGGGTCGTAACCCATTAAGATATTGGGCTGCTTTCTCCTCATTGGCCTCTGTGTGACCTGTTCTAATGATTATCTTGTGAAAATATTTAGTATATTCTTTCACAGATCTACTTCCTTGCTTCAACCCTTACAATTTCTTCAACAGATCTAACTTGTAGTCCACTGGTATGAACTGCTTCTTTAGTTTCTCTACCATGCGATCTCATCTGGTGATCTTGCCTTTTCCTCTTTGATTTATTTCCAACTGGACCTCTTTCCACCAAATACTGGCATGGCCCTTCAGCTTCATTTTTGCAAACTTAACCCGATCTGGGTCCTCTACTTCCTCATACTCAAAATATTCTTCTAGCTCGTTGATCTAGTCGATCAACTCTTCCGGGTTCAGACTTCCAGAATAACTGGGGACTTCTGCTCTGGGTATTTTCTTGATCTTCAAAATGGCCCTTATTAGCCGCATTTGGTCTTGATCAATTGCTTCTTCTTCCTCTTCTACATTTGAACCTTCTTCCTCTCCTTCATCCTCACTTTCCTCCCTCGGGTTTAACCCTCTTCTCAACTGCTCTTGTAATGCATCAATCTATCTCTAAAGGGCTGCTAGTGCATCTCTTCCAATAGTATTTATGCTGCCTCGACCACCTCTGACACCACCATGCCTCTAGGCATCACTCTTGGAGGCATATTTCTTGACCTCGACCCACAACCACGGTCCTGGTGTGAACTTCCACACGATCGACGATCTGTCCACACGCTCAAAAAAACCTCGCTTTGATACCACTTGATGAGGGCGCAGCCCAAGACTTAGAAAATAACCCACAAACAAGAGAATAATTTTATTATTCAGAAAATGGATCTTCTTATATGTAGAGGATCTCAAATCCCCATGTTCTACAACACATGCAAGTTACAGAAAGCTACAAAATAACCCTTTCACAATATGCGAGCTTGTCCCCAAAAAGCTACCCAAACATTAGAAACCCGCCTATAAATAGAGCTCCTCTTTAGTTTGGAGCCAAAACAACATTCAAATTTGAGTTTAGGTGGTTTGGCGCCAAAAATTACAACTTGAAGTTCAAATTTCAAAAGAATATTTGCAATTGTATCTTCTAGAAAGTGTACCAACTTCCCAGGGCCATAACTTTTGATCTGAGACTCTGATTCGCGAACCGTTTGAACTATTGGAAAGGTCTCGAAGTTAATAATGCACTTGAAATCCACTATGCCGATTTCGATAAGTTTCGAGGCGTTCTGGGAACTCTAAGTGCCTTAAATCTAACTCAGAAGATTTTCAGGTGTATATCTGGGAAACTAAAACTACAATATCTTTCAACCCAGGAATAGAAAATAAAAACCGTAAATTGGGAATTTCATTATGACGAAAAGGGTATCCAAAAATGTAAAAACATCTAAAAACTAAGAAACTTGAAATTTAACTATTTTTGGGTGATGCAAGATTGCCCTTACACCACTAGATGCTCCTGCATCAAAAATTTACCATTTTAATATTACATTGAAACAAAATAATTAATCTTAAATATATTTTATCTAAATCAAAGAAAATTATAGCTTTTTAGAAAGTATTTTTATTTGGGGAAGGAAGCTGTAGCTTTTCTCTTTTTTTTTTAATAGAAAATCCTGGAGCAGTTTTGAAAAGTATTTTAACAATTATAATAAAATAGATTCTTTATATTCTTCTTCTTCTTCTTTTCCTTTCTTTCTTTTTATGATTTAATTTAATCAATATTTTAATATATATATATATATATATTTTAATATATAAAATTAAATGTATTTATAAAATATCAATATAGTTACATAATAAAAGAAAGTTTTAAAAATAAATCTTTGTGCATGAACAAAGAGGATGTAATTTGGACTAAAATTCTTAAAGTAAATTTTGATATAAAATTATATGTGTAAATACCAATATAAATTCATAAAAATATTATACATAAAGATTTGGATTAAAAATTTTAAGTTAATTTTTAATGTTGATTATTGAATACCTTTGCCTACAATCATCCAATGATTATAGAAAATAAAATATTTTAAATGATTATTATTTTATATTTCTCAGTTTATGTATATAGAGAAAATAATTTTAACAGAGGAAAGAAAAATATCAATGAAATCTTAAGGAGCTGAAGATCAATTTTTTATTTTTTTTACAAGAAAATTTCAAGCAATAAAATTCTCCTTTTGATTCCTAATCTTTTAAAAATTAGATAAGTAAATTAAGGGACCTACCTACAACGCAATAATTTCCTTCTCTATTGAACCAACCCTTAGCCCCCTCTTAAAATGAACCCAATCTTCAACCTCTCTTTGCCATGAGTTGAACTTCAGTCTCTATCATTCAATGAAGTTGTCTTCCCTTGAAAACAATATACTATTCCCAAAAAAAACAAGGGAAAATCTATACGGATGTATTCTTCTTCTTTCTTGCAATACAATTTCTTCCCCAAAAATTGTTGTAGGCATTCCCAAAAACTTCACTGCAAAATAATTCTCTAGAAATAAAAATGACAAGAGCCCCCAAAAGCTTGCTTCCTGGATGCATAAGCTTCTTTTCATTTTATAAATTTTTTAGGGAAATAAAATATTAATAGTTTCCATGTCATGGAACTAATTTTAGAATTGTAACTCCCATGCAAATTTAATTTGTGTAACTCCCCACTGTCATAGAATATTCCTAAAATAAGACATGCAATAAACAACCTTCATGCAAAAATTACAAGTGTAACTCCTTATGCCATAAAAGTTCCAATTTTAGTTTGATTCTCTCATAAATTAGAAAAAGACTTTTATTGCCAATTGTCATCTCCTTTCTCAATAAAATATTAAATCAATTTGGATTATTAAATTTAACTTGCTTTAATTAATTTATTTAGGTTTCATGTATTTTAATTTAAAAATGCTTTTATTTATTTATTTATTTTTATTATTTTATTTTATTTTCTTATAACTATTTATATTTTGATTATTTCATTAATTGATATAATTAATTAATTAGTTTATTTATTTCTCTATAGTTTTAACTTAATAATTGTATCTAAAATAAAATATTAATTGTCTTAAATTCACTCCACAAAATAAGGATTTTTCAAATGTTTTTAAGGAAAAGGGTTGTGACACTATGTGTGATATGTTGACTTAAACATCATCAGAGATGCAAGATTGAAACTTAACAATATTTAATGTAGGTGATGAAATATTGAGATCAACCAAATAAGAACAATCACCCACAAGATCATCACATAACACATCATTTTTTCCTGAGTGGAAAACCCTCTTGGGGAATAAAAACCACTTGAAAAATCTATCTCTTTATTCACATAGAGCACCAACTCTTTACAATTCAGGAGCACCAGCTCCTTTACTTTTTAGGAGCACCAACTCTTACAAGATTACAGGAGCACCAACTCCACAACTTTTAATGCATAAAAATCATAGCATTCAATCAGAACCCTAGAAGTGTAGTTTGCATTCCTATAATTTCAATAGAAGACTATAAAATTTTCAATAAGCACATTGAAGAATGTTGTATCAGAATAACATCTTCCAGAAATGTAATAATCTTATAATCACAACAAATATTTTCAATGTAATATATCTTTTGTATCAAATGTCTGATAAAATCATATTCCTCTTTCCAATTCCACATGATAATTTCTAAAGTTCATCTTTTAAAGACCCTGCAAATAATAATCTTTGTATATAGTTTATGTAACTGTCAAACCAACTAAGGTTAGGGTTTGAATGAAAAACCTAAATAATCTCTCTTAACAAAACTTTATTAAACCATTAACAACAACTATATAATATGTTTCTTTTCAAGATGAGATTCTAGAAACCCTAATGGTTTTTTTAAACCAAAAGAAAATAATACTTAACTCTTAAGATGCTCAAAAAAAATAATCCAAAAACTTTTAATCAAAACCACAAAAGCACACAAATTTTTCAATACCTAGTCATGATGGCAAAAACTGAATGAAAAAACATGATGGCATATCAAGGATTTCATAACAACCCAACTGGAAAGATGCCATCAAATCTCCTTTAACTAACTTCCACATTCGAGCTCTTAACCATTGATAATTATCAAACTAGAAAACCATTCTTAATGTCATTTAATCAAACAAAAATTCTAGTAAAACTATCCATGCTCTCTGCCATATTCTCTTAGTGTCGGTTGTGAAAGCTTCAAGAGCTACATTGCAGCCAAGAAAATCATCCATGGTGGCTAGGGTTCCAAACCCTTCAAAACGATATTTCCCTAAATTTCTTTCTTTCAAGTCTGTCAAAGACTTTATCAAACATAATGATGTTTTGAAGTCCGAAACAAATAAAAAAATAATAGTTAATAAACCATTATTATGTTTTTAAATCCAGTGTCAAGTCTTCAATGTATAAAAAATCATTCCACATCATAACCAACAGATCATTTCCAATGCCAAGTCACTAACAAGTGAAGTGAAGTCACATGAATTTTGAGTCCCATGCAACCTGATATAAACATTATGGAAATATCAATACCTTATTACCAAACAAAACCTTTAAGATAACGACAATCAAAACTTCTTATTCGAAACAAAAACTTCTCTAATGTCGATGTCACATACAATGTGACTATTCAAGTTGCTCAAAAACATTGTAAACCATGAAGCATTTTCACACTAAATATCAATGAAGAGAATATATATAAACAAGTTTAAAACTTGTAATCTACATTCCTATGCCTTTTACAAGAGATGTCGACCATGTAAAACATGGTATAAATACCTTCCCAAATTCATATGTTGAATATTGACAATACCACAATATTAAGTAAAACAATATTGTTGCCACAAAGTCAAATGCTATGAGTTGTTATCAAGCAAAAAGGCTAGCCATATAGACCTGCTCGATACTACATGTATTCTTTAGCCATCACATGATTGATGTGATTTATTTAAAGCCTAAAACCTTATTAAATTCATTTCCATGTGACTTTTAATAAAGTCATCTTCCTTTAATAATATGAAATGCAATGAGACCGATCCATATGCCAAGTTCACAATATAAACCATTGACACAATTATATTTCCAAAGCCATATGCCATGATGATATGTAATAGCAATGCCACAAAGAAAATGAGAATAATCAATCACATTAAAATGTAACAAGGAAGACTAAGATCACCTTATAATATAAAATTTGAGCCTTCCTATAACCAAACAGAAAATACATCAAGGACAACCTAATAATTTGAAAGTGATCAAGCTGAACATACCAGGGACTTGTAATGAATCATATATACTTGAATAACCATGCCATATTCTTGAAATTTTAAAATGCATGCCATGAACAATGTAAATCACCAACCAACATCGTGTGCGAGCCATGAACCATGGGAATCACCATGTGAACCAACTTGATCATTAAAATGTATCACCAAAACTAGTTTTTTCATCAAGTACAAACAATCACAATAAACAACTGAAATCCAGAACTTATGCCTTGGATTCCACCCATGGAAACTCAAATACCTATATGAGACTACATTAATAATCATATAAATTAATTAATTTAATTCTAGTCACAAGCTTACTAGTAATATATTATGCATATTATAGGATTAAGGGCACAAAACATCTACTCTCATCTCTCCTATTCATTTTGAATTATATTAGATCCCTTACTACAAGAGAAAGTACATACCTCTATTCAACCCTTGTGTCATTAAATACAAGTGTATATTCTTATTCTTATTTTATGTTTTTTGTTTGTATTTTTTTTTATTAAGCACCTTTTCATGACATGCATGTATGCTTCTATGCCTAGTAGATTATTGTGATATATTTCCTTTTTTTTTTAAGTATTCTTTTTTTAATGTGTATAGTGATTTTATTCTCTAGATATATTTAAAAAATACATGCAAGTTTATTTGAATGAAGAATAAATAACCAATTTTTTTTTTTTTTGGAGAAATGCATAAATCCTATATATAATATATTAATATATAAAGAGGAAAATACAAAGGAAAAGTTGGGAAACATCAACTGGCATGAAATAGAGAAAAAGTTCCATAAAGGATACAAACTAATACCATTTAATGTGAACAAAAGAGCAAAAGGCAGATGCCAATGACAATTTGAAATAAAATTTGTTACGTTTCTGCACAAGTGTCCAATGGTTTTCCATAGAATCCATCTCAGAAAATGAAGTTTTACATGATGGAATTTCCAGATTCCTATCCTCTATATGATTTTTTTGTTCCACAAATTCCTCACAAGTCCTGATCTTATTTAATTTACTATCTTGTGGAAGAGTGAGATTCACATCATGTTTTTTTGCTAGAGTGATAGATGAAGTAGATTTTAGCCCAAGTCGAGTGAGCTTTTATCTAATCTTGTTGAAGAGTGACAATATTTACAGCAAATTATGTTGAAAGAGTCATTGATGAAGCAGAAGAATCAATTACTTTCTACCCAGGTGGGGGGCTTAGAGGGCATTCTTCCACCATGAAGCCTATTTTTTAACTGATTTACTTTTGATGTGACATGCTGCAACCACATGACCTATTTCAAAACATCTCCTGCACTAGAAGGGAAGTCCTTCATAATCCAATAGTTAGGTATAGGAATGACCAACAACATTAATAATTATATTAGTAGGAAGTTGTTTGGGGAGGTCTAATTGCAGTAAAATTTGAGACAAAGTAGTATGAGAAAAATCTATAATTTTTTAATCTACAGTGAAGAAAGAGCCTAATGACTCACCAATAGATTTGAAACAAGAGTGGATCCAAAATTGAAGCAAAAGATTTGGAAACCAAACCCAGACTGATATAATGTTGAAGGATTCAGAAGAAGGGTTACAAGTTGACATATTTTATTTTATTTGGTATGAATTCTATATACAATCATGTATATGTTTATCATTTCACTTTAGCATTATTCTTCCTTTGTAGTTTCACTAGCCCACTAAAGTTGAGATAAAATCTAATTATGAAAATTGCATACGTTACAATTTCTTTTACTATGTTTTGCAATCAACTTAGTTTTTCACTTTATCTTTTTTCTTTTCCCCTTGTCTATCCCTTCTTTACATATTTTCTTGTCTTGTGTGTTCTTATTTATCCCTTGTTCACACATTTCTTAGTCTTGCACATATTTTCTTACCCTTACATGTCTTGTAATTCCTATTTATCATGTCCTAAGAACCTTTTATAATCCTTACTTATCATATCTATGTGATATTTCTCCTTCCTCCACCTAACATTTGATTTTTGTCTCACCCTTCCAATGTTAAAACTTTTGTTTCAAATTTATTTCACGCATGTGTTACTTCGTAAAGATCCAATTGTTGTGCAACCACCTCTTATGTTTATTTTTGAACCCTTTTCCTTTCTATAATATTTATTTTATTTGATAATACATTTCATTTTACCCCTATTAATAAACCTACCTACCTATTTCCCATATTCATATACCTAGAAACCTCCAAAATCTTACAATACATTCCTTTAATTCCCATCCTTAAAATATAGTCCACAAGTTGTTACACTTTGAAGTATTATTTCATTGTTCAAGCACTCTATTTAAGAGACATTATTAAAACTTGGTACCATTGGAGTTCATGTTTTATCTTTATTTAACTCTCTCTTGTCTCTCTCTTTCCATTTCTCCTAAATTTTTTCTATCCATTTTCTTAATATCCCAGCCCATTATATTCCCCATTTATTTTCTAATTTTGCATACTCTCTTTCCCTTAGCCTCTCTTTTCTTACTTTTACCTCCAAGCCCTCTTCTATTCCCATTTTCTAATTCCCTAGCCATTATTTTCTTATAAACCTTCTAGGATAATCTCTTACACTTGAGGATATTTCTTGTTTCCACCATTGTTATTCATTGTAGATGTTTATTTCCATTTCCTAGATCTACACACATTATTTTTAAAATGGTTGTGGTT
Organism: Sequoia sempervirens; assembly: GCA_007258455.2. Lineage (NCBI taxonomy): Eukaryota > Viridiplantae > Streptophyta > Pinopsida > Cupressales > Cupressaceae > Sequoia > Sequoia sempervirens. The sequence goes on along the minus strand of VDFB02000013.1, from coordinate 135,017,909 downwards.
TCTTCTTGGAATAAACTACAAGGGAGTTGAGTGAGGAAGGATCCACTTTAACACTTTATTTTTGGAAGGCCTTATTCTTCTACATATTTTTGGAGTATATTTATGCAAACAAAAACTTATAAGAAGTGAATCTTAATACATCACAAGGATTTTTATGTAATTATGTGAGTACCATTTATGGCCCTTTGTGCTATTCTACTTAATAATTCCACCCTTATTCTAAAGGAATGATCCCAACATCACCAAAAATATTGAGAAATCACCTTCTATAATTTGTACAAAAAATCATATTTTGTTTCAATTTTTTATCATCTATAGCATGCTAGAATTCTCTGGGGCAGTGCAAGATCATGAGGATCCAAACTAGGCCCTGAAGTGGCAATGGAAATTCAAAAAAATAGACTTAGTCATCTTGACATAAAAATTTGAATAACTTAACATAATTTTAAAATAATGTAAAAACAAATTTTGTAGCAAATTGAATGTTTTGAATAACTTAACATAATTTTAAAATAATGTAAAAACAAATTTTGTAGCAAATTGAATGTAGTTTTTAAGATACTATTCCTTTTTTGGAAAAAAAGTAAATCTATTTGGTGAAAAATTTAAATTTCAATGTAGTAGTACCAAATTTGAAGAAAAAAAAAGTAGGTGTATGTTTGACCAACCTAAGTACTGTAAGAAAAAAGTAATATATTTATTTGAAACTTTCAATATAAGTAGAGGAAACATGCCTAGATGTGCCACATTTTTTTGTAAGTAAATAATTAGTTATGAATTTTTTATGATTTTTTTTTTAAATATTAAAACTTGTTTGTATAACCACAATAACTTAGTCTAAAATTTATGAAATTCAAATTTTTTTATCCAATAATATGGGAAGCATATAATGTGCTACATCTTTCAGATTTAAAAAATGTGAAATTGTTTAAAAATTATAGACTTTTTCAAGCAACCTATCAATCAGGACTTTAGTTAGAATGTATGTATAAAATCAATAATAATTATTTATTTAATTCCAAATAAGGTGCATCTTATATTTTTGGAAATCTGAAAATTTTTCTCAATAAACCCTTTTCATTTCATCAAATTTGGATTAAAAAAAAAGTTATCAACCATTTTTTGTCATATCGCCACTTTTGTGACCCTCATGATCCTGCACTCGCCCTCTATTTTATATTTAGTTACCTTGTATACTTTTTGTTCTTTTACTAGTTGGATATGTTACTTCTCTATATTTTCATGTCAAAAGATAGTAACTAACACTTTTTATACCTAGAAGATCTATTGCTTCATTAGTTCTAATTTGGAGCTAATCTAGTATAGTTCATTTTATTCTTGCTCTTAAAATATTTTCACCCATTTGCGAGAGAAAACCTATTTTAACCTTAAAAAATTATAGGAACCTTATTGAAATAATTACAAGCATGCTAATTTGATACAATTTATTTCTCCATGGTTCTTAATTTACTCTTTTGATTCTTTTAACGTTAATTTCCTAATTAAATTTTTACTCTATGTTTCCAAATGTGTTGTCCGTCTCAACTCTAGTGCATGGCAGATTACTTTAGGATAGTAAATTTTATATTAAATCTATGTGTGCCTTGATATGATCTATTTTAAAATAAATTCTTAAAATAAAAAATATCTTTGATCAAAGTTTCTTAACATCTAATTAAACTAAGAAGGGATAATTTATGTTCTTTCAAAGGATGGGGTCAAAATATTTAGATACATCCTTTCATGCTCAGATAACTTTATTATTTATCACTAATTACTACTCATAGTAGGTTGTGCGACTTGAAAAAACATTATATCTTAAAAATAAATATAAAACTCATAAGATATAAGGATTGAATTTAACGATATTCTCTTGAATGGTTCTCTACAAATACATGAAATGGTTTCTTCCTAGAACACTTGAACTCTAAGAACACCTAAACCTATATTTTGGTTTAAAATGAACTCAAATTAAACTTCAAGGAGAAAGTATAACTCAATATATTTGTAATATTTATATTTATAGCTTTCATTATATGTATATTAATATTAGTTTCTTGTCAATTGGTGATAGATTCAAACCATAAAACACTATATAGAGGAATGAATTATCATTATATAGGTGAATGGCATAAAATTTATCTTACTAATTTAAATAAATTTTATAGCTCAAATTTGAGGTATTATACTCTCATTGCATTTACCACCAAACTAGTTGCATTTACACTGTAACCTAAAACTAGAGATATAAATAATAAAATAATAATTGTAGACACCTAAAATATGACTTTAACCAACCACGCCTAATTTTAGCCTATCCCAAGCCATTAATGATTCCTTTAATAGAGGTATGAACTACCTTAGTAAATTACATAGTATATTTTGTGTTGTATCTATTGGAGTTGATAGTGCACCCCACAACTCCAACATGGTATTAGAGCACCAAATCTATGACTTCTTGATGCAATGCTAGAAGAAGAAACAACTCAACAACTAAACTTACTCAATCTGGTTTGACAAATCTCTAACATATCCTTTATGTCCTTGTAACTAAGACTCCTTTTTCCCTCAAAAATTCTTGAAACCAAAGTACTCAAACTAAAACATGGCCCAAACCACATGGAGATTCCACACAATACCTTAAATAACCTCAAATAACAGACTTCAAAACCAAAACACCTTAAATTAGAGAATTCACATAGTGGACCGTCCTAACACCAAGACCATGCCCATTAAGCCTCATAAAAAAAACAATCTCAAAAAACCAAATCAATTTTCTTCTTTAATGGCACCAAAATGTATTAAAATACCATTTCAACCTTTTCAAGCTTCCTTGTCAAAATATCAACCCAAATTCACAAACCAAATACTCTAGAACCTCATTGTCCCCTTTGTTTACCAAACTGTCATACAAAGAACAATATATAAATGATCACCAAATACTTTAGCCACCAAGTATTATAAGGAAAAATGATTAAACACATCCTAAACACCACACAAAATAGTAATTACATAAGGATATCTCATATTTCACAAACAAAATTCATAAAATTCACTCTCTATATTGTTCTACCAGTCCTTTGCAAGTTAATCAGACCTAAGTCTTATTGATTTACCATCTCCATACACAAATTATCCCAACCAATACTTAGAACATGTTTCTTTAAGCTTGCTCAAGCTTATCGAATCCCAAAAAAGCTCCTTACCACATGTGATTTTCCAAGCCCTAATTTTAAATCTTATCAAATTCTATATTTTATACTCTGTAGCAACCTTTAGCCTTGAAGTTCCATGCCTAAACCTTGTCTTTTTTATCCAAAACCATTAGATCATGAAATAACATGCATCTAAGATTATCCACACCAAAAATTAGAAGATTCCGCCTTAAAATCAAGGAGAAACATGATTTATTTTACCTTTGTTTACCCTTTGTTTACCCTAACAAGGGTTTTAACTGTTTTTAGAAAATTATCAATGTCTTGCTCAAACGATAACCAATTCACATGAAAAAAAATGAGTTTGGAAGGTGATTGATCACTTTATCACTTACAAACAATTAAGCATCCATTTGAGCCCATACAAATCCATACAAAGCTAAGAAACAAAGAATTTATGTGAAAATATATAGAAAATAATGCCTTTATTCATTCAAAATATGAAATACAATCAGCCATGAATTCAAAATAGTTTACAAAGCCTTTTTAAAGGCATTCAAACTAGTTTTACACCTTCCAATTGACTACTAACTACCTATCCACTGAATTGAAACTAAATGCCTCTTCATCTTCCCTCTTTACAATTTTGCATATTTGTGACAAGCTTTGAAATATATTGGCATCTTTTTACATTATTTTCAATTTTGACCCAAAACACTAAACATTAACCTCCTAATCCTATGAAAATGACCTCAAAATCCTTATTACAAGGTCGAGATACTAAAATTGAATCAAATTTCAAAAAAATTCCTCATGGAGGAAAATTTTGATAAGGTGCTCTTGCACCACTTCTTGTCCAAATTTTGAGAGATTCAGCCTTGAGGGAAAAATCACCTCATCCTAGAGCGAAACAAGCATCATCGTTAAGTCCATAATGGCAAAAAACCTAATGAACGCTAGTTGAATCACTCAAATCTGAGTAGTTGCAAAATTTTTTTTTTTTTTTTTCAATAGGGATCTTCGTACAAAATTTGTATGGCCATATGGATCAATATGACCCCACTACATTGATTTTGGTAACCTATGCAATCATTAAAATTCACACGTATTTTTTAAAATTTTGGATTTTTAATCAATTTTTTATTAATTATACAAAATACTAAGAGGGGGGTGAATCACTATTCCATAAAACCATTCAACTATAGAACATCCAATTATTAAGGCAAATACAATTGCAAACAAGAATGAAGACATTGATTTAAACATGACTCCACAAAACACATCAACATCAGATTTTTAGTTGGAAAAACCATGGTGAGGATTAGCTCACAATATATTATATCTAGATATAGTATATTACAGGGCTCACTATCAGGACTCAGTGTCCTTAAAAGGCTCATAGCATGAATACAAAATGAAATGGCTAACCGCCAAGTTATAAAATGGTGTGACTCACTACTAGGACGATGAATTGATGAAATACACCTTCTATGTGTTGAGTTCAGTTCCAATGAGCCTTTGAATGTATTGCTCTACTTAGCAATCATAAAAAAATTCTTCTTTGATCCTTGAATTCTCCCAAAATACACTACTTACATCTGATAAATCATTTAAGCTTGCACATTCACATATCTCTCAATCTTCTTCACATCACTTCACACACATTTCACACACCCACTTTCAACTCCAAGATGTCTCATATATATACAAGTATATTTCATTCATTAACTAGGCCAGCCTAATTAGATGAAAAGAAATTAATCAAAATAGCTCTTGTCGGAACCATATAAGATTTAAGATATATTTTTGTCCATGTAGTGCTCAATATAAAGTCAGTGTAGATCTGTAGAGGATTCAACTAACATCCACAAAGTATAATTAATCTTCTTAATACATGTCATATATTAGGTCGACCAAGAATAGGATCTAATCATAAAAAATCTAAACCAACACAAACTTCTCAAGGTAAACACCTTCCAGATCTGATATTACTTCAATTTACTATCACATTAACATTAGAGAGACTACCATTAGAACCACAACTTCATAATGTCCTTAAGAAAATGTGGAGTCTCCCATGTTGGTATATTGAACATAGAAACAACTGTAGTGTATAGATTCAAACTCTATCATTGATAACTTTCTATACACAACACAAAAATTCTCAAGATCCTAAATGAGTCATATTGATAAGATTAAGAGAGTAGAGTCATATCTTCTTCTTGTGGTGAATTCCAGACTCAAAAAATAACACACTGGACCATAACATTATTAACAAAGAAAACTTCTGGTGTAGATCAACTTCTGGTATAGATGGTGTTGTATATCAAATATGCTTCCCACAATGTTGACACCAATAACAACACTAGAACAACCAAATCAACCTATATACACTTCATGCTCATGTTGCTAGGTTCCCATTTTCCAAAAATCTCCCCCTTTGGAATTGATGGCAACTTGCATATCAAAAACATTTTTATCCTAATATGAAACAATTGAATATTCCCCCTTTCAAGGTTAATGCTCCTCCTTTACAAAATTGCTCTTGAAAAAAATGTTTTTCCTCTTACTATCTATCTCTCTCCCCCTTTTACATCAATGGAAAAGGTCATGTAAGGGTTCAATATACTTCCTCGAATATGTATATGCATCAAATATTAACCAAAAAAATGATGTGAAAAATATTAACTTGAAGAAGAAGATACTTTGAGGTTCTTCAGGGTATCCTTCCATGTAGCTTTGCCTTCTCCCCACAATCCTTTTGCACTTGAAAGAGTCTTGTATATTAGTTCAAGCTTAGTTAAATACTCTATACCTTCTTCCATAGTGTTGGGACTAAGATTTATTTTTGATAGATTACCAACACTATCAAGGGCACTGGATACAGGAATATGCTTGAGTTTTACCAAATCTCTAAGTGCCACATACTTCTTGATCACTTATGTTCTCTGATTCTATAGGGAAAATAATTTTTCATGTAGTTGCACAATGTAGGACCATCTTTGATTGTCCCTGTCATCTACCAAATTATACACATCTACTTGGCTACACAATCAAATTTCATTCTTTCTAATTTTATCTCTTGTATTTAATGTCTTATTAGAGAAATTCAAGTAGAAAGATACTAACTCCTGAGCTTATTTCTCATAATCCTAAATGACCTTTAATTCCTTCACAACTTTGTGTTGTGCATCTACACATTTCTTCCTGATGACTTCTAGATTTTCTTCTGCATACCTATTTCCTGTTTGTACTTCCAGTCCAGAGATGTATGATTTCAGAGAATTAATCATACTCCTAATATTTCCCACAATGGATATAGATGAACTAAGGCTGGCATCGGGAATCACTTCATGTAACTCTTTTAATGCTTCTCAAATATTTGTGCTTTCATGCTCATGTTGAGCTCTCTCAAATTCACTTCCTTCCGGTTCTATGATTCCTTGCTTGATAATAACACCTTTTCTCTTCTTTCCAGTTCCTATTGCACTTCTAGAGGCTTTAGTTAGAGAGATTTCTTCCACATCTATCCTATTAGGGTTCTTGCGGCTCTCTAGAAGCACTTTTGCATAATGGTAAATTTCTACCTCAATTACTTTATAATCCAATTTAGAAATCCACACAAGTATGGATTCAACTACTTCCATATAATAGAAATCTATAGAGACAAGGAAATTGATGTTTCCAATATATTTTTCAACCATATTTTTTGGAAATTTTTTTCTAATATTTATTCTCATCTAAAATGTTCCAAAGAATGCTCCAAGAGTAGTTTCTTGAGCATCTAAACCACCAAGATTTGTCATGAGATTCCTAATATAGTGAGCTATTGGTTTTGTGCTTGTCCATTCTACCCTTCCAATTACCGGTAACTCTTTCATAAAGTAAAAGAGTAAGCAAACTGTTAAAGTATCATACTAGAATGTAACTTTCTTATTATTCTTGATTTCTTTCAAATTCTTCAATAGATACAGTCGAAGAAGCTCACAAAGATCATAATTAGTACCATTTTTTAACTATATCACATGCATTGTATGTAGTAGAGGTAGAAACTATGTAATCATTACTTGGTAAGAAAACAAATTGTCCAATAATCATTGTAGCATACCGAATTACCAGATCTTCAATTGTACCAAAAACTAGTTCTTTTCATTTGAGGGTCAAACCAGTCATCTCTATTATCTCTTGATCATTGACAATCATTTGTTTCAAAAATTTTCTAGAGAAACATTAACCAGTCACATCTCTTATAGCTTCGCTGGTTATTAGGTTTGTTTCATCAATCCAAATAAACTCACCATGAATCCTGCTTAATGTCATCCGTACGTACTTATTGTCAAATTCAAACAATAGGGATTTGCACCATACATCCAATTTATTTTCAACTAATATTTTCTATGCATCATAATTTTTTTCCAGTTCATTCTTCCACAAAATGCTTAATAGAATTGGTGGCATTTCCTTAATTTTTCCATAAATATATGCATAAATTTCTTCAGTAGGTAATACTCTAAGATAAATGCTATAAAATGCACTCGTTGAATCTTTCAACAATTTTTTCAGAGAATACTTAATTTGATTTGAAATTTTTCTAAAACATTCACTACCTTTGAACCTTCCATTGCATAAAATTGAAAGATTCTAGAAAATGGTTTAAGAAGAATACCTCTGTAATTTTATCAATGAAGAGTAGGGTTTGATGTTTAGCTTCTAGAGCATGCTTCGAGTCCACTTTTTCTTCTTCAACTACCAAAACCAAATCCTAAAATTCTATTGTATGGAATTGCTTTGGTTTCTTCAAGCTTCCTCTACATGCTTCTTTTTCACAAATTCTTTTCATAGAATGTGGTTTCCTTAACATTTCTGAATTTATTTCTTTCATCCCAAATGCTTCTACAATAAATGGTTTAATTTACAAGTAGATCACCTTGAAATTTGTCTACACTTCCATTCTTTCAAATTCTGCAAACTTCATTCTTCACACATGTGTGTTTGAAAATTCCTTTCGCATAAGATCTTGAATTCATAACCTTATTAAATGCACTTCTATCATGACATGACATCATATATCAATGAGGGGCTTATTAATTTTTTTGAATATTTCTTCCCCTTAGCCATTGTCTAGATTAATTTTTGACAGGATTATCTTCATCAGAGAGTGGCACAGATAAAACTAATGATTTTTATTTACCTTGCTTAGATTCTCCTTCCCTTCTCTATATTTTTTCATTTCCTTTCTAATTTCTTCTGGATCAATGATCGTTTCATATCCCTTTACCAAATATTCATTTTTCAAATTTCTATTTATGTAGTCTCTGGTAAAGTGTCTTGATTTGTTGCAATCATAAGTAATATTCTTCCATCTAAATTTTATTTTACTTAGTCTATATTCACATTGATTAGCCTTGTGTCCAAATAAGTTGCAGTGATAACAGTAGCCATTAAATGAGTAGAATTCCTTGTTCAACTTCTGACTTCTTTATTCCATAACTTTATGTCCAATCCTCTTGCATTCAAAACAATGACTGGAGAATGATAAAGTATCATTCACTCTATTTTTGCTATCTTTTTTCCTAAGTCCAAATCTATTATAGGAATAACATACACCATTGAAAGATAAGTACCTTTGAGGATTAGGTTGTTTGATAGGAGTCCTTTCGATATTGCTTCTTAGATCCTTGAATTGTCCACCATTGTACCGAGTCTTCATACCAAGGGGTTGATTTTCCTTCAAAAATTTTCCTTCTTCAAATCCCAAACCACTTTTATCCATAGATAGTCTCTTAGAAGTAATCAACTCATAGACATTGCAATGCTTTCCTTGAATTTATCCTCATGTGATGAGGGTGACATTGCCCAAAACCCACACAATTCACAACAATAGATACCAACATAGAAGATGCAAGACATACAAATAACACATTCAATTATTTTTAGAAAATGAAATTATAGATTCAAAACTTACATGTTATAGCCTCATGGGCTTGATTCATTACAACAAAATCAACTTTGAAAACAAAATATATTATTTGGAGCCACAATCTGCACTAATGGATCCACCTTCTACAACCCCCACTTAACCCTTTCATCTTACCCAATAACTTCCCTAGAATGTTCTAGAAAGTGTAACTTTCCCTTTTTTTTTGGTGCCAAAAGTATTGTCGTTTGATTTCTTGCCTAGGAAGATATTTTAATGAAACTCACTTTTTAGTGGGGCAGCTTCTCAGGGCCATAACTTTTTATCCAACCATCATATTTTCAATTGTAATATATCATTGGAAAGCTTGTGAAGATATCTACAACCATATTTCACCAAATCTAAAAGATCAAAGATTTTGCACCCTATTTTGGGGCTCTAAAGGGCCTACATTTTTTAGTTTTAAACTTCATTAGAGAAATTCCCTGGGATGAAAATTTAATATCTTCCAAACAGTATAGGATTTTGAGATGATTCTTTCACCAAAAATCTTATTTTCCAATTTCACTCCTTGCGGTCAATTTTTGTGTCCATACAACTTGAATAGGTTGACTTACTAAGAATAGAAGGTGACTATTTTTTGTTGTTTCAAACTTCTAACTATCCCAAAGATTGCATGAGTTGACATGGGCTCCAAGACAACTAAGAAAACTACAAACAAATGAAAATACAATATTTTTGGGTGATGCAAGATTTCCCTTACACCACTGGATGCTCCTACATAATCATGTATTTTTTCCTTTTCTAGATATGATTTCAAAATTACTACTTGCTTAGGCTTTGTACATCCACCCATCTTCCTTTAAATTTCAGCTTTCTGATAGTCTTTAATTTTTTTGTTCTCTTCCATTTGTTCTAGTAGTCTGGTGATATCATCATATGCCTTCTTTAATTGATTAGTGACTTCACTGTAATTTTCTCTTAGCTTCTTGATGCACTTATTTGCTTCTTTTACCTTAACCTTCAAATCTTCATTTTCTTTTGTATGCTTATTAGGGATCTCTTTCGAAGGAATAAGAAATCTTTTATATTCCGTGTATTCAAATTCTGGGACCTACTAAGAGGGGGGATGAATCAATATTCCATCAAACCATTCAGATGTAGACCATCCAATTATTAAAGAAAATATAACTACAAACAAAAATGAAGACATTGAGATGAACATGAAACCAAAAAACACATTAACACCATATTTTTATGTGGAAAACCCAAAATGATAAAAACTACGGTGAGGATTAGCTCACAATATATTATATCTAGATACGGTATATTACAGGGCCCACTACCAGGACTCGTTGTCCTTAAAAGGCTCATAGCTTGAATACAAAGTGAAATGGCTAACCACCAAGATAAAAAATGATGTGGCTCACTGCTCGGACTATGAATTAATGAAATACACCTTCTATGTGTTGAGTTTAGTTCCAATGACGCTATGAATGTGAAGTACTGCTCTGCTTAGGAGTCACAAAACAATTCTACTTTGATCCTTGGCTTCTCCCACAATACATTACTCACATTTGATAAATCATTTAAGCTTGCACATTCACATATCTCTCAATCTTCTTCACATCACTTCACACACATTTTGCACACCCACTTTCAACTCCAAGATGTCTCTATATATATATATATATATATATATATATATATATATATATATATATATATATATATAAGTATATTTCATTCATCAATTAGGTTGGCCTAATTAGATGAAAAAAACTAATCTTGAAATAGCTCTTTTTGACACCATATAATATTTAAGATATATTTTTGGCTCTATAGTGCTCAATATCAAGTTGGCATAGATTTTTAGAGGATTCAAATAACATTCGTAAAGTATAATTAATCTTCTTAATACATGTCATATATTAAGTCGGCCAAGAATAGGACCTAATCACAAAAACTCCAAACCAACACACACTTCTCAAGGTAAACACCCTCTAAATCCAATATTACTTCAGTTTCTTATCACATTAACATTAGAGATACTACCATTAGAATTGTAGCTTCAGAATGTCCTTCTTAAGAAAATGTGGAGTCTCCCACACTAGTATACTAAACATAGAAACAACTATAGTCTACAAAGTTAAACTCTATCATTGATAACTTTATGTACACAACATGAAACTTCTCGAGATCCTAAATATAGTTGTGTGAATGAATCATAATGATAAGATTAAGAGAGTAGAGTCATATCTTCTTGTGGTGAATTTTAGACTCAAAAATCAATGCACTAGACCATAACATTATCAACAAAGAACACTTCTGGTATAGATAAACTTCTAGTATAGATGGTTTTGTATACCAAATATACTTCCCACAATCTTGAAATCAATGAAAACATTGTAATAGCCAAATCAACCTATATACAATTCATGCTCATGTTGTTAGGCTCCTATTTTCCAACATTTTTTTTTAGAAAAATAAATTAAAAAAGCAAAAATTATCAAAAAATAAAAAGGGCAATTATAAAAAAAAATTGTAGGTTGCAAGGTATAGGTTGTACTCTGTAGGTTGTAGTGTTGCATGGGCCCCACATTACTAACATTCAAAGAAAAAAAAATATTAGGCCCAATTATTAGATGGCCATAAGTGATTATTCGCTTATATTTCATTGTATAATTAACTTTTGGTATATTAATTTATATATTTTTATTATATTTTGTGGAGCTCAAAAAAAATAGAGAGGATTTCAAGTTAGCAAGTTCAAAAGCAAGAATCATCACCTTTCTCTCTATCTACTCAACAATTAAAAGGTCAACTCTTCCATCTTAGTTGAGAGGATTGATTATATTATTAATCTTTTATATGCCTATATGGCTTTCTTGTACATGTATTTTGTATTACTGACATGTGATATTGTATGTTTATATGGCTTTCTTCTATATATATTATAGTTTTACCAACATATGACATTGTATGCTTGTATGGCTTCTTAGTTAATATGATTTTTTTATTGATCTTGTCGATATTTTCTATAAATTATGATCATGCAGGAGCATCTGGGTAGACTAGCAATCAACATCAACCAAAAACAAGCTTCAAGTTTGAATTTCAAATTTGGTGTGTTTTGGGGTTCATTTAACATCTCTCAGCTTTAGAAAGCTCTTTTTGTGCTTAGATTTGCATAAAATCAGTTTTTGTCAAATCATCATTTTAAGGCTCTGTAAGTAGTTTTCAAAAATTATTTCTAGAAAACTCGTAAGGATTGGAGTAAAATAATTTGGTAGGGGTATTCATGGAGGTGACATGTGAAATGTATAAAAAGAATCAAAGTCGTACATTTTTCAATTTGGGAGATTTTAATATTGGAAGTTTGTTAAATAATGTTGGTAATTTTCAAAAAGTTTATAATTTCAAAATCTGTGAAGGTTTGAACAAAATCCTTTTGCATGGGTCCATGGGATACCATTCCAAGCTTGCATATCAATTTTTGTGGGAATTGGATAACTTTCATTTTTTGTCTATTGACACTCAATTATGCTCTTCCAAAGCACCAATTTGATTAATTTTATTTTGGAAATGTATTATGGAGGCTATGGAAGTCAAATATTAATTTTTATTTCATATTTAATTGTTTATCTATTTAATAAATAATGTGGAGGGTGTTTGGAGTGTAAAAGAGGCAAAAAATAAGAACTTTACATAATTTAAAATGCCTAGAATAGAGAAAAACGCCTCTGGGAGTAAAGACAACACCTATAGGAGTTAATAGAGGCTTAAAATGTCTCATTTAATGATGCATAAACTTAAAATATGGATAGCTATTCTTGGGAGAGAGTTGGGAGCCCATTCTTGGGCCAAAATTAATGATTTTAATATATATTTATGGGGATTTTTGAAGAAAAACGTGGGAAGAAGTTTGTGAGGAATGGGAAGGAGAAAAATACCTCTATAGAGTTATTCATTGTGGGTTTTGGTTGAAGGTTTGAGCAACACCAATGAAGGAAAGACAAGGCACGAGTGTGTGAGAGGTGTAGAGATTTTGGAGTTGTGTGAACAACAGCAAGAGAGTTTTGGAGTAGCAAGAAGAAGCTATAGGGAGAATATTTATGGAGATTTGATTTTAAAAATGTATTGAGTAATTTTTATTTGAATAAAATTAAATGAAAGAAGTTTTAGATTTGATTTGAAATGGTTTCTCTCTTTGTTTAATCTTTGTTATTTTGTGAGCTGTGGATTGTGGTAGTTTTTGTCTTCATCATATTATTAGATGATACACATTTGAATTTTTTTAATTTTATATTTTTGTAGATAGGTAACTAATTACAATGAGAATATATTGAAGATATATCTATATTTTTATTATTTATGAGTTTCTAAAATATTTTACTTCCATGTTAACCACTTTCTTTACTTCAACTAGTTTTACCCATAAAATTAGACCCCTATCTTTTTAGTGTGATGAAACTTATGGATAGAACACATATTCAAGCCTCATAAGCCAAGTTCATCCCTAAAGAACTACAAACATACTTATAATTTTCTAGAGAAAAAAAAAAAACTTATTGTTTTCCTTAAAATATCAATATATTTATGATCCAACTAGAAATGGCCTTAACATATGAATCTCAACACGTCCTTGAGTCTAAGGGTTTAGTTGGGTAACATAATATAGGTTAAATTGTGAAACACACTACCTCTAGAATCTTACATTTATCAAGTGTCACTTGATTGATCTAGTAATAATACTAGCCAGCTACTACTCATCCAATGCTAGCACCTTGCATTGAGTTGTGTTACTTTACCATTATGATATACCTCATTGCACCAAGTACCACTATATAAATGCCACATACATAATATTCTCTTTCTAAAAAACCCTCATTATGTTCATAAGGGTTGTAGTGTAGCCCCCATCAAATACTAGGCCCTATACCATCATGTAACAAGTAAATGCATCTTTACTAAGGTCAAATATGGTTGCTTTATCACAAAATATAATGGTTTTAGGGTTATGGTTTTTAGTTTTAAGTGTTAATTTTATGTTTTGAGTATAATGTTTATTTTTTAGGTTTAAGGTATGAATTTAAGGTTTTTACAATAACTTCTCAATCGATAGTATTATTCTATTCTATCTCTACCATTCTAATTCTAAAATAAACATACAAATCAAACTCAAATATCAATGTGGCTTATATGGTTAGTTTTTACATATATTCATTTTACTCATATATGGTCAAGGCTAGACAATCTCCTTGCATTATAATCAATGAAAAATTCACGTCCACTAAGTCCTTATTTTAAGTTATTTCAAATGAACCTTGAGAAAACCCTTTCTTAAAGTTTCAAGGAAAAAAAATAAGAGTAAGAAATTCAAGATAGTTCAAATCTCTTATAACAAACAAAACTCTCTTCTACAATATAAAAAATATACAAGGTTTAAGATAAAATCTATCCCAATTCACATCTATGTAAACACAATGCATGATTTCTCCTTTATCACATGATCATGGTTATATATATTGCACAATACCATGTTTTCATACCTACTTAGAAATATTTTTTTAAATATTGTCTCAAGATTCCTTTTACAAATAGAAATAATAATCATAATGACCTTCCCTAAATGATTAATTTATTTATTTCCTCATCAATGCCTCTACACTCACACATTCCCTATGAGATATATGGCACATTTTACACCAAACCATAGTCTCCTTGCATGTGGGATTGATCACCAACATCATTACCATTTTCAATAAATCTTATGGACTATGCCTCCAAATTCAAAGGTTCATCTTGTTTGACTTTCATGGATGAGAAGCATGCAAGATTAGACAATCCATGGTTCTCATCACTAGAAATTGCAAGGATATAAGCATGTTGAATAATCGGGCTCTTAATACACTTCCTTGATGTAATGTAGCCTAGAATGGTTGGGAGATGTACAAAACAAAATGTGTCCTCGAGTAGAATTCATCCACCCACCCTAACATGTTGACATAGTCAATTTCATCCTACCATATGTAGAAAAAAATGCATACTAACACCTTTACACTACTCTCAAATGACACATTCTCATAATGTATTCATTATTGGCATTGTCAAATGGTTTTTAGTTGACCAAAAATGATATAGGGTACTATAGTGGGACCGAATTTCCACCTATAGGTCCAAAGAGAATAGTCATATGTGTCACATATTGAAAGGATAAGCAGTTAAATAATTGGAAAGTTTTTTCTTTGAGTTCTCTTAAGGGACTACCCCAATTCATTGTAGCTTGGAAGGATTGAGAAACCCAAGAAATTAATTGAGGCCTCTAGTATCATTTACCCATCCATCTTGATGTATTAGCATAATTCGTTCAACCCTATGGCACATAGAATGACAAATATGCATTTGGCACATTAACACTACTCTCAAATAATAAATTATTAAGAATGTGTTCATTGTGGGAATAGTAAAATGGTTTCATATTGCCAAAAAATAAGATAGAGTATTATAGATGGACTTGGCATCCACCTGTAGGTCCAAATGGTACATTTGTAGGTGTCATAGACTCTAAGAACTACTTCATCATAGTTTGATAGTTTTTTCTCTCAAGTCTCTTAAGAGACTGCCCTGAGATAATATAGCCTAAAATAATTGGGAGACTAGGATTAAATTGAGGAATTTAGTATCATTTACCTACCCCACTTATTATTTTGGTATAGTAAATTTAGCCCCACAACACATGGAAGATTAAAATATGACATTGTAATGTTTAAATTTCTCTTAAATGATTCTTTTTACAAATATGAATTCATTGTTAGCATGGTCAAATTATGTTGAGTTGACTAAAATAAAGAGAGGGTACTATCAAGGGATATGACATCCACTTGTAGGCCCATACAAAACATTTGTAGGTTCCATGAACTCTGAGAACTACTCTACCATATTTTGGTAGTTTTTTCTCTTAGGGTTCTTAAGATTGCCCCAAAATAATGTATCCTAAAAGGACTAAGAGACCCAAGGAATGAAATCAGGCCTAAAGTAAAATTTACCCACCCATCTCAACATCTTGATAGCATGTTTGGGCACATGATGCATGAAATGCAAAATATTCATATTGGCACGTTTTAGTTGCTTTCAAATGATGACGTTTGAGAGAATATATTCGTTGTTGGCATGGTCAAATGATTTTGAGTTGACCAAAATTGAGATAGGGTATTATAGAGGGACCTAACATCAACCTATAGATCTAGAGAACATTATTAAATGCCATGAGTTCTAAGAATTAATTTTTCATAGTTTGACCTTTTTTTACTCTAAGGGCTCTTAAGAAATTGCCTTAAAATAATGTATCTTGCAAGGATTAGGAGACTCAAGATATGAATTTAGGCCTCTAGCAACATTCACCTACCCACCCCAATATTTAAGAAATATTGGTTTGGCCCCATAGTGCATAAAATAAAAATATGTCTATTATCACATTCACGCTACTGTCAAATGATGTTTTTTGCAAGAATGCATTATTGTTGGAATGATAAAATAATATTGAGTTCAAAAAAACTAATAGGGGTTATTATAGAGGAACCCCATATCCACCTATAGCTCTAGAAAAAAAATTTGTAGGTGTCACAAAATCCATGAATTGCTTTGTCATAGTTTGGTTGTTTTTTTCTCATAATGCTCTTAAGAGACTACCTTTCAATAATGTATCCTACAATGATCCATAGATCATGTTAATGAACCAAGGCCTCCCATAGCATTTAGCCACCTATCTTGACATGTAGGAACATTCATATCAGCCCCATGACTCACATAACATGGAATATGCTTGGTGGCACATTTACACTACTCTCAAATGACACTTTTTGTAAAAATGCATTCATTATTGGTATGGTCAAATAATGTTGATTTGACCAAAAATGAAAGATTTTATTTTTGAGGGACCCCATATCTACCTATATGTCTAGATAGAACATTCTTAGGTGCTACAAACCCTATGAACTACTTCATCATAGTTTGGTAGTTTATTGCTCTCTGGGCTCCTAATAGACTACCTTGGAATAATGTAGCCTAGAAGGATCAACATATCAAAGGAAGAAATTGGGTCCTTCGTAGCATTCACCCATCCAATCCAACATGTTTCAATAGTCATTTTGTCCCCACAATGCACAAAACATAAAATATTCTTGTTGACACATTTACATTAATCTCAAATAATGCTTTTAACAAAAATCAATTCATTCTTGGTATGGTCAAACAATGTCAAGTTGAAAAAAATGATAGATTTTATTGTCTAGGGACCATATATCCACTTGTATTTCTAGATGAAAAATTATTATGTTCCATGAAATTCGAGAACTACTCCATAGTTTAATATTTTTTCTCTCAAGGCTCTTAAGAGACTGCCTTAGAATAATGTATCCTAGAAGGATAAGGAGATTAGGGGAAAAAAATCAAGTCCTCTACTATTCACCTACACACCTTGATGTGTTGGCATAGTTACTTTGGCCCCATGACACATGAAATATGAAATATGCTTGTTGGAACATTTACACTTCTCTCAAATGATATTTTTACAAGAATGCATTCATTCTTATTGTGGTCAAGCAATGTTGAGTTGACAAAAATTGAGAGAGGCTATCATTGAGGGACTCTGTATCCACTTGTGGCTCTACAAAAACATTTATAGGTGCCAAAATCTAATAACTACGCCATCGTAGTTTGGATGTTTTCTCTTAGGGATCTTAAGATACTACCCCAAAATAATGTATCTTGGAAGGATTGGGAGATCAAGATAACAAACCAAGGCCTCCACAAGCATTCAACCACTAGACTGAATGTGTTGGCATATTGGTCTTATGATGCACAAAACTGAAAATATGCTTATTGACACATTTACACTACTCTCAAGTGATAATTTTTGCAAGAATTTGTTCATTCTTAACATGGTCAAATGATGTTGAATTGACCAAATCTAAGAGAGATTACTATGCAGGGACCCCATATCACCTATAGGTATAGATAGAACATTTGTAGGTGTCACAATATTTGAGAACTACTTTATCTTTGTTCGATAGGTTTTTTGTATCAAGGCTCTTAAGAGATTACCCTAGAATAATGAAGTCTAGAAGGATAAGGAGAATAAAATAGGATATCTCCTAGTAGTCACCCACCCACCTTGATTCTTTTACATGGTCATTTTGGCCCCATAATGCATGAAACACAAAATATACCTATTGGATTATTTCACTACTCTCAACTAAAGCTTTTTTCAAGAAGGCATTTGTTGTTGACATGGTCAAATATTGTTATTTTCACCAAAAATAAGAGAGGCTATTGTATAGTGACCCCTTATTCATTAGGTCCAGAGAAAACATGAGTAGGTACCAAAAATTATAAGAATTGCTTCATTATAGTTTGGTATATTTTTACTCTCAAGGCTCTCAAGAGACTAACCTAAAATAATGTAGCATACAAGAATAACAAGATCAATGGAATGAAATAGGGCCTCCCTTAACATTCACCCACCCACCTTGACATTTTGGAACAATCAATTTGGCTTTAAGATGCATGGAACATAAAATATGTCTAATGTCATGCTTATAGTGCTCTCAACTAATGCATTTTTGCAAGAATGCATTAGTTCTTAGCAAAGTCAAATAGTGTCAATTCTATCAAAACTGAGAGAGGTTATTGTAGAGGAACCCATACCCACCTTTAGGTATAGACAAAACATTCATACGTTTCACAAGACTTGAGAGCTACCCCATCATATTTTGGTATTTTTCTTTCTTTCAAGGCTCTTAAGAGACTACCCCAAAATAATGTATCCAATAATGATTGGGAGACCAAGGGAACAAAATGAGGCCTCTCATACATTCACCCATCCACATTGACATGTTGGTATAGTTTTCTTGGCCCAGCAATACACAAAACAAAAAGTATACTCATTGGAACATTTGCATTGTTCTCAAATGATGATATTTGTATGAATGTATTCATTTTTGGCATAGTCAAATGATGTCGAGTTTGTAAAAATTACAAAGTTTATTATAGAGGGACCTCATATCCACTTGTAGGTATAGATGAAACATTTATAGGTTCTATTAACTTTGTTAACTACTCTGTCATAGTTTGGTAAAAAATTTCTCTCAAGGATCTTAAAATACTTCCCTAAAATAATGTATCCTATAAGGATTGAGAGAATATTGGAGCAATATTGGCTACAAAAATCATGTACATGACTGAAAATAATAAAAATAATGAAAATAATCATGCATTCCATCTTCACTTATCTACATGAACTTGTTGCCTTCATTTTTGGTCATATAATGCCTCAATCTTGCATGAACAATATTAGCAAGAGTAACTTTTGTGTTTTTCTAGATTCCCATACCTACAAGAAAATAAGAAGAGTTTAAAATTACTAATAATAAAATAATTTTTAATCAAGAAACAAAAAATACATCATGCCAGTCACTAAGTTTATCAAATTTTCAATTTAATCCATTTTTTCAATTGGAAACTTCACAAATTTGTTGTCCACTTGGATTTCACCTTCTTGGATCTTCATGTATTAGATATCCACCACCTTATACATGAATTAATACACCAATAATAATTAGGAAACCTTGAGATAATGCTAAAACTTTAAGTGTATCCCAAATGTGGATTATTTACTTTACATGATAATGCTTGAATATGTGTATATGGATTTGTGGTTATTTTTTGTCATACCATGTTATTGGATGCCTTTTTTGAGTGATATTATATGCTTTTATGAGGATGGATGTGTAAGTATGGATTGAAATATATGGGTTTTTACTTTATGATATGTACACTAGTGAACATGAGTATCCATCCAAGAATCTCTTGCATGTTCTTTTTCCTTTATGAGATTTGAATCAATTTCCCCTATGGAGTAGGAACCAATTTGGAAGGATAAGTAACCCATCCATTATTAAAACATAAAATCATTTTATACTTATTTAGTATTAGATGTGTTGGAATCAAGGAACACTGAGAGGGGGGGTGAATTAGTGTTCTATAAAATTTAACTTTATTAACCTGATCTTTAAACCACTTATAGCATTGAATCAAAAGAAAGATGCAAGAACACAAAGCAATCAACCACAACACCATAACACAAGGATTTTTACGTGGAAACCCTGTTAGGGGAAACCATGGTGGAGGTCAATCCATAATATGAGTATACTCAAATATAAGTGTTTACAAATGGGAATGCACATGCATTTAGGAACACTGCTTAGAGCTCACTACTCAGATACAAAAGGAAGAATCACTATCTTACAAAAAATTTGGATTACATCTAAAAGATTTGAACAGAGAGAATAGCATCTACTAATGCCTGATTACAATTCCAGTTAAGCACATCAATCACATTCTTGACCTTATATCTGATTATGCTCTTCTAATCTATCTACTTTAATTTAGATCACAAATACTTTTATGCACAAGTGAAACTATGCATAATCGCTCTACAATCCTTCTTACTTTCACAACATACATCAACACACTTCGTACATACATCCAAATGATATAAATGATTGCTTATATATATCTACAACTAAATATTTAATCAACCACATGTCAGCTTCAATAAAACATAAAATATTTACAAACCGTTGGCTCAATCTATAGATAATTTTCAATGCGCACCAACCAAATTCGGGAAAAACATAGTGAGGACCCAAAACAACATGCTCGAACACAAAAAACTTCAAACAATTACTCCTTGAAGATCCACAATATGTTGTATTCACTTAGTCAGCCTTCTTGCACTATTAGACAAAAAATCAATCAATCGAATCTTCTAATTTTCACACCAATCGATACGAGGCTCTATGATTCAAGGATAGCATAGATCATACATTGAAAAACCTTCCCTGAGATCCACAACTCAAAATGATAACAAAAAATTTCATATGAATCGATGAACATAATCTTGTTAGATGCTCTGTTCTAATTTGATAATTAATCACAAAACTTCAATCTAACTTCCGATATAAGTAATTACTGAAGTGCAGATCGAATCACAGAATAGGGTTGATGTCAATAACAACACAGATGACTTGTGTAGTGTCTCTTGCCAACAATCTCCCCCTTTGGCATTGATGGCAACACTTAGTGAAAAATGACTAAGTGTCGGATCAATACCAACATGAATACACTGCCAACCTTCAAAACTTCAAAAAACAACTCCCCCTAAGATGAATATGACATTTTTCACTATCCCACACTCCCCCTTTGACATCAATGGAAAAGGCAGGAAATGTGCATACCAAAAATCAAAATTTCTATGAACAAACTGCATATGTACAAACATGCCTCTACAACTTACATAAACTTGAATATGTCTACAAAATTATTCTTCAACAAGCTCATACTAGTGTCCCAACCCTTTTTGAGACTCTCCAAAATAGTCATGTGACCATAGATAGATAGGATTTCATCTCTACTGACTCAAGGTTTGTCGAATCACTGACAACCATAGCATCATGTGCTTCCTTCAATGCACTAAGCATTGTCTCTATCTGAGGACCAATTAGTCCTCTAAGCTCGCATGCTTTTTCAACAATTCTTCTTTCTTCATGCTTCAAACTTTTGATTTTGTCAAGCAGGGATATGACTTGACCTTCTTGCTTATTCACATAAATGGTTAGAGGATCAAATGCTTGAGAAATATCTGCTAACTGTTTCTCATATTCCTTCATTTTCTTTTCAGTTTCCTCAGTGAACTTAGACAAAGATAAACATGACTTATAAATGTTTCCACCTTCAGATAATGCACCTTGAATATTATTTACATAGGTAGCTATTAGAAATCATTCCCTTCAACCTATTGAAGCTTTTAGCATCAAATTCCTTATGAACCTTATCCATAGCTGAATTTTCAAGTGACTCAAAGTGAGTACTTACAAAATTGACAAGTTTCTCTAGCTGACAAGATGGAGAATCGGATGAATCCTTGACATATGTAGGCATGATCTTCTCAAGGCTACCGGATGCAATATTTAACTCACTATCTTTAATATGATATTTTAGTATTTCATCCCTTGCCTTGGCTTAAGCAAATGATGCCACCTTCAGTTTCTCAATAGGAGATAGAGTGGCCAAGTTGATAGGACCTTTAACTAGTTTAGGATCAAACTCATGTTCCTCCTCCAAAAACTCCTTTACTACCTTTGCAGTGTCTCTTGCTTCCACAAAAATCTCGTTCACTTCATCCTTCTTCTCTTCAGTCACTAATTCTTCCTTGGCTTTAGGAATCTCAACTTCTTCACCTCACATCACCTTAAGAGCTTCAATATCCATAGGAATTTTAGCATCTTGCATGAATGTACGACCTAATATCTTTGATATGCAAAATTCCATACAAAACGGAAGAAAATCCACTTGATGGTTTTGTCTTCATGGATTTAAATGGGTTTCATTTGAATTTTGGATGGTGCCTATCCTTAATATCAACAACCGATGTTGCAGCCATTTCCAAAATTTTCAAGTTCACGAATTTATAGATAAATACCTTTTGTCGGATTAGGGTTTGATCATCGAATCACCTTCAGACTTGTATCTTTGCCAAAGTTCATTGCAAAGCTATCCAACCTTCTTCTTCTCAAAATGCAATGTGACAAATGAGGGATAGAAATTTCTTTTAATCATTCACAAACCTAACTTTTTCATCGCAATAAATGCTTTTTCCCTAGGTCTTTTAGATACCCTGTTTTCACATACCGTGAAAGGAAATTCTTCTGCAGACCTTCAATTTTGCATAAGTTTCCTTTATAAGAGATCCTAAAACATTTGCACATCACTAATGCAATCATTTCAATCTACCACATTTCGGTACCAACTACCGTCAAGGGGGTTAAATAATTTTCTTGAGAACTCCCCCTAGGCCAGAGGCCATAAACTAATTCTCAGAGGAATTTCTAGTACCAGATTCTGGTGCTGGCTCATTTCCTACAACAGGACTCTTCTTCACCCATGTCTTCTTCATTTGCTTCCTGATCTCATATGTAGTTACTTTTCCTTTTCCCTTTTCATCCTTCTACATGTTTTTCCCTTTATTTATCGAACCCTTCCTGCTTCTATAGAATCTAGCAATGTGGTTGGATTTGTTACAATTATAGCACACAAAATTTCTTTGTCTAGACTAGTTGTTCCATTGATTTTCTCTTGATCTGCATTGATTAGCAATAGGGCCAAATCTATTGCAGGTATACTATCTGACATCTCTATTGAAAAAGTTATTTGACATATTTTTGCATTCAACTAACTTATGACCATACTTATTGCAATTGAAACATTGACCTGAGAAACCATATGACCAAATTTATTGCAAAAAAAATAGTAACCATTGAACCTTTGAGCATTAGGTTGTCATACATGATACCTTCCAGCTTTGTTCATCTGATTTCCTTGCCTAAATTTCCTTTGTCCATATCTGGAGCTTTCTCCTTTCTCATATCTAAGACCTCGCTTGTCACTTCCAATCCTCTGACTTTTAATCAGTTCATCAAGCTTGGCTAAGCTAATCTTGAACTTCTCCTTGAATTCATTTGTAGTAGCAAGTTCATCTATGAGATTTACAATTTTCTTTTCAAGCTCTTCTTCATTATTTCTAGAATTTTCCAATTCAAGCTCCAATTGATTGAATCCATTAGTAATTCGGCTGCATTCTTTAGATTTTTCTTTCAAGGATTGAGAAAGATTCTCTTCATTCTTCTTTCTATCTTCAATCTCCTTGGTCATCCTCATCATAATAGATTCCACTCATGCTTCAAGACAACATTATCTTTGGAAAACTTTTCACATTCTTTTGTCTTTTCCTTCAAGGCTTGATTTAGGTGTTCACCTTCCATGCTCTTTCTTTTTGTTTAAGTTGATCATAGAGTTCCTTTCTCTTTTCACTTGACTCATTTATTTTATCTTTCAATGATTGAATGAATTTCTTAGCATTCATGAGGCTTTCCTGCAATTCCCAGACTTCATATTTGGACTGATCAAGATAATCTAGTGCCACCAAAATTTGTTGTTGAAGACTGCTTGAATCCATTGATAAGCTTCTTTTGAGGAACTAAGCTCTGATACCAATTGTTGGAATCAAGGAACACTGAGAGGGGGGTGAATCATTGTTCTACAAAATTTAACTTTATTAACCTGATCTTTAAACCACTTATAGCATTGAATCAAAAGAAATATGCAAGAACGCAAAGCAATCAACCACAACACCATAACACAAGGATTTTTACATGGAAACCCTATTAGGGGAGAAACCATGGTGGAGTTCAATCCACAATATGAGTATACTCAAATATAAGTGTTTACAAATGGGAATGCACATGCATTTAGACACATTGCCTAGAGCTCACTGCTTAGATACAAAAGGAAGACTCATTGTCTTAAAAACATTTGGATTACATCCAAAAGACTTGAATTGAGAGAATAACATCTAATAATGCCCGATTACAGTTTTGGTTAAGCACATCAATCGCATTCTTGACCTTTTGTCTGATTCTGCTCTTTTGCTCTGTCTACTTTAATTCAGATCACAAATCCTTTTATGCACAAGTGAAACTGTGCATAATCTCTCTACAATCCTTCTGACTTTCACAACATAAATCAACACACTTTGTACATACATCCAAATGATATAAATGATCACTTATATATATCTGCAACTAAAGATTTAATCAACCACATGTTGGCCTCAATAAAACATAAAATATTTACAAACCATCGGCCCAATCTATAGATAATTTTCAATGCATAGCAACCAAAGTCATCCACAACATCGTGAGGACCCAAAACAACATGCTTGAACAAAAAAAACTTCAAACAATTACTCGAAGATCCACAAGATACTATATTCACTTAGTTGACCTTCTTGCATTGTTAGACAAAAAATCAATCAACCAAATCTTCTAACTTTCACACAAATCGATACAAGGCTCTATGATTCAAGGATAACATAGATCATACATCAAAAAACCTTCCCTATGATCCACAACTCAAAATGATAATAGGAAATTGCATATGAATCAATGAACATAATATTGTCAGATGCTCAACTCTAATTTGATAGTTAATCACAAAACTTCAATCTGACTTCTAGTATAAGCAACTATTGAAGTGTGGATTGAATCATAGACTAGGGTTACCATCAATGACAACACCAGATGACTTGTGTAGTGTCTCTTTCCAACAATATGTAATAGTGTACCTTTACACAACTCTCCCAAGTACCACATTTAGAGGGATATACCTTTTTCTACTACAATAATGCATGAAGTGGGTATGTGTAGGATCATGATGGGCCAAAAAGTGGCAATATGATGGGTATGTGGCTGACGACTTTTTTTTTAACCCAAAATTGATGAAACGAAAAGGGTTTTTAAAAGAGATTCTCAGCTTTCCACCAATATAAATTATGCTTTACTTTGAATTTAATAAATAATTATTATTCATTTTCTATTTGAATTACAACTAAAGTATCGATTGATAGGCTAATTGAAAAACATCTATAACTTTCAAAAAGTATCACATTTTTTGAATTTGAAACATGTGTCACATTATATGCTTCACATACTATAGGATTAAAAAAAAGATGAATTTCATGAAGTTTTGACCAAGTTAAGGTGGATAGACATACGAGTTTTTATATTTTTTAAAAGTTGTAATAAAAAATTCATAATTAATTATTTACTTGGAAAATAATTACAAACAATTTTGGATCACATTGGGACATGAGTCCTCTACTTATATCTAAAATCTTATAAAAAAATATTATCATTTTATTGTGGTAAGGGTGGTCAGACAGACACCTTATTGTTTCCCTAAAATTTAAGTACTGCATTGAAATTTTAAATTTTCACCAAATAGATTTTTTTTTTAAAAAAAAAACCTAGTAGTTTAGAAACTACATTCAATTTGCTACAGATTATATTCTTACATACTTTTGAAATAATATAGATAACTTATTCAAATTTTTATGTCAAGTTGCCTAACTCACTTTTTTCTAAATTTTTTGCCACTTAAGGGCCTATTTTTTCCATGATGATCCTGCACATACCCAAGTGTATTGTTAGATTGAATACATCATTTCAGAATTATATATGATATATCTTTGGTCCTATGCATGTTCTGACTTATTTTTAATTGAGGTTACATGTAAAACTAGTGTGAAGGCTTAGTGATAGTCTTTAGATCCTCCGTGTATAATATGGCATGATTTCTTTTCAAAGATTAATTATAATTTTATATTTTCTTTAATTACTCTATAAATAACCTTGATGAACAACCCCTTGAACTATTAGAGCCTAAAAAGGGAGATATTTATTTCTCTCTTCCATTATTCCTTAGTTTCCCCTACCTAATCATAATACCTAGCTAATTTTTGTATATTAAAATTTAGATTCAATCTCACCTTTAGAGTTTTGGAAGCCTACAAATTTGGTAGCCAATAAATGGTGGTAAATGTTGGAAAAACTGTCCCTTGATTGCATTTATTTTCTTGATACTAAACATGAGGAATCAATTGGTAGATTGAACTCAAT
Organism: Sequoia sempervirens; assembly: GCA_007258455.2. Lineage (NCBI taxonomy): Eukaryota > Viridiplantae > Streptophyta > Pinopsida > Cupressales > Cupressaceae > Sequoia > Sequoia sempervirens. The sequence continues at coordinate 134,991,261 of VDFB02000013.1, read as the reverse complement.
TTATTTTTCTACCTTAGATATCAACCTCTCTTGAAGTTATTCCTCTTAAAAATAGGTTGTGCTTTTATTATCAAAAATCAAGTTTTGTACTATAATAATTATATTACTCATGATTATCTCATGCCACATTTAATCAAGGTGTGGTAGGAAGTTAATAAGGTACATGATTTTTCTTCTCCTTTTCTCTTGAGATAGATTCCTCCATAAGAAAATTATTCGTCTAAGAGTAAGAGTATTTTTCTAATGCTACGAAGTTGTCAGTCATGGATCCTTCACATAGATATTACCCTGGGTTAACTCCTATTTTTCCTTATGCTTATAGACCTAGTCAAATTCACACAACTAACATTCAATACATCCAAAGTTTCATAATCACATGGATTAGAAAAAATAATTTAAAAGTCAAATTCACACAACTAACATTCAATACATCCAAAGTTTCATAATCACATGGATTAGCAAAAATAATTTAAAAGTTGCTACCTCATTATTTGGAAAACATAAAAAGGTAAGATAATAGTTTAATAATAGAACATTATATGATTTAATTAGAATACTAGGTCTCCAACATTTACAATGTTAAATTGTTGTTTATATAGATATCAACTTGAGTCTTCCTCATAAAAATTCTCAATAACTCAAAAAAATTTAAATTAATGGCCATGCTTAAATTAATCCAATGGCTCAAAATCAATTACATTTAATACTTTTAACCATGGTTTCCATTATTAAAAAAATATTTCCAATGATTTCATCAACTTTAGGAAATTAGATAATCCACATGTCACTTAAGTGCCTTATATGTAAAACTACATACACTTAAAGGATAAAGATCTACATTTAGGAACCTATATTTCATTTTTACAACAATGTATGAGTTACAAATTTAATGAAACCATCTATTTAGAGGATAAAATGTTATAGATCCACATATGTTGGCCTATTAAGAATATTTAGTAGTTATATGAAGACCTTGAAGTCATGAGTTCCGAGGTATGTAATGATGAATAAGCCTATGAGATGTAGGAAAGCACCCCAAAAAGGGATTATAAGCACCTCTTAAGACCTAGGCTAACTTGAAAAACCAAGATCAAATCAATCTCATTAGACTAAAGAAGCTATCATTCTAATTTTATAAAATTATAAGTTAATTATTCTGGATGATAAAAATTTGAATCGTTAATAATAATAATGAAAACTCACACTCTCACAATTGCAGACTATGAAGAACAATAATAATATGGTTCAATGATAATGATAAATACTTAAAGATAAATGATACCTATGCTTGATAAATGAAAATGACAATACTTGAATTATTGAATGCTTGATAGTGTTTGAATTCTTGAATGCTTGATAATGTTTGAATTCTTGAATGCTTGATAATGCTTGAATTATTAAATGCTTGAATGCTTGATTTGATCATGAAAGTTATTGAGAGATTTTTGACAACAAGAGAGCTAGAATCATAAGAGTGCTAGGGGGTTTGAATAAAATGAAAGCTTCTTATTTATATGCTTCACTTGATATTTGATCAATGGTGTCTATATTAATTAGAAAGATCAATGGATGAGAAAATTCAAGATAAGGTAATACCTAAATTTGAATTTGATGGAGGCAAAATTAGAAGAATTAAATAGATAAATTGATGTAATTCAAAATGATAATTGGAGAAATAAATAAATATTAAATTACTTATTTTAGAAGAAAATATGTAATTTAAATCAATTATTTTTAATTAATTTAAAAGAAGAGTTTTAGCTAATTAAATAATTTTTAAAAATTATTTAATTAGAAAGGACCAAAAAAATGGAATTTTAATTTTAATTAAGGTTGGAGGGAAAATGATAAGTGATAAATTAATTAAAAAAATTATTTACTTAATATAGATATGATGAAAAGATTAAGATAATTAAATAATTAAAAATAATTTAATTATTATCAATTAAAAGAGGAAAATGTTAGCTTAATTAAATAAATAAAAAAATTAATTAATTATAGATAGAAGAAATAATAAATATAATGATGAAATGATACAATGAAAATGCATTATTCAACTAAGTGTCTATAATTACAAATGAAAGAAAAATTTGGGTGGATAACGAAGATGGAGGACTGAGAAATAAAAGTGATTTTTTTTTTTATCATGGGTGGATTGTAAATGAACTAAGAAAACCAAAAATATTTGGGGATCGACTCAATCAATCAAATGGAAAGCTTCTCTTTTCTATAAGAATAAAAAATATCTAATAATATAACTAGCTACAAGAAGGTGGAAGCTTGTTTGGCACCACTAACCTATATTTTAAGATGTCAATAGCATGATCAAATGAAAATTATATATTAAAAATTACATAGAAAGTTGGAATCAAATAAAATAAAAAGTATAAATCATAGTTATAAGCTATGTGCAAGATTTAAGTCATTCAACCAATTCTATCCAAGGAACCATGTGGATCTTATCTACTCTTTATTGTGTCCAATATTGTGTTGTGGTTAGACTTGTGAGCTTTCCACAAGTTATTATTCAATGGTCTATCGCCATATTTGATCAATTGAATGTTTGGTGACACAACAAGGTTGGAATAATGAAGAATATTCCTATGTGTGTCAAAGTCCTCAAAAAACCACACATCAAACCTCTTCATTGGGTACTTTCTAAGTAGTGTTCTGGAAACAACTGTTGATCTTATAAGATACTCAATTTCTTCTCCATCTATGATATGGGCACCCAATTTATTTTCACCTCAATATAATGACACAAGTAATAATTTGTTCCTTCTTTATAATTTTCATCTTCAATAAATGCATAAACATTTCCCGACATTGATTTGTGTATTTAATAATATGAATTTAGTGAAAAATACCAAAATACTACAAAATTAGATAAAATATTGAATTTTATTAATAATGAATCTATAATAAATAGTTGAACTACATCGAATATGGTCGAATTCAAATAATGATTCCATCTCTATGAGTTGTAGTGCTCCTAAAAGTTGATATATCTTAAGTGGGTTTAGAGTTTTAGTGCACTATTCATCAACCCACTCTTTTGAAACACACTCATTCCAAGTAAGATATGTATATGGAGAAAAATTGAATATCATCTACCTTTTATGAATATTCCATGAACTTGAATTTGAGATTCTAAAAGAGCAAAGCTCACTCAATCCTATCAATCTAGAATCCTCATATTTTTTAATGCCAGCTTCATCTATCATCCAAAAATATAATTTTAACTATAGACTTACTTTCATTACCTAGACCCATTATATAATTGCACTATTACAATAGGGAGAGAGGGAGAGAGAGAGAGAAGGATAGAAAGAGGGAGAGATGAGGAGATAGAGAGAAGGATAAATATGGAGAGAGATATAAACAAAGAGGTAAATAGAGGTATAGATATATATATTTATGAAGATGGAGAGGGATAGATAAAGGGGGAGAGGGATGGATAGAGAGAGAGAGAGGTAAAGGAATAAAGTGATATATCTCGACATAGACGGAGATATAAAGAGGAAGGTAACAAGAGATATGTTGGTGTAACTAATTATTTAATTAGACTTGCATAAGTTTACTTAGGTAATATTTTAATTCCTAGGTTAATTACTGTCATCCTTATCTTGTTGAGCTATCTTGTTGCTCAAGATAAGATTAGGGTTATGCATACTTTTCTTTTATAAAGAAAATCATCTCATGTAATTATGAATTCTTGAATAATATTATTTTCACATCTTCTTGCAATAGCTTTTCTTTTTCTGATTTTCTCTTCTATGCAAGGTTTTTTGGTTTGCATGTCTGATCTTGGTTTTTAACATGGTATTAGAGCCTTGATATGCAACCCCTTCTCATATTTTTGGAGAGATTCATTACAGAGTACATTCGGGGTTCCTTGAGGGTTTCATTCCTTGAGTATATTTATGAAGCATCTTGGATCAGATCGGGCATTCCCATTAGATTCAAAGTGATGGAAAAAGTTAGGATTGGCTTTTATTTTTCTAATTTTGGTCATTGTTTCCTAGATCCATGAGGGTTTTAAGTTTGGTGATTTTTTTGCAAGATCAGGGGGTCACCTTTTTTTTGGGCATTTTTGGACAAAACGGACCTCACCATTGAGTTCGTAGTGCTCAAAAACCCCTATTTTCATACAAAGCTTGTTGATCTTGGACATAGTCATCTCACAAGGAAAAAACGTTTTTACCCCAAGGCCATACGGCCCCAGGGCACACATTCTAAGGTTTAAATTTTGAAAAAAAAAGTTTTTTTCTAAAAAACTTGTGCGGCTAGTGTAAAAGGCACACCGCCACCCATCCACCACCCGACGGCCTCCACCACACCACCATTGGGCCGCTTCTGCCCTATTTATTGCCCAAATGCTACTCCAACCCTCCATCCCCCAAGGGCTTATTCCATTGGACTCATGGTCATGTTAGGGACTGGAAGCCAACCCCCAGCCCCCGTTGGCAGCCTCAACCCCTACTGGGGTCATATCGGCAACCAGGGGCTCTACCGAAGCCCCCATCTGCCAACCCCCTAGTCCACCCAGGCAACCAGTGGCTCTTTTTTTAACCCCTGAGGGCTTATTAGAGGCATATCGGGTAGTTTTGGAGCAAATTCACAAAATCGGACATAATTTTGCAAACAGAGACCTTTTTTCACAAATGAGATATTGTCAAAAAGTTGGTTCAATGAACTTCGTAATGGTGGAGGTTTTATTTTTTGGTTTTTCTTTTTTGATCAATTTTTTTGGCCTTGGAAGTCAGATGTTGTTGTTTTCACTTTGGGAGACATATCTTTTGACTCCCTTATCCATTTTTCGTGATTCTCGCAGCATCAGAAAGATGGTTTTATCCTCGACATAGATTTGACATCCATTTCATTTTTATGTTTATGCATGTTTATAATTCTCTCCTTTTACAATCATTAGTTTATTGTAATAAATGAACTGATATAAAATTCCATCAGGGGGTTTCTTGCATAATAATCTGATTAGAGTGTGCATGCACTTTGATCTTCATCTTTATTTTTGATGACAACTCGCATGGGTTGTATCTAGTTTCTTAGTTTCTTTTGGCCACATCTTGCTCTAGCTTGAAACATATCAAATTCACATCGGTTCACACTTTAGATTGAGAGCCTATGGTTATTGATCCGCATTGGGTCACATCTTAATTTGAGGGCCATTAAATTTATGGTTAATGTTTTATAATCTTCATGGTACTTGCTCCTATGGATTAGTTTTAGTCACAGTTTGGCATTGGCATCTAGATACACATATCTTCCAAATTATTTCATCATATCATTCCCTCTCATGGGGTTCATCATTTCATCTATCGTTGCTTCACACATTCCAGGGTTGTTCCAGTTTGTGATTTTTTCAGTGTTCCGTGGCATCGAGTCTGTTGTTGCATTATTATGATTCTACTTTGGTTTCTTGTAAACAAAATTATCTTTCCTTGCTTTATGGATTTCAGTTCCAATGTTACTCCATAGTGTTCTTCCAATGCTTCTTGTAGCAAGTCATCTCATTGTAGGGGGATTTTGTCCCAATGTGTTTTCCTTCTCTACCTCATTTATTACATTTGTACATGGGTACTTGATCAGGCCTTGTTTCCAAGACCCATTCATGCTTTCTTGCATTCATCTTAGTTTTAGGTGCATTATTTTTTAGTCTCCCTAAGTTGCACTTATGAGGGGTTTTTGTTGTAATTAATTATTTAATTACACTTGCATAATTTTACTTAGGTAATATTTTAATTCCCAAGTTAATTATTGTCATCCTTATCTTGTTGAACTATCTTGTTGCTCAAGATAAGATTAGGGTTATGCATACTTTTCTTTTATAAAGCAAATCATCTCATGTAATTATGAATTCCTAAATAATATTATTTGCACATCTTCTTGCAATAGCTTTGCTTTTTCTAATTTTCTCTTCAGTGGAAGGTTATTTGGTTTGCATAAGTTTACTTAGGTAATATTTTAATTCCTAGGTTAATTATTGTCATCCTTATCTTGTTGATCTATCTTGTTGCTCAAGATAAGATTAGGGTTATGCATACTTTTCTTTTATAAATAAAATCATCTCATGTAATTATGAATTCTTGAATAATATTACAGAGTTAGGCAAGTTGATGTAAAAATTTGAATAAGTTATCTATATTATTTCAAAAATATGTAAGAATAGAATCTATAGAAAATTTAATGTAGTTTCTAAACTACTAGGTTTATTTTAAGAAAAAAAAAATCTATTTGGTGAAAATTTGAAATTTCAATGCAGTAGTACTTAAATTTTAGGAAAAAAATAAGTAGGTATCTTTTTTACCACCCTAACCACAATAAAACGATAATATTTTTATATAATATTTTATATATAAGTAGAGAACTCATGTTCGGATGTGATGCATATTTTTTTGTAATTTTTTTCTAAGTAAATAATTAATTATGAATTTTTTATTACAACTTTAAAAAATATAAAAACTCATATGTGTGACCACCTTAACTTGGTAAAAATTTCATGATTTTTTTTTTTTTTTTGAATCCTATAGTATGCAAAGCATAGAATGTGACGCATGTTTTGGATTCAAAAAATGTGATACCATTTGAAAGCTATAAATGTTTCTCAATTAGACTATCAATCAAGACTTTAGTAGTAATTCAAATAGAAAATGAATAATAATTATTTATTAAATTCAAAGTAAAGCATAATTTATATTGGTGGAAAGCTGAAAATATCTTTTAGAAACCCTTTTCATTTCATCAATTTTGGGTATAAAAAAATTTGTCAGCCACATACCTATCATATCACCACTTTTTGGCCCATCATGATTTTGCACATACCCAGGAGATAGAGAAATAGAAAAAGAGAGATAAGTAGAGAGGTATAGATGTGGAGAGACATAAATTAATAGAGGGAGAGGGAGACATATAGATATATAGAGGTTGAGGTAGAGTGATAAAGAGATAGAGAGATCAATGGATATAGAGGGAATTCTAGAGAGAGTAGGGATAAATAGAGAGGGGGAGATAGGGATATAGACATGGAGAAGGAGAGAGAGATATGTAGAGAGGTATAGATAGCTCAATATATAGAGAGGAAGAGGGAGAGATGGACTTATAGAGAGAGATAAAGAGGGATTAGGAGAGAGAAAAGGTGAGATAGAGAAGTAGAGATAGACAACTAGATATGGAGAGAGGGAGAGATAAAAAAGGATATGTGAAGAGAGAGATAGGGGAGATAGAGTGGGAGGAAGGGATGGAGAGAGGGGGAGATTTTTAGATAGGGAGAGAGCACAAAAAATAGATAATGAGATGGAGAGAGGGAGAGATATAGAGATATATCTAGAGTGATATGGAGATATAGATAAGTAGAGATAAACAAGTAGAGATGGAGGAAGAGATAGAGAGTGGGAGAGATAAAGATGGAGAGATAGAGAAATACTGGAAGAGAAAGAGATAGATAGGGGGATATATATAGGGAGGGAGGGAGAGATGGAGAGGGGAAATGAGGGAGAGGGAGAGGGAGAGGGAGAGGGAGAGGTATGGAGAGATATCTATAGGGCTAGGGAAAGAGAGGTGAAATAGAGAGAAACTTAGAGATAAATAAATATATATGGTGAGAGGGAGAGATAGAGAGATGTGGAGAGAAAGAGAGAGAGATAATAAAATATGGGAAGAGAGAGGGGGGGTGAGGGACATGAGAGAGGGAGAGGAGAGAGGGAGAGGAAGAGGTAGAGGAAGAGAGATATAGAGAGATAAAGAGGGATAAGAAGAGAGATGGAGAGATGGGGAGATAGAGGTAGATAAATATATGGATAGAGAGAGAGGGAGAGATAGGGAGATAGAGGAGATAATATAGAGAGAAAGGAGGTGATAGAGACAAGTAATATAGAGATAGGTATAAAGAGAGGAAGAGTGAGATATAAAGGGGGAGATAGAGTTATAGATACAAATACAAATAGGGAGTGGGAAAATAGGAAACTTACATGTGTCTGATTGATATAGATATATAAATAGATAGAGAGGGAGGGATAGGGAGAGATCTTGAAATAAAAAAGTAGAGGGATATAGAAATATGGAGTGATAGATAAAGAAAGAGATACATATATATTATAGATATAAATTGTGAAATATAGAGGGGGAATGATAGAGAGAGAGAGAGAGATGAAGAAGTAAAGATATAGGAAGAGAGATAGAGGGGAAAATAGAGATATATTTAGAGGTCTATAAAAAGGAAGAAAGAGGGAGAGTTATCTATAGATAGAGAGGGAGAGAGGAAGATAGAGGTAGAGATGAATATAGAGGGAGAAGGGGGAGAGATAAAAGATGAAGAAAGAAATAGAGAGGGGAGAGAGATAAAGAGAGGGAGAGATAGGGATAGAGGGAGATATATATCCCTCCATCTCTCCCTCTCTTCATATAATATATATATATATATATATATATATATATATATATCTCACTTTTACTTTCTAAATCTTCTATCTCTCCCTCCCTCTTGGTTTCATTTTTGCTTCACAAAAACCTTAGCATATTATAATGTGATTTCATTATGATGTGAGCACACTATAATGTTCTTGTATTTTTATTTTATTTGGGTATTACCAACCATTAGGGTTGTATTTTTCTTGGGAATCCAGTCCAAAGGGTTGGACTTTCATTTCAATTCCCAAGGGAATTTTTTTTGTAAACTATAAAAATGTGACTAAATATCAAGTGTGTTCTCCATTAGGTTTGTACATCTTTCAATTTTTAGCAAAAAAAATATGGCAATAACATCAAGTTCTCTCTTAACTTTATGACCATGTAATTTTTTGTACATTTTAAATATATTAAGTTCAAATCTTTAATTTCCTTTCCTACTATCTTATTTTTTTATTAAAAACCTATGTATAGTATTTTTGGTGTCACTTTTTACCCTTTCATAGAAGTTTGAAGAAAATTACATTTTTACATTCTAGACTCTATTCTATAAACATTAAAAGTATATTAATTTCTCATTTAGCTTCCAAAAAGTTAAGGAGGGCATGCTCAATTTTTCATTTTTAGGATGTGCGCACTTTAAAAATTAGTAAAATATAATATATTCATTAAAAATTTAGCAAAAAAGTTAGGCATAAACTACATGGTGTTAGCTAATTTTTCATCAAAGAGATTTTTGAAATACTAAAAAAGTTAACATTTTAGGGGGAGCACAACAAACATTATGTTATTATTTTCTAGAGAAGAGAATTTTGTGTGCTCCCTCTTATTTGAACCCCTTAATCTCCACCATTTTCAAAAAACATTAGTAGTTTAGAAAGTGGATTCAAATAAACACAACTCTTGTTCTTGTCACATATTCAAATTTTTACCATAACTACCATCAATTTCTCATCCAATATTATTTTTTCTTGATTTAAAAAAATGGCCACTTAAGATCCCATTTTGGTCCTCCATTTCCATGTACTTTCCCATGGATATACAAAACTAGAGAGATGCATGAATTTCACTATTAGCGAATGCATCAAATAGTGAAAACATCACTTGGTGAGAACACATGACAAATGAAAAAAGTGCACACACAACTTGTTATGTATGTGATAATCCTAAATGTCTCATGATAAGCACATATGATCTTTTTGTGCACAAATCATTCCAAGTGGATGCATCAAACTGCTCTAAATATAATGTGATACTCAATGTTTGTGTCATGCTCTCCTATATGCACACCAAGTTGTGATTTTTATAGTTCAGCTCTTGTACTAGCTAACTTTCTCCCCCCTTAATTGTAACAAATATACCTCTATGACTTGATTTTTAGTACATATTGGTTCACTTGCCTACTTTGGTCAACTCTAAGTTATCACAATCACTTCACTTGGTGATGATCACATGGCACATGATCTATTTTCCTCAACTCCTATATTTTCTCTATTCTATGTACTCAATGGATTCAGGGGGTATGTATAGAATCATGATGGTTCAAAAAGTGGCAATATGATGGGTATGTGTAGGCTATGTGGCTGACAACTTTTTTTTTTTACCAAAAATTGATGAAACAAAAAGGGTTTTTAAAGGAGATTCTCAACTTTCCACCAATATAAATTATGCTTTACCTTGAATTTAATAAATAATTATTATTCATTTTCTATTTGAATTATGACTAAAGTCTTGATTGATAGGCTAATTGAAAAGAATCTATAGCTTTCAAATGGTATCACATTTTTTGAATCCAAAACATGCGTCACATTCTATGCTTCACATACTATAGGATTAAAAAAAATGAATTTCATGAAGTTTTGACCAAGTTAAGGTGGTCAGGTATACGAGTTTTTATATTTTTTAAAAGTTGTAATAAAAAAATCATAATTAATTATTTACTTGGAAAAAAATAACAACAAAAATATGCATCACATCGAGACATGAGTCCTCTACTTATATCTAAAATATTATAAAAAAATATTATCATTTTATTGTAGTTAGGGTGGTTAGACAGACACCTACTTCTTATTTTTTCTCAGAAATTTATGTACTACTACATTGAAATTTCAAATTTTCACCAAATAGATTTTTCCTTTTTAAATAAACCTAGTAGTTTAGAAACCACATTCAATTTGCTATAGATTCTATTCTTACATATTTTTGAAATAATATAGATAACTTATGCAAATTTTTACGTCAAGTTGCCCAAGTTTGTTTTTTCTGAATTTTTCGCCACTTAAGGGTCTATTTTTTCTATGATGATCCTGCACATACCCCAGGGTTAAAATAAAACATTTTTATCCCTACCCTAATTTTTCTCTCCTGATCAAATTTTCTCCCTTTTTCACTTTTTTTCATACCATTTCTCTACTTTTTTATCCTTTTTAATATATTTTATTTTATTGATCCCCATTGCCATCCTCTATCTATTTTTTTTATCAATTTCTTCCTTAAGAGGTAACCTACACTATTTTTTGTTGGCTAGCCTCTTGAGGGTTCATCATCTATCCACCTTATTAATGTTATTTTTTCAAACAAAGTGTTGCATATCACCACCCTTTTCATCCTAAAAGTGGTATAGTTTATTTTTTCTTTGAAATAACATTGCTTATACAAAATTATAATGTCATATTAAAGTAGGGTAAAATGTAAACACTAAAATCTCATCATTCATCCACTCATTAAAATAATTTATCTTATCTTAATTAATCTTCCTACACTAAAATTAAATTAATTAAATAATATTTATTATTTAATTAATTCTAAAATATATCATTTTCCCACTAAATATTTAAATAAATAAATTTCTCACAATTATTAAATAAATTAAAAATATATATCTACAAATAACTTACTAAAAATCATGGAAAATCAATAAATAAATTAAAATAGTTAAATAATCAATCAATTTGGTTAACTCATCAATATACATTTATAGCTCATCAATAACTTATCAATCTATATTTATAACTCATCAACTAACATGATACAACTAGCTAGTGACTAGGTACCTCCTTTCCACATGCACTCCACCATCAATAGGAGTTAACTCATGATCCAAGATAAAATTTTATCACTCCATCCATTCCAACGAAATTATATAAATCCAAGATCAAATACATTCATTTTCACAAAAAATATTTTAATAAAAAGTTATGCTACTTGAGTGAACAACCAACATAGCTACAATTTTACATCCAACTTTGAATAATATCCTTATTTACAATTGCAATTAGTGGTATTGAGAGGTCATTTCTTTAAAATATTTCAACTTGAGTGTAATTAACTTTGTCTTAAATGGAGGTGCAATTGGGTATATGGTAAATGTATGATTTCTTGTATTTGAGTATTGTTTCTATGTTTTGTACTCCTTTTTTCCATAAGATATTGATAATATCTAAATATAAAAAATGGTGGTATCAACATCTAACACAATATTTAAGGGTGAATCAAATAACTCCAAAATAGATAATAAACACATGATCTTATTCTCTTCTATATGGTAAAGAAGCTTATTTTCCTATCAAATAACTTCAACTAATAGAGAAAATAGAGATAGAGGAAACTAGAGCTAAGGAGATTTAGTTACTCAAACTATTACAATTAGAGGAGAAAATATAATTTGCAAGAGATTCAATTAAGGGACACCAAAAAATCATCAAATGATGGTTTGAAAAATACTCTTTAGAAACAAATTTTAAATTGGAGATGTAATTTTCAAATGGGAAAGAACTATAAAACATGGGTAACACTCCAAGCTTAATTATTTTTAGTGTAAACATCACATGATCTTTTTGTACAAAAAAATTAAGTCTTTTGGACTAATCGATGATACAAGTGATGTGTTGTATATCTTATTTGATGATATCATTAGAAAAGGCATACCTAAGCTCTTATACAAGACCTTTATAAATATGTACTATACAAAATGCTTTTTTCTTTTTTCTTGATTGTGTCTTCTTTGGAAGATTTATTTAATTTTTTTCCCATTCCTTCTAGAATTTAGGCTCTTGTTTTGAATTTATAGATTGTAGGAGGTGAGATATAGCTCATAGAACATGTTTGAGTCACTCAAGGACTCAAGCCTCTAGGATCATCTGCAAAAACCAGCAACAATCTTCCACAAGAGGGAAAAGCAAGAACATAAAATTGCAACAATGGATGCAAGATATACCAATATGCAATACTCAAGATTGCAATAATATATTGGATTTACACAACTAAAAAATATCTTAGTTGAGTTGCTTGGATTGATGAAATGTACATATGAAGCCTTGCTTATATAGGCAAGGAGTGAGATAGGATTAGACAAGATCATGACAAGTGTTTTAATCCTATCACATAAGACAACTAGGTCATAAAAACCTAGGACATAATCATTAAATTCTTAATGTAAATATTAAATTATGCATGAGAGAAGTATTAAATGCCTAGATAACTAAAAGTAAATAATGAGACATGGCCCCATTATAACTAACTTCTAGAAATGACAACTAGAAAACTTAGCTCCTAAGTAAACTTATAATAATGTGAATAGGTCCTCACTAATAAATAATTAGGAAATAACCCCATTCACACCAACACCCCCCATAAGTGCAACTTAGGGAGTAGATTATTATGCAAATGACACAAAGATGGGTCTCGATTATGAGGCCATATTAGGTATCCATGCACAAATGCAAATGAAATATCTCACAAATAGAGAAAAGGAGAAAACCTAGCAAGATAGAAATCCTCCCCAAAAGAGATATGAAATACAATAACGCTCTCCATCAAAAAAATAAGAGGACAAAACCTCATTTAAGAAAAAAGACCCCCCATAAGAGATACAAAGAAGAAGAGACCATTTAGCACCCCTTCAATGAATCCATCACAAATCCAATCAATCTCCATCCACACAAAGGATGATAAGAGAGACCATATAGCCCCCATAATGAGATAACCTACTGCAAAGAAGCACTAGAAGCACACTATGAAGTAACACTAGAATCCTTAATTCAGAAAGCAAAGGAAATATAATTTTGTTTGCTAGAAACCATATTAGAGTCAATCAAGGAATCAAGTTGGAATCATGATAAGGAAACAATAGATCTGATGCCAAGGAACACTGGAACACCCACTATATCATGCAGCCCTCAAATCTATGAAGCAACATTTAATTTAAGAATAGTCTAGAATTGAAATGAGGTGCACAAAAAATGTAAACCTAATGCATGAAAAAAAGGAAATAGTGCATGTACAAATGAATTTTCACATATGCCTCCATGATAAAAATGACCTTAGATTTTGTAGAAAAAATCTGAAAAAAATGACCCACACCATTATGAAGTGCTCAAAACTAGCTTTCCACCGATATCTCGTTTTCCAAAAATGGACACTGTGGCAAAAAATTATTATTTTTTTTAAAAAGGTAAATTTTTCCAACTGACAATCAACAAACATGCCCCCTTTGATTTGATTTCTAAAAAAAATTCTATATGTATGTAGAAACTAATGGATACTAAGATAATAAATTTTTATGCTACCAAAAAAACCTAGAAAGCATTTTTGAATCCAAAAACCAAAACATGAGATTTGGTAAAAATGTTAAACTTCACCTACATAAAAAATAACTGTGTTGGGCTATTTGGCAGTCACTTCTGCAAAATCTGCTCACTATATCCACAAAATCTAGTAGATGCCTAGATGGTAATTTATGGTTTTGAAAAAAACCCATAAATCATTTTTCTTGAAAGTACACGAGGAAAATTATATATGCCATTTTTATCCAATATGTACCCTGCAAAAGCTTAGGCTCAAATCACCCTCAAATTTGAGAAGGGGTTTTGCAAATCTGAAGCTTTGATACCATGTTAGAGCTAAGATATAGCTCATAGAACATTTTTGAGTCGCTCAAAGACTCAAGCCTCTAGGATCATCTACAAAAACCAACAACAACCTTCCACAAGAGAGAAAAGAAAGAACATAAAATTTGAAACAATGGATACAATATATGCCAATATGCAATACTCAATATTGCAATAATATATTGGATTTACACAACTGAAAAATATCTCAGTTGAGTTGCTTGGATTGAAGAAATGTACATATGAAGCCTTGATTATATAGGTAAGGAGTGAGATAGGATTATACAAGATCATGAAAAGTTTCTTACTGCTATCACATGAGACAACTAAGTCATAACAACTTGGGACACAAGCATTACATTCTCAATGCAAATATTAAATTCATGAGAGAATTATTAAATTCCTAGATAGCTAAAATTAAATAATGAGACATGGCCCCCATTATAACTAACTTCTAGAAATGACAGCTCAGAAACTTAACTCCTAATTAAAATTATAATAATGTTAATAGATCCTCACTAATAACTAGCTACTTGAGAAATAACCCCATTCACAACAACATAGATTTTCCTAGGTCAAATTTATCAATCCTTGCAATGGTATGGTTTTTTGTTTCTCTTTAAATTTTAAAAGCATCTCAACAAGGTCAATAGGGAAAAGGAGACTACCACATCAAAATGAAAAAATGGAATGTTAGATCAATGAACTATCTAGTCATCCATGTTGATAAAATATCATAAGTATAAGGTTTTATAACCCATTGATCTAGTGCATTCACCTACCTTCCAACTACCTATCATATCTACTTTAAATCATTAGGTATCAAATTAGAAGTAATTATATATAAAAGACCTATGTATCCCAAAATAAGAATTTAAGAAGTAGATAAACATGTTCAAAATGTGTCAAGAATAGGAAGCTACTTACATCATGGGTGCATTTTTGCTATACCATGCTTGTCAAGAATGATATTGAATCTCAAGTAGGAATAAATCTAAATCTTATGTAAACACATAAAAAATGTAAATTAAGTAGAAATAAATTCTACGAGTTCACCAACTCTCATTGAGATCATCAAGTGATGGACATTAAATGAAACTCTCATGGCTTACACCATGCAAAAAATATAAATAGAACATCCACTATCTTTAAAAGCATGATTTCTTTTTGAAATTTAATATACCAATTTTTTAAGATTCTTTTAACATCTATTCTCTCTCAATTATTATTTTCATTTTGGGAATTAAGTTCTCAAATCGTTATTCAACCATAGAAAGTATACCAAATAATAGGAGGGAAGAGCATGCTCATCAACAAGTGGAATTGAAAACTAAATACTAAGAAAGTAGGACATATTCCTTGAGTGACACTCGAGAGAAAACTAAATACTAATAAAGTAGTACATATTAGTTTATAGGAAGGTGTTCATGCACACATGTTATAAAGAACATAATCAAAACAGAAGAAAATATTTAGAATATACACCTAGACCTTCACATTGGCCAAATAAATGGTTCCCCAAATCTACCCTTTTTTAGATATGATTCAATATTGTGTAGATTGGTATGATATAAAGGTTGTATTATTTAAGTAAACAATGTTAATATAAGTTCCAAAAATATAATGGGAAAAATTTATTTACACAACTTAAAATTGGTGTTTCGTTACCTTAGCATCACCATATAAAAAAATATAGGACCTTTCATCCAAACAAATAAAATCAAGGAAATAGTGATATCACTAGGACAAATGGTAAAATCTTGTGCCATTAAGAAATTTTCAATATGACAATTCTTTCTTAGTACACTATTGATCGAGATATCTAAGTTCGCATCTTGGTGAGATTTATTTTTAATCTTTATAAAATACCATGAGAAAATAGGAATAAAAATATTAGTGTACCTATGAGCTATGTGGCTTCCTCACACATTTGCAAAAGGGTGAAAAAAGACAATAGAATTTCATAAAAGAGTGTAACTAGTATGTACCTCCATTCCACAACTCTATATATGTCAAAGATACATAAAAATAGTTATTTAGAACTATTCAATCTTCTTTAGGATCAATGGTCTATGCGCAATATTTATAGAAGTTTTCAATTTGACAAGTTCATTTCGATGTGCTATAGGCTTAAGGATCCACATAAGAACTTTAGTCTATCTCCCACCATTTTCCTAGCATACATGAAATAAAAAAGGAAAATTTGACACAATAGAATGATATATGGTAGCCCCACATAGTCTGAAAATATTTCTTGTCTAAAATTATTCTTTAGTGTGGAATTTTTTGGAATGGTTCAAGATGGCATTATGTTGAGTCCCTATTTTTTCTATCTACATATTCTATGATCCAATAGTAGGAAGACAAAATAACATGATTAAGAGCAACATGTCGATTTTTCACACTTTTAAGGAGTTGCAAAAATGATAGCATAATATCATTGTGTTGTTGGAGGAGGAAATTATAAGGGATATTTTTGTTAGTATCCAACCAAATTATTTGATCTATCATATAAGAGCATCATCTAATATCCATTGTAATTGAAAAGTAAAATCAATCATATCAAAGGATAGAGGTGAATCATTGATCAAGATACAGGGGAATCAGGAGCCTCATAAGCACACTTTTTGTTATTTTTGAGTTTAGGTTGTTTTGTGTGTTTTGAAGTTTCCTAAGGTCATTTATGACCATGTGTGATCTTATTAATCTATTTTTGGTTTGTTAGAGGGTCATTGGTTTTAAAATATAAAAAGTTGCTAATGTTGTCAAAAGTTGCTAAAAGTTGTCATGCAACTTTAGCAAGGTAGAAAAAATCAAGAAAATGGTTACAAACCATTGGGATTGGTTGTAAATGTATAAAATGATAATCTCCAAAGTCAAATAGAGTGTTGGAGAATTGATATTGTAGTTTTAAGTTAACGAAGGGAAGATTTTTCAGAGGTTTTCTCAATGTTCATGTATGTTCTTCTTTCTTGTATAGCATGTATGGCCCATTTAATGATCCAAAACTGGTTGGAATGTGTGGGCATGTGAATCCTCTTTTTTTGCATTTTTTGGCATTGAATTTCATTGACTTTTGTGTAAGATATGGCCATTTTGGTGAAGGTTGTTATATTCTAACAATGTTTTCCAAAATTTGAAGCCTAAAAATGTGCTAGTATAGCCATGTATGGTATAGTACAGGTTTGAAACCAATTCTAAAAGTTGGAGGCATGATTCTAGTTTCATATTCTTTTGGTTTGAGATTTGATTAAGTTTTGAATGAGTTATGCCATTTTTGGTGAGAGATAGTTTGCGGCTAGCCTAGGGTTTCTAGTTTTGGGGAAAATGCCATAACTTTCTTTTCCACCCTTGGATCTTTATGAAAATTGGAAAAAAATATTTTATTAGGTTATCTTCAATCTCATCGAAATGATTGGATTCATTATTTTTTTTGTGAAAGTTATTAATGATTGTTCCTTTCATTTCATAGTGAGGTAGCCTATGGGTTTAGTTGTGTAAGGTTCTAAGAAAGTATGCATTGTATTGATATGAATAAATGAGTGATTTTTTGCACATCATCAAATGCATTGTAAAATTGGTTTGGATAGTCTAAGAATCGATGTTTGTGTTTGGTGAATGCTCATCAAATTCATTGAGAAAGTTCACTAAGAAGAACTAGGCATGGCCCTAGATTGGAATTTTGTTTGTATTGAATCAAGATTTGTTGTAAAAGATCCTTTCTCTGCATCATTTTGGCATCAAAGATAGAAAATCCTGATAGTACAAGGTATGCACCAAGAGAAGAGATTTGTGAGAGAAGGTTTGTTGCAAGGATGAAAGAGAGTCGGTGGCTTATATCCTCCAATAGTAATGAAACTGGGTAAGTGTGCATATTTCTTCCATTTAGAGAAAGTGGGTAGAAGAGGTCTTGGATAATGCATCTTCAAGAATCCTATTGGGTAGAGGATAGTTGTGTGTGTGAAGGTATTGGGATACCAAAATAATGGAAGTGTTGAGGAGAATAATCCATGAAGACCCAAAGAGTAAGTTGTCAAGCAAGCAACAAGAGATGAGAAGAGAAATGGGTGAGATGAAGAAGAAAGATGAGAAGGTAAAACAAATAAATATTCAACAAGAGATAACAATGATGAGACAAGATTTGGAACAAATACAAAAAACATTTGAAGAAAGACTACAGAGTATAGTAACAAGTGTGTGGAGTTGCATCATCACCATTCACAAAATGATCAAGTGGTTGATAAAGGAAATTATAGAAAGAAGAAAGAGGCATCAATTGAGAAGAAAGATAAAAAAAATTAATTAAGATGCTAGTAGAGCCAAAGCCATCCAAGGAAGAGGAAAAATATGAAGAAAATGAGTCCATTGAGACTCAAGATTTTGTTTCTAACAATATTTGTGAGATGTGTTTACAGGTGCAGTAGATGAAGATGAAGATGGAAAAGAGTATAAATGAAAAGGAGAAGTGAATGCAGTGTATGAAGATTGTTATGAAAATGTAGTAGAATATGGTGAAGAAGAGGTTGCGAAAACAATAGAGGTACTGGTTGTATTTTCTAATTTTATGTATAATGAATATGTTGACAAATTGTATTCAAATGATGAAGATGAAGACATGGACAATGGCAGTGCAACATATGAACAAGAACTAGAGTTTTGGAACCTTGAAGATGACAAGATGCTAAGAGATGGTGCAAGAAGAAGAAAGATCTAGGGAAAGTTAGGAATGCAAAACATACAGTAGGGTGTAAGGAGCATCAAATTTTGGAAATGAATTCCCAATTGAATAAAAACTGGCAGAGAAGTGGAAGACCTAAGGTAAAAATGAAACATGCATTCGAATGTTTGCAAGTAGAGCAAGATTTCGCATATCATATTTGTAGGTTGAAGAACTCCATGATGGAAGATATTGAAAAAATTTCAAATCACATCTCAGATGAACTGAGATTTTTCTTTCCTTAGGAATATGATGCAAGGGCTTTAGGAGCCTCATAAGCACACTTTTTGTTATTTTTGAGTTTAGGTTTTTTTGTGTATTTTAAATTTTCCTAAGGTCATTTATGACCATGTGTGATCATATTAATCCATTTTTGGTGTGTTAGAGGGTCGTGGGTTTTAAAATGTAGAAAGTTGCTAATGTTGTGAAAAGTTGCTAGAAGTTGTCATGCAACTTTAGGAAGGTGGAAAAAATCAAGAAAATGGTTACATGCAAGAAAGAAATGGTTACAAACCATTGGTATTGGTTGTAAATGCATAAAAAAACACCCCCAAAAGTCAAATAGAGTGTTGGAAAATTGATATTGTAGTTTTAAGTTAATGAAGGCACGTTTTTTCGAAGGTTTTCTCAACATTAGTCTTTTATTCTTTCTTGTATGAATTGTACGACCAATTTAATGATCTAAAACTAATTGGAATAAGTGGGAATGTGAATTGTATTTCTTTTGGTTTTTGTGACATTGAATTTCATTGAGTTTTGTGTAAGATATGGCCATTTTGGTGAAGGTTTCCCTATTCTAGCAATGTTTTTCATAAGTTGTAGTCTGAAAACATGCTATTACTTCCATGTATGGTACAGTACGGGAATGAAACCAATTCCAAAAGTTGAAGGAATGAGTCTAATTCCACATGCTTTTGGTTTGATAAAATTTGATTAAGTTTTGAATGAGTTATGCCATTTTTGGTGAGAGCAGATTTGTGGTTGGCCTAGGGTTTTCAGATTTGGAAAAAATGCGATAAATAATTTCTTTTCCCCTATTGGATCTTTATGAAAATTGGAGGAAAATTCTATAATTAGGTTATCTTCAATCCCACTAAAGTGATCAGCTTAATTATTTGTTTTTTGAAAGTTATTAATGATTGTTCCTTTCATTTCACAATGAGGCATCCTATGGGTTTAGTTGTGTAAGGTTCTAAGAAAGTATGCATTGTATTGATATCACTATTAAATGAGTGATTGTTTGCACATCATAAAATGTATTGTAAAATGGGTTTGGAAAGTCCAAGAATCCATGCTTGTGTTTGGCAAATGCTCATCAAATTCATTGAGCAAGTTCACTAAGAAGAACTAGGCATGGCCCTAGATTGAAATTATGTTTGTATTGAATCAAGATTTGTTGTAAAAGATCCTTTCTCTACATCATTGATCTAATATTTTTTTCCACCATTTTGAGAGTAGTACATATAAAAATTCAAAAATCAATTAAATAATACTAAAAGGAGACAATGATAAATTTCTAAGATCATGGCCATATGACAATTTTAGGGGATTTCATTTTTAAATTTGAAGTAAGCCTCTATATATTAGAATTTATGCGAGTGATTTTTGCAACTCTAATTATACATGGTTAGTTGATTAACATATGGATTCATAATGATATCTGCCTCTTCATTAATTCATTTAGAAACCTCTTAATTTTTATGTGATTATTGCTATTATAAATAATTCCATTTATATTTTACAAAGTCTATATAGTTAATGGATATTAAATTTAGACTACTTTTAGATTTACCATTTTTTGATTTTTTTCACCATTTTCTCTATATATTTATCTAAAGTAAAATATTCAAGATCTTAAGAAGATTCAACTTCTAAGTCTTAGGGGTGATCCTAAAATGGCATCTCATGTTTGTGAGCTTCCCATGTTGGTGTAGGTTTGAATGAGAGTGAAAACTTGAACATCAACATTCTATATATTTCCTTTCACTAACAACACATTATTCACCTCAATTTGCATCTAGTGATTTTGGCCACTAGTGCACATATGCATTTGCTAGGGATCTTGGAAACTAGCACATACTAGTGACCTTCAACTCTAGCATACATGTTAATGTCCCCTACTAATTTGAATTCTCTCCTATTGCCAATGGAAAGTAGAACCTTATCCCTAGTCTTAAATTAGATTTCTCAATACTAATTTCAACCTAGTATTTTTAAGGATGCATTCCACTTTTGCAAGGGGTTCAAGTTCTTCTAAACTCTCATATTCTTACTCTCTCACTTCAATATTATGTTTTCACCTTCCTCCATTTTATTATAATTTAATGTAGTGATTTTATTAAATCTATTAAGGATAAAACTCTATTGAAGAACCTTAGTATACATTTAAGCATCACTACATCATCCTTACTTTATGCACATTATACTACACACATTATGATAATTTAGCAATATTTCTAGATTAAAAAAGTCAAAATAGGGGCTTCGCTTGATATAACCCTTAATCTTTGTGCATCTATAGAACCCTCATTATTTTTTTAGTTACTTCCAATCTTCTACAACTAACACATCAACTTTAAATGTTGAAATAACATGCATCCTTTATATCTACACCATTTCCTTTATAGTTCTATTTTAATCATATGTCTCATGCTTATTTTTCTTAGCATAATAAAAATTATTTATTTAATATTATTAAGTATTAAATCAATAGCTACACTAGTGTCAACTCCATGATAATTCTATACATTATGATTTGATTCATAACTTTTACATGTTTTCATGGGGGAAAATTTGTCATATCCTCATGAATCTATCTTAGAATTAGAATCAAAATCAAGTATATTTATTTGTTCTTGTATCTATCATGAGTTCAAATTCAATCACATTTTCATGATCGTAGATGTAAATGATTCCATTTAACATCATACTTTTCTTTTAAAGACTATCAAGTTCATGTTTAGAAAACATGAAAGTATATATGGTCATATTTTGTATGCTACTAATGTGGTTTTGTGGGTATTACATATGTTGTGTTTGTAGGTTTTGAGATATTTCTCTAATAGAGAAAAAAGAAATAACAACCTGGCACTATCCTTAGCTTGTATCCTATATAGTTTTCTACTATTTCATGTTCAAACATTTTCTAATTTAGCTTGAATAATTCATGAAGTTCACATACACTCCAAAATGGGGTTAAAATCAAAAAGATAAAAGTGCATCCCTACTCTTTTTCTCTATTATTTTATAATATTTTTGTACTATTACAAATATAATGTTGTATTTATCAATTTCTTATACCTTGTGCACAAGATGACCCTAGCCATGAAACTTACAAACAAGTAGCCATTCTTAGCTCCTAATGGTTTGGATCAACCCTCCCCTCAACCTTTCATTCACTCTCTAGACAAAACTATGTGTGTAGATCTATTTTATAGACTTATCCTTGTCGTGACCGTATCCCATATATAAAATATTATCACTCCTCCTTTTGAGGCTAACCCTTTTGGATGTTGATTGTTTCCTTTCAAATATCATGCCAAAACACTTTGACTCGAGCAATTAGGACCTTGTGTTTAAGGACAATCCTATGTCAAATTAGTACTCACATTAAAACCTCACAAGAAAAATTCATAAAAAAAGGTATGATAAAGCATCATAGGGCATTTGCATAAGAAACTTGTTTGTGATCTAATAATAGGAACTTGCATTGCTTGATTGACATGTCTTTAATCATTGTAAATTGATAAAGGGGTCTAACTCATTATTAAGCAAGTTCTAAGCATTTGCTTTGAACATGATAAATCCTCAGAAAGATTTTCAACACCACTCCATTTTTATAGAGAAGAATTTTATGGGGACAAAGTGTCTAGGGACTAAATTATAGGTGCAACCTCATCCCAAAGTAGGATAGAATCACAATAAAGGTATCTCATAGTCTAAGCAATATAGATCTGATATTCAATCATAATTTTAGTCATCAAATACAATGTATATCAAAATATTCATCATCATCATCTAAATCGAATCAAAAAATGAATATAATACCTTCTAACCTCTTTAATTTATCATTTACATAATTTGAATGTGCTTTGTTTTTCTAAGAGATCATTTGAACTCAATAAACATGTGCCTATAGCCTTTCTATATTCAGCTCTACTTAAACCATTCATGTAGTTCAACGATCAAACAAAGAAAGACCATTTTGAAAATGGTAAAATGAAACTTGAACCCATGACCACTTGCTCTTATAAAGACACTTTTACTAATCCTTCCACCTCATCCACACAAGCAAAGGTAGTAAACAATCATCTAATTTCAAAAAGAAAAAGAAAACCAGACTCTTACAAAACATCCTATGAATAGCTTCCAATTTTCCATGCAACTATGTTTTCAGAGCCATTTTGCTCTAAACTACTTTTATAATCATAGTTGCCTTCTTGGATTTCTAGGAAACATTAAACTTTTAGGTCTTTGACCTACTTGAAAATGCAAATGATTACACATTTGTAAAGCTTACAACAATAATATTAATATCACTAAAAGAATCCTCCATTTTCAACGATATCAAAAGCTTATCATTTACAGAGAGACGAGGCCCTAATTCAAATCATTGTTGCATATTTTAACATTCTATTTCCCTCAAGATCTATGCCTGATATTCTTATATCTCATCATCAATCATAAAGCAAACATGTCCTATTCTTTTCTATACTATGTGGCTGGTCAATGACGTATCTAATGGATACAATCTACGTAAAGCAAACAATCAGAATATAATTTACGTACAACTCATGCAACTTAAAGCAAACAGGACCAATAAAAAGAGAATCATTTTAGTTCATCATAATATGCAGCTTAACAGTAGTCAAAGGAACTTAATGGTAATCAATGATGTTCTGGAACTTAATAATACCCGCATGCTTCTGGAAAGAATACCCACTGGTAGGTATTACTTAGTACAATGCATGAATGCTCAGCCACCGTCTGTATAATTTCAAACAAAAATATTTTAAACAGCTTGAATTTGGCCACCGCTGGATATGATTACAGTTGAAAATGGAAGACCCAACAATTGATGATTGAGTTGAATGATTATATACTAATTTATGTTGCTTGTGATTAGAAAGAAGCCCACTACTGTCAATCCCTTGCAGGCTTTAAACCTGTATCGATCTGATAAATGATATGATTTGACTAATTCCAAAAACTCTGTGTTTCATGAGCTCTTTCAAGCATTTTCAGACTAATGTAACATATTTTAATGGGGCATTGGCTAGTGATGACGACGTTCGCAATTAATTGCAGTATCCTTGCATTCAATGAGATCTAAGATTTATTTATTGTTTTCTTTGTTTTATGTATAATATTTTTTTAAATGAAAAAGTATTCAATATATAAAAATAAGTATTCTGGTTCGATTGACTAAAGCATCTTGTTGCAGGCAAGAGGTCATGAGGTCTAGTCTCCCCCCAAACCCGTGGTACTGGAGGGCGTGTCACGCCAGTGCCACCGGTCATGTGAAAAAAGTTTACCAGGTGCACTGCAGTTTATAGGGGGACGGATACCAGACCAATTCCTGGAGTCTTAAAAAAAAAAAGTTGTTGGAATCACATCATATTTGAAAATTTTTAACCAAGACAAAGCTTTGTATAGCCTAGAGAGAACTCAATTGAACAATATTTTCACTAGTTGGTTCTGTGTGTGTGTTGGTCACTGGTTGGTTATGTTCTTTTTTTATTATTTTTTTGTTTTTTTAACTGTTCTTACTATTGATCTTCTCTTTTTTTTTTGTCTTTAGTTTTTAAGTTGTCTCATTGCTTGTGAGACCCTTCTACTAAGCCTCTATGGCTGTTTATAATGAGTTCAAGCTCTTCCTGATTTATCTTAATCAAAACAATATTTTCAGAAATTAAAATTTATGAATGAAGTGAACTAAATATCCACAATATGTGGTAATGTAAGCCGTGTCCAATAGAGAAATAGCATTCCTTTTAATAGTATCAAATGTGTAGATAAAGATATTATTTTTCTTTTAAATTTATGAGATAATGTATCGTCTTATTGGGGAAGAGGAATTGACTATCACATTGGGTCTAATAATCATGATGTTCTTATATAATAGACTATCTTTGCAATTTTTATTTATATGTATATATAATTTACTACATGCATCTTTATCAATTCACTTCAATAAAGTTAGATAGTCAAGATAATCAACTTATTGTGAGGGTAGAAAGTGCATACCATGCAATTTTATCCTTCATTTTATACTAATTTATGTGGGTGTCTTAGTTACACATGATTTTGATTGATTTCATGTTCCCACTAAATCTAGAGTTAGATTGACCATCATAAAAATATCTTATCCCTACATAAAACATTTATAACTTTCACATTACCATTTTTAACTCTACTATTAAGTCAAACATTATAGTTGTAATTCTAAGTAAGAACCAAATGTGTGAGAACGAACTTTATTTTGGTTCTAAGCTAACTTACCTTCAACTATATGTTTTTAATTAAGGTAAGTAGGGATTTTTGAAAGGATCCAAACCCTTGTACAATCATAAAGATAAGAATTAAGAGCAACATGATAGAAAAAGACAACCAAGAGGAACAACGACGATACCACTATAGTAACGGAAAAAGTAACATTTTCCCTTACTTGGTTTGGGATAATTGACATTAAAACTGAATTAATGGTGTCTTGGAATAGTGTTGTAATGTGTTGTACACATTCATATCATTTTAGGACCCTTATTTGATTAAAACATGCCTTAATTGGTCCTTTGCAAAGGTGTTGTAAAGTGTCGTAACACACTTTCACACTTTCCTAGGATTTATTTACTTAATTAAGCCTAATAGGTCCCTTTTAATTAAATGTACCTAATGTGTACCCTATTTAGGTGTTGTAAAGTGTTGTAACACAATTTCATATTTATTTAGGGTCCCCTTAATTAATGGTGGTTAATTTAGTTTAATTGACCCCTTTAATTCAAATTCAAGCCCTCTTTTCAAGGATCTATCTCGACACCCAATAATGATGTTGTATGACATTTAATTTGGCAAATATGGTGTCCTAAAAAGTGCTGCTAGGACCCATTCACCTTTACTGGCAAATGAGTCCTCTCCAAATAGGACACCCCTTTCTATTCATTTTTGAGGTGGGTTTTTGATGTTATTTCATCCCCCTGAGCATGGTCCTAGAAAGTTTTGCTAGGACCCATTTTCCTTTAGTGGCGAATGGGTCCTCCCTTAATAGGACCCCTCTTTTTGAATTTAATTGTGGCGAGATCCTTATAATTTTAATACCCAAATTTGAGGTCGGCTTGAATTCTTTGAATTTCGGGGTTAATCTCTCAATTTAGTATAAATAAGGGGTTAATTCACATTGTTTCACCTAGCACTTTTATGAGACATCCTAACAACTTTGAGAGAGCATCCTTATAGAAAATCTGAGTCTACAAGAGCATTTACAAGGCATTTCAAGGAAAATTAGAAGGGTTTATTGCAGCAATTCTTGAGATAATTTCATCATGTCAAGGGTTTAGTGCATTCATGCATGTTGGTGAGCTAAGAAAGTTGATGTAGCATTGAGGATCTATTGCAAACATTGTTCACATCTTACTCAAGGATCAAAGATCTATATTCTTTATTGCCACTACATGTTAGTTTCCAAATTTGCATTACAAGACAACATCCAAGGTATCATCAATCACATGTTTCATGTTTCATTCTTCAATTTCCTTTTTTCATCAATTGGTTTAATTACCTACAAGGGGTTTGACCAAGGAAAACCCTATCCCCTAACAAACAACAATTTTCTCCTCTTGTATGTGTGATTGCAGGTTTTAGGTTGAAGAACAAGATTTGGAGCAAAATTGTCTAAGTTTTCAAGTTGCAAAAGTTGTCATTCAAAGTGCAAAATCAAATAATTGAAGCTAAAAAATTATCTACAAGTTTTTAGAAGTTGAAAATCGAGGATATGAGAGTTCAAACGTCAAGGAATAGAACTTAGATCTCACTTTCAGAAAACCTAAAAGGGACCCATTCGCCACTGAAGGCGAATGAGTCCTCTATAGCCTAAAAACAACAAGTTTTTGACAAGGTGCATAGTTTTTTATGCTCTAAAAGCTTCCCTCATAGTTGCTATAAAAATTAGGTATCATTTTTTATTATTATTTGCATCTTATCCTACACTTAATTTTAGTGATTAGGGTCTTAGAAAAATTAGTAGTCCATCATCTTGTTGATTCATTTTGGTGGACCGTGTTTTTTACCTCATCATTAATGGTGAACCCTACATATTATCTTAGATTAGATACTGCATTCATTTTCATTTAGATTTACATTGAATTAAGATCTCATTTTAGAGTTACTTGTTTTGCATTGAAATCTTGTATCTCATCTAGGGTTTATATTTGCATTGTTTTGCATCTCTCTAAATATGAAAAATAAAAAAAGAAAATTAGTCATTTTGCATGTCATTTAGATCTCATACAATTGCATTTGAAAATAAATAAAAAAATCCATTTCAACCTAGGTCTTTCATTTCATCTTTTCATTGCAAATTTACATTGTATTTCTAGAAAATTCAGAACTAAAATTCACTATCTCAGACCTGGAACTAAAAGATATTACTAAAAGCTTGCAAATCATTAAAAAAAATTAAAAATACCTAACCAAGACTCATTCGCCCTTACTAGCGAATGAGTCCTTGATCAGGTCTTGTCTGTATCTTCTGGCAACTGAAAAAGCATCAAAATTCACTTTGAAATCTACATAAATATCTCAAAAACATCTAACCAGGTCCCATTCACCCTTACTAGCGAATGAGTCCCTATTAGTTACTGATATGCATTTTTTGGATATTAAAATATCAATTTCTAGCTTTTGTTTGGTGCTGTTACTTTCTTATTTAAATTTTTTGATTTGTTGTTTCATCAAATTCATTGCATTTAGCTTAAATTGCTTCATTTTAGTGCATTATTAAAATTCAAAATTACATTGAAATTTTTTATTTTCAACTAATTACATTGTGTAATCAGTAATTTACTATGTTTACATTTGAAATTCTAAAAAATAGAGAACTATTTAGGAAAAGTATGGAAGTCCTTGTTCTCTTTGGTTGATGTTTCAAGTTGTGTTTTTGGAAATGACCCTAATGAAATTGAACTTACTCATGCTCACACAACTCCTAATGCATGTCCTCCTCGTGATGTTGACATCATTGGAGAAGATGATTCCATCATGAATGAATTCATAAATGATTGCTTTAACAATCTTTAGTCCAATGCATCCTTTTATCCTTCAATGAAACAACCAACACAACTTGAGATGTTTGGTCTTTTACATCTTGAAATTGAGTCATAAGTTGAGCCTAAGTTCCCTACCATAGGTGAACATAGCTCCTCTAAACAAGCAAACATTCAACCATGCTATGTCAACAAAGCAACCAACACATTCATTAACCTTGAACAGGCATATGGAAAAGTATTTACAATTTTGAGTAAACAAGGATGTGATGCAACAATTGAGCATGAAATTCATCAACTCCTAGAACAAATACCCACTGAGAATACCAAAGGTTTAGGATATCAAGATCCTCCTCCTAACATAAATGCTCTAGTTCTTGAAGAATACCTAATGCTTTGTAATGATGGTAGGATTGTCTTAGATCCTCCTCTTGACATAAGTGTCCTCCTTCCTCAAGAGAAACCCATGCCTCTTACAATGATAACAAAGACAAGATCATCTCGGGACCTCCTACCCTAATTCCAACTAGAGAAGTCAGTGAATCTAGCAAGCAAAAGAGGCCTTACAAGTTAAAGAAACTAAAGTTCCCTTGTCCACCCCTTGAGAGTGAAAGAAAAATACAACTACTTCTAAACCAAGAACTTATAATGTTACCACCTATGAAAGAAAAGATAAGACTATATCCTAAAGATACAAATGTCTCGCATTGTCGATACCACAGAACTCTTGGACATAGTACTAATGAGTTTCAAGCATTCAAATTGGTCTTTAGAAATTTTCACTTCGATGGAAATGATTGTAATCCAGTGATTGATTAATGTATCCATCTGCTCCTTTCCATGTAATAGTTGTAGAATCTTAAAACATTTTCACTATTACATGTTGTAACACTTATTGCAAGTTCTTTTCTTTAATGCAAGGAGCTCATTTTCATCACCTATCTTGTCTTGCACAAAGTGGGGGAAAGAATTTGATGGCCTTGTCCTAGTAATACATTTTTCATTGTCCCTTTGGCTAGTTGCCCACCTTCCATTTATACCGACCAAGATAGGGAGGCAGACGACCTGCTTTAGGTTGACCTTCTCTCTTTGTGCATTCTTCTATATGTTGTAAACATTTTTCTTGTGTTTTCCTTTTGGGGATGATGCAAGGCATTGAGACATTTAGGTCTCTTCGATGTTGACCCAAAAAAAATTTCTTTATCTTTTTCATTTATCTCGTATTTTCCTTTTGGGGATGACGTAAGGCATCGAGACATTTACATCTCTTCCATGTTGATCGGAAAGGATTTTTCTTTATTTTTTCTCTCTTTGAATCATTCTTCTAGTTCTATGAGCATTTGGGGAATGATGACAGTTCCATGCTCTATGACAACATTGTAACAAAGACTTACTGATCCCAAATCCATAAATCCCTTATGTATTTGTGGGGGCAAATTTTCCTTCCTATTTCATGGTGTAGCTTATTTCAAAAACATATGACTTGGCATAGGGTTTTCCAAGGAAATCTCTCATGTATTAGGCTAAAAACATTGGCTATGTTAAAGCAATTGCTCATAGTGATGGTGTAGCAACCACTTTAGAGTGGGGGCATACATTGATGACATCTTTTGGCAAAATTTCATGGTGTGATTTTTGTTTTTTCTTGTGATGTGTCCTCTTCTTGGTGGTGTCATTGGGTTTGACACCATCCAAGAGTGTACGATCTATTATCATGGCATGATGTGAACAAGGAATCTCATGGGCGATGATCTGACCCTTTTGACTTGTCCTCTCTTGGAGACATTAGGCATAATGTTCCCTAAGAAGAAGACTTTTACATGAACAAAGAAAAATCCCCTTGTAGACACTGAAAAATGTCCTAAGTCTGTGAGCAACATTTTTCCTTGATCATCATCCTCTAATAATTAAATAATTTTAATTATTTAATTAGCTTTGATCATATTCCTCTATTAATTAAATATTTTTTAGTTATTTAATTAATTCACTTCCTAATCTCTTTTCTATCCTGATCAATTAAGATTATTTAATTGCGTCACTAATTTCCCCCCTTCTTCAATGATGTAGGAGCATCCAGTGGTGTAAGGGCAATCTTGCATCACCCAAAAATAGTTAAATTTCAAGTTTCTCAGTTTTTAGATGTTTTTACATTTTTGGATACCCTTTTCGTCATAATGAAATTCCCAACTTACAGTTTTTATTTTCAACTCCCGAGTTGAAAGATATTGCAGTTTTAGTTTCCTAGATTTGCACTTGAAAATCTTCTGAGCTAGATTTGAGGCAATTAGAGCTCCCGGATCGACCCCAAAACTTGCCAAAATTGGCATAGAAAATTTTGAACGCGTTATTGACTTTGAGACCTTTCCAATGGTTCAAACGGTTCGCGAATCGAAGTCCCAGATCAAAAGTTATGGCCCCGGGAAGTTGGCGCACTTTCTAGAAGATACAATTGCAAATGCTCTTTTGAAATTTGAACTTCATGTTGTAAATTTTCGGCGCCAAACCGCCTAAGCTCAAATTTGAATGTTGTTTTGGCTCCAAACTAATGAGGAGCTCTATTTATGGGCGGGTTTCTAATTTTTGGGTAACTTTTTGGGGACAAGCTTGCATATTACGAAAGGGTTATTCTGTAGCTTTCTGTAACTTGCATGTGTTGTAGAACTTGGGGATTGAGATCCTCTGCATGTAAGAAGCTCCATTTTCTGAATAATAAAATTATTCTCTTGTTTGTGGGTTATTTTCTAAGTCTCGGGTTGTGCCCTCATCAAGTGGTATCAGAGAGAGTTTTCTTGAGCGTGTGGATAGATCGCCGTCGTGAGGCAGTTCGCACCAGGACTGTGGTTGTGGGTCGAGGTCAAGAAAGATGCCTCCAAGAGTGGTGCCTAGTAGGCATGGTGGTGCCAGAGGTGGTCGAGGTGGCATAAATGTTGGTGGAAGAGATGCACCGGCAGCCCTCCAGAGACAGATTGATGTGTTACAAGAGCAGTTGAGAATAGTGTTAAACCCGAGGGAGGAAAGTGAGGATGAAGGAGAGGAAGAAGGTTCAGATGTAGAAGAGGAAGAAGAAGCAATTAATCAAGAACAAATGTGGCTAATAAGGGTCATTTCAAAGATTGGGAAAAGACCCAGAGCAGAAGTCCCCAGTTATTCCGGAAGTCTGAACCCGAAAGAGTTGATCGATTGGATCAACGAGCTAGAAGAATATTTTGAGTATGAGGAAATAGAGGACCCAGATCAGGTTAAGTTTGTAAAAATGAAGCTGAAGGGCCATGCTAGTATTTGGTGGAAAGAGGTCCAGTTGGAAAGAAATTGAAGAGGAAAAGACAATATCACCAGATGGGATCGCATGGTAGAGAAACTGAAGAAGCGGTTCATACCAATGGACTACGAGTTAGATCTGTTGAAGAAATTGCAAGGGTTGAAGCAAGGAAGTAGATTTGTGAAAGAATATACTGAAGATTTTTACAAGATAATCATCAGAATGGGTCACGCAGAGGCCAATAAGGAGAAGGTAGCCCGATATCTTAATGGGTTACGACCAAGCATTCAGGAGGAGTTAAGCTTAGTCAGAATGACCACCATTGAGGATGTGTATCAGTTTGCTTTGAAGGTGGAAGAGAAGTTGAACAAAAGATTTGATGGCAAGAAAAAAGGATGAAGAGGTCAAAGCGGAAGGGGCAATGGAAGACCTTTAGGAAGCCGAAATGATGATGAAAAGAAAAGTGAAGATGTGGGTACCAGCTGAATCTAAAGGAATGACAACTTTTACCGCCCTCGTGATCAAAACAGTGGTGATCAAAGAGGTAGAGGACGAGGGAGATATGGACAAGGATCTGGAAGAGGTGGTTTCAGAGGAACATGTTTCTAGTGTGGTGAAGAAGGGCATCGAGCCTATGAATGTCCACAACACCAAGGAAGGGCAGACAAAAGGCCAGAAGGTCATGTAAGGGTTGCGCATGCAAATGAGGAGACCCAATCTGAACATTCAGATGATGCTGAAAGGGGATAAGCCCTAATGATTAGGAGAGCCCTGGTGACTGAGGAAAAGGAACTAGAATAGAGGAAGAATCTGTTTTGCACAAGGTGCAAGTGTGAAGGAAAATTTTGTGATGTCATTATTGACGGTGGGAGCACCGATAATCTAGTGTCAAAGGAGATGGTCACAAAGTTGAAGCTGAAAAGGGAAAGGCACCTGCATCTGTATCGGATTTCCTGGTTGCAGAAAGACCACAAAGTTTTGGTCAATGAGTAGTGTCTAGTAAAGTTCAAGATCGGGAGCTACCATGATGAGGTACTCTGTGATATCATTCCCATGGATGCATGTCACATGTTGTTGGGGAGGCCGTGGCAGTTCGATAGGCGAGCTATACA
The DNA here is from genome assembly GCA_007258455.2 of Sequoia sempervirens. Classification (NCBI taxonomy): domain Eukaryota; kingdom Viridiplantae; phylum Streptophyta; class Pinopsida; order Cupressales; family Cupressaceae; genus Sequoia; species Sequoia sempervirens. The sequence continues at coordinate 134,958,607 of VDFB02000013.1, read as the reverse complement.
TGATGGCCATGCAAACACTTATTCCCTGACAAATGATTGGGTTTGTCACAAGTTGAAACCCTTGAAGGAGACCGAAGAAAAGGTATGCAGTAGTGCTAGAATTTGTTATGTAGATGGAAGAAAATTTTTAGAAGGTATGAAGCATGAGCATGTGTGTTATGCATTGATTCCTAGAGTGAGTAAGGAGGATAATGAGAAGGTTCCAGAAGAAGTTTCTGGGATGTTGGATGAGTTTCAGGATATTGTTTCTGATAATGTATCTGAGGGTTTACCACCAATAAGGAAGATCAGTCATCAGATTGACTTGATTCCTAGAGCTAGTTTGCCAAATAAGGCATCTCATAGAATGACTCAAACGGTAATGAGGAGCTAAAACAAACAAGTCTCAAGAGTTGTTGAGAAAGGTTTGATACGAGAGTTTGAGTCCAGCAAAGACTGCATTACTAGCACCAAAGAAGGATGGGAGGGAGGATGCGTACAGACTTCTGTTACAAACAAGCATAATAACTGGCTAATGATTTCCCCGCCAAGGATGGATGACCCATGGATCTATCGAGTGGAGCTCAATATTTCACAACGATTGATCCAAGAGTAGATATCACCGTGATCCGGATTCAAGAGGGAGATGAATGGAAGACTACCTTCAAGACCAAAGAGAGCTTGTAATGAAAGTGGTTAGTCATGCCTTTGGGCTAACCAATGCACTGGTGAACATTCATGCCATGAACAAGGTACGCAGTTAATCCCCGGAAGTTTTTATCAGGTATTTGATTTATATTTTTATTTTTAGTAAGACGTTGAATAAGCATCTAATGCATATTCGGAGAGCCTTTGAGAAGTTAAGAGAAGAGAAACTGTTGATTAATCTGAAGAAGTGCAGTTTTGTGAAGAGGGAGTTAGTGTAATTGGGGTTTGTTGTCTCGCCAGGCGTCTCAAGATGGACTCCAGGGAAGGTGAAGGCTATTCTGGAATGGCCCCACCCCAAGAACCTTACCGGTGGTGAGATCTTTCCATGGTTTGGCTAGTTTCTTATAGAAAGTCACAGGAAATTTTAGTAGTATTTGTGGACCCCTGACTGAAACAATGAGAGGGGATAGAAAAGAATTCAAGTGGAGCATTGGAGCGGCAAAAAGTTTTGAACTGTTGAAGCAGAAGGTGACAGAGCAACCTGTTCTAGCCCTCCTAGATTTCAACAAGGTGTTTCAGGTGGATTGTGATGTCAGTGGTTGTGCCATTGGAGCAGTGTTGAGCCAAGAAGGTAAGCCCATTGCCTATTTTAGTGAAAAGTTAAATGATTCCAGGAGAAAGTATTCTGTATATGATCAGTAATTTTATGCAATAGTTCAAGCATTAAAGAAATGGAGACATTATTTGTTGCTGAAGGAATTTGTTCTATATGCTGATCATCAGGCCTTGCAGTACATAAATAGTCAGGGAAAATTAAATCAGAGGCATATGAAATGGATAGAGTTTTTGCAGAGTTATACCTTTGTTTTGAAACATAGGAGTGGGAAGTCAAATAGGGTTGCAAATGCCTTAAGTAGGAGGCATACACTGATGACAAGTGGTTGGGTTCAATGATCTCAAGACACTGTATGCTAAAGATCCTGATTTTGCAAAGGCTTGGAAAGCTTGCAAGGAACCTATTACAGTGGACAGGACAAGGTGGTTGGATTTCATAATCCAGGATGGCATGTTATTTAAGGGAAGTCAATTGTGTATCCCGAGAAGTTCCATGAGGGAGAACCTGATAAAGGAGAAGCTTAGGGAGGAATGGCAGGACATTTTGGTCAGGATAAGACCATTGCCATTATCAGTGAGCATTATTATTGGCCTCAGTTGTCACAGGATGTGAAGAAGTTTGTACAAAGCTGCAGGGTATGTCAGATGGCTAAAGGAGTGAGTCGTATCAAGGTGCTTATATTAGCCCTACCTATACCTGCAGAGGCCGCGGGAGGATGATATAAGTATGATTTTATTCCTTTGTTTGCCAAGGACACCTGGGCCGAAACGATTCAATTTTGTGGTGGTTGATAGGTTTTGAAGATGGCACATTTTATTCCATGTCACATCCATGATGCAATCCACATTTCTAACTTGTTCTTCAAAGAGGTGGTGAGGTTACATGGTCTACCAAAGAGTATTGTCTTAGATTGTGACACCAAATTTGTGGGATAGTTTTGGAGGACCTTATGGAAGAAGTCAAGAATGAAGTTGAAGTTCAATTTTGCACACCATCCACAAATAGATGGGTAGACGGAGGTTGTGAACAGGAGTCTGGGTAACCTACTGAGATGTTTGGTAGGAGATAAACCCAAGGGATGGGACTTGATCTTACCCCAGGCAGAATTTTCTTACAACAATTATGTCAACAAAAGCACTGGTAGATCACCATTCCAGATTGTGTATGGAGGTAGCCCTAGAATAGCTCCATAATTGAAGAAGATGGACCTCAAGAGAAGAAAAATAAGTGTTGAAGTCAAGATTTTGCGTAACACATCAAGGATATACATGAGATAAGAGAACATATTAACAAGATGAATATGCGGTATAAGGCTAAGGTAGATTAGAAGAGGAGGTATAAGGAGTTTCAAATTGGTGATGAAGCGATGGTCCACTTGAGGAAAGAAAGGTTTCCAGTGGGAACATATAACAAATTGAAGATGAAGAAGTTCGGTCCCTGTAAAATTTTAAAGAAGCATGATTCAGTGAATGCATATGAGGTAGAGTTGCCGGATGGATTGAACATTTCCCCTGTGTTCAACATTTCCGATTTGACAGAGTATCATGAAGGTGGCAGCAGAGGAAGTACCGCTGCATGGAACAAAGGTGGCATCCCAAAGACTCTACTCGTGAAAAGGAGGAGATTGAAGAAATCTTCGATAGTCGTGATGGGAAGGAGTACCGTGAATAGGCAAGATGAAGAATATCCGCCAGAAATGGAAAGGGAAGGCATGTTGAAGATTCATCCTAGCTGCCTACGCGTAGGTTGGAAACATTTGGGTTTTTCCTCCACCATTCAAGACGCGGACGGGTCACTTCTCAAATTACCCTGGGTGTTTGATGCAGAGCATCCAGTGGTGTAAGGGCAATCTTGCATCACCCAAAAATAGTTAAATTTCAAGTTTCTCAGTTTTTAGATATTTTACATTTTTGGATACCCGTTCGTCATAATGAAATTCACAACTTACGGTTTTTATTTTCTACTCCTGGGTTGAAAGATATTGTAGTTTTAGTTTTCCAGATTTGCACCTAAAAATCTTTCGAAGTTAGATTTGAGGCACTTAGAGCTCCCGGATCGGCCTCAAAACTTGCCGAAATTGGTGTAGCAAATTTTTTGCGTATTGACTTCTGACCTTTTTAACGGTTGAAACGGTTCGCGAATCGAGTCAGATCAAAAGTTATGGCCCCGGGAAGTTGGCACACTTTCTAGAAGATACAATTGCAAATTCTCTTTTGAAATTTGAACTTCATGTTGTAAATTTTCGGTGCCAAACCGCCTAAGCTCAAATTTGAATGTTGTTTTGGCTCCAAACTAATGAGGAGCTCTATTTATGGGTGGGTTTCTAATTTTTGGGTAACTTTTTGGGGACAAGCTCGCATATTGCGAAAGGGTTATTCTGTAGCTTTCTGTAACTTGCATGTGTTGTAGAACTTGGGGATTGAGATCCTCTGTATGTAAGAAGCTCCATTTTCTGAATAATAAAATTATTTTCTTGTTTGCGGGTTATTTTCTGTGTCTTGGGCTGTGCCCTCATCATTCAATAGTTAAATAAATTATTATTTATTTAATTATTTTATCACCTTTCATCTATAGTTAAATAATTACTATTAATTATTTAACTATTCATGGTCTTTTAATTCTTCTATGGTTAATTATTTAACTATTCCCTTGTCATTTTTCCTTATTAAATAATTAATCTAAGTTAATTATTTAATGTCTCTATTTCCATTTTTCCTCTTACTTAACTAAATGGTTGAATAATCATTTTAATTAAATGCACATTTTCATTTTCCTCCAAATAAATAATTTGAATAAATTATTTATCTCCACTTGTCATTTTCCTCCATTTTTGAATAAATAATTTAAAATAAATTATTTATGCACCACTTGGTCAAAGATGCTCTATCATAATCCCCTGTCATAACATTCATTGCTATCAACTTAACAACCATTATCTCCAACTTTCTTGCTTACTATTTGTAGGTACTTGCACACTTCAACTACAAAATCTGAGGGAAAAGATTGCACAAGAAGAAGGAGAGATAAGAGAAGTAATCAACCATAATGGGGAGTATTTTATTTACTTTTATTTAACTTATTGCTCTCTTTTATTTGTGTTCTCTTATTTTGATGTGGTTAATAGCTTAGAAGTGTTGGCTGTCACTTTATCTATGCTATTTTATTTTTAACCCCAACCCACATTGGTGAACCCAATGCGAATCTTACAATTTTGTAGAGAAATTTGTTTGTTTTCTTGTCTATTTTTGCTATTTTACAGGTTACAACCAAGAATTCGCACAAAATCCCATCATCTTCTTTTAAGTATAGAAAAATGGGTGAATAAAATATTAAAAAATTGTCTGGGTTTTGTAGGCCTTGATTTTAGCTTTCTGTAACTTGAAACGGTTTAAAATTTTGTTAATATTTGAGAAAGTTATGGCCATTTTAGTATTCATTTTTTTTTAAATTTATTTGTTAAAACCCATGTTTTCTTTTACCTATAACATTTGTTTTGTGTAGAATCTTGGAAAAATACTTTCTGGGTTTTGAAGGTATGAGTTTCACCTTTCCATGGATTCAAACAATTTAAAATTTTGTTAAGTTTTAAGAAATTTATTACTGCTTTAATTTTTCGTTATCATTAAAGTCTTTTTTTTTTTGTTACTAATCTTTTGTTTTCAGCATGTGTCTTTGAAGTGGAGCTCCCAAAACTGTTTTTTTTTAAGCAACAAAAAAATTGAGCTCTTAGTTTAGTTTTCCTTAAGCTTTTAGTTCAATTTCATTTCTTTATTTTCTAGTTGTTAGCTTTTGTATTTCTAGGCTAGCTTTAATCTTTTGTGCTAACAGGGTTTTGCAGCTTTCTCGTTGGTCTAAGATCATTTTGTGATACTACTAACAAGTGGTTTTGCAGGTTCGAGTGTCCAAGAAATTTATTTTGAAACCACTTTGCTTGTTTCAACTTAGAAAACATTTCATTTTGGTGCTTAAAAATTAACAATTTTCTTTCTCACATAGCTTTAACTAGGGGGTAAAAGAACACCATGTCTTAGTGTTTGAGGGTGGTAGGTATTATGCTCTCACCTTGTGCAAACTCGGTGATTAGAAAGCCAAACCCATCCACTTTTGTGTTTATCCATTAGAGGGTCTGCCTTAGTGGGAAAAAGTTCTCACCCTAAAGGAACGACCCAAGTGGTGACGGGTTAAAGCCAAGTCCTTTTGAACCACTATATAAATTTGTGGTTGTAAGAAAAGTTTGCAATCAATAGGACGGTATGTGATAGTTCTCCTCTAGTATCTTATGATTTGAAAAACCCTTGTTCTAAGGGCTAGGAGACCTCTCGAGGGATTTTATCATTGTATCACTTGAACCAGATGCCCTTACTAGACACCTTTTGTTTTTAGAAGCCTAGCCATTTTCAATCATTGCTTGATATGGTGTAGGGCACAATATCATGCTCGAAGACACTCACTACTGACTCCCTTGAGTAGAGATAGTATTTCCCGGGATGTGATTGCTCGGGAATTCAAAGTTGGTGTGCCTATAGAAGTGAGTGTTGTGGAGGGGAGCTAGTGCCACCAAACTTCTAAGCTATCCGCTCTCGAGAAGGAGAGGTGTTCAACACCAATCCGAGGTATTTCAGTGGCCCTATACCAAGTATACAAACCCTTTTCCTATTAGGATTGTGTTTGTTTTCTTGCTACCATTTCACATCAAACCAGTCCTAAACAAATTGCTTGATACTGTCTATTGTGTTTGCCAGTCATATCTCATTAGAAATAGTCAAAAATTCAAATCAAAACATTTCAAAAACATCAAAACTATCAAAACAACATTCTAGAAAACAACACTTGCTAGATACAGAGCCACAACTACCTAATTACCACAATTTCATAAAATCCTTGTCCGAAACTAAACCAATTCATCATAATAGTGATCTTGACTTCTAAACCAGATACTTGCAAGATTTACCAATTCATTTTAGGCATTCCCATTAGAAATACATTGCATTATAGGTTGCATTCCTCAATCCTTTGCATTACACAAATTAGACCTTGACTTTTAGGCTGCATTTAAACCTTCATATTTTGAACATAGGGAGACCTTTGAGCTTTTGAAAATTCTTGGTTACTTATTCTACTTGTCATTGACCATTGTCCTTGTCATTTGTTCTTGTCATTGTCACTTTGTCAAGTTCAGTCTTGGTCTTGTCTCTTGGTCTTGGTTGTCCTCTTATGGTCAATGACATTTGGAATTTGTTGCCTTGGATTTACATTATCTTGAGTGCCACCCTTTGTTTAAAATTTTAGGGCTCCTTTGCATTAGATCACTCTCGTTTATACTACCCTTCCTTAGATTGCACTTTACCCATTATTCAAAAAATACAAAAAAATAGCTCACTTTACCTTAGTATCATATCAATCCCTCATTATCCTTGCATTTTCATACCCCAAAATACAAAAAAAAAAACAAAAACATAGATCAATCTCATTATCATCATAACCTCACATTAGTATCATTTAGTCACCTTATCACTCACTTTGACCATCAATCAATCTTTTAGTATCCTTTGTATCCATTAGTCTCATTTAGTCTCATCCTTTAATCATTATCATCCTTGCATGATCATCTTGCACCCTTATATCCAAAAAATACAAAAATATAGCTTAGTCTCATATCCTTTGGTCATAGGGTCATTATCATTCTACCATTCCTTAATCTTGGTCTTAGGTGCATCCTTATATCCAAAAAAAAAAATCCAAAAAAAAACATAGTTTAGTTTCATATCCATTTTGCATTCGCACCTTGCATTATCATCCAAAGGTCACAAGTTTTATATGGTCCTCACTAAATTTTCCTTATCCATCCTAATCCAAATTCATGAATATGTCTTCGCTTTACCTTGATCTTCTTCATAGTCAAGTTGAATACCAATCAATCCTCAATCGCCAATACCAACCACTTACATACCCTTCTTACCAACAATCCATAAGCTCTAGTTCTCCATCCATCTAAACTCACTATCAAGAGTCCCTTAGCAAAAGCCACGACATTAATCCACGTCAAATATTCATTAATCACCCTTATCCTAACCTTGACAAGGGAAACCAACCTTCCACTAGTCCATTCCAAGCCTCTATGTTCTATCCTAGTCTATCATCCCTCGACCCATTCCAAGTCTCCACATCCTATCCTAGTCCATCATCCACTAATTCATTCCTATTTAGTCCATCCCAAAATACATTTAGTCATGAAAATACATGTGGTCATGGTCTCCAAAATCACATCACATTGCCTACACCTTGGGATACATGTCAAAAGAAAAGTACAAAGCATGACATCGTAGATTCATCTTTATTTCAAGATCAAAGTAGTCCATCCCATGACCCCATCCTTAAGTCCATCCAAGAAGTCCTTATAGATAATCATGGCATCCAAAAGAAACCTATCCTTGATCAAGATCCCATGCCCAATCATGTCATCCAAGAAAAACCTATTTTTGACCAAGATCCTACCCTTGAACATGAAATCTAAAATGATCCTCTTATAGACCTTTATACCATCCATGATCAAACGGTTGAAGTTGATCCTATCCAAACTCCAAACACCTCCATTTCCCAAGATGATACACATGCCTCCTTTGGCCACATTGATAATCAAATAAATGACATGGAATCAAGTCAAAGAAGAACACAAAAAGGCTACTATGGATCTAGAAGAACATAAACAAGCTACTATGGATCAAGTCAAAGAAGAAGATATAAAAGCTACCATGGATCAAATCGACATCCCAAATGATCAAGAAGAAACAAGAATGACAAATGTTAAATCCAAAATATTCTATCAATTAGGATCATACACCTTTTTCAAAGTAGGCTTTCTTATAGAGGAGAAAATTCCAAGTAGCAATTTTCACATACACAATGATGGGTTTGCATCTTGTTTTCAAAGTAAAAACTATCCCATTGCAAAGAGAATATGCCAAAACATGCAGTATCAAGGAAGAGGACTAGGTCCACATGAGCAAGGAATTCTAGAGCAAGTACAATTTCAAGAAAATTCTAGACATCAAGGTCTTGGCTATTCTTCAGTCAGATAATCAAATGTTGTTAATGGTACCTTCTCGATATTGGGGGCAACTTTATCTGATACAAACATCAAAATGGGGTCCATCCGTAGTCCTTGTCATAAGGTTTCTGCCAACACTCCTTTCATCCACACCACAAACCATCGTTCCCAATATCTTAAACCTTCCATTTGGAACCAACTAAAAGAAAATTATTAAAAATCCAAAGTTCAAAATTATCAAATGCCAAAGACCATTCAATCAAACAAAAACCCAAGTGGACAAATGAAATTAAAATGGATACCAAAGAAAAATGGATCAAGCAAAGAAAATAGTTCAAAAGTAAAAGTCAATAAACATGTGGAGCCACAAGAAAAGAGGTCTCCTTTATATAAAAAAATGTCCACCTCATTCAAAATGGTCATCAAACAAGGCATATAAAATTGTTGGTTCCAAACACTATCCCAATCAAAATTCCAAACTCCACCATCCACCATCCCAAGTTTGGAAAATAAAAATTGCTACATCCAAAACACCAAATAGTCCATCCACACCTACCATCATCCATCATAATCCTACATCTCGCCTAAAGTCTAAAAATCCTACTTCACAAATCCATTGCATCTTGGCATCAAATCTTTACCATAAGGACTCCCATGGTACTCTATCACGATGTGCATATTCTGATAAGGCCAACTCTAGTATCAAAAAGGATCACAATGACATCAATCAGTTGTATGCAAGTGTTATGGTCCTGACAAGAGAACTACTCCATAAAGGTCACTATTGGCATATCATGACACTGGTATCTACATCAACACCGTCAAAGGATTTATAACAATTAGCAATCATCCAGAACATCAAGTTGATACAAAAATTAAAAAAATTGTCACCCTGATAAAAACCTAGCAAACAAGCGTCTTGTGTGACATCATCCAAAAAAAAGAGAAAGAAAAGTAAAGAGAAAAATTTCGTCCAATAGTGAAAACCATTTTTATGGTGCTTTGGATAAGTACCATGATGAAAACCTGGCAAACAAGCATCATGTGTAAGAGAAATTATCTATGTGGACAATCACACTTGAGGGCAAGTTGTCTCATCTCCCATGACTTTCTCATAACACTTCCATCCATCCAATCCATATTGTTTCCATCCATTTTCCCACCTACCTTGATCTTGATAAGAAATGAGGCACAAACATAAATCATGCTTTGCGAAAATTTTTGACATGTCTATCCTTTGATCATACACTACCCATGAAATATCATGTCATTACCTTCATAGAATTTATCCAAACCCATTATCCTTTCATACCTATCAGTGGACTTGGTTTCCCTTATCATTGGTTTAAGGATTCTAATATGCTTATCCAAGTTCCCTCCATAATCCCATCTAGTCCTAAGGTTAGTCATTTCAAATGCAACAAACCTAATCCATACAATCTTGCTATGCACCCTAGCACATCATCCAAAACTCCTTGGCTTTGTTCCTAGCCTTGCTACAGACCTTGATCCAATAGTCACATTATCATCAATGGGATATGTCTTTCCCAATCCTCATGTTGTTTCAAGATGTTTCCTTCCCATATCAAATAACGTTGGCATTATCATCATCACCTATCAATTGGTTTTCAGCTTGACTAGGGGCAAGATCATGTTTGTCCTTGGGTCTTTGTGCATTCCTGCTTGGTTGATTGTGGGTATCTTTCATATGCATTTGTCACGATCCTTATAGTTATCATCTATAACAAAGTCTCATTCACCCATAATGAATTTTTTCATCCTTCCATGGTCTAGAAACCACCGACATTTGGGTTTCCCGATCATCTTTTGCATTCACTGCTATCCCTTTGCACATAATAAGTTGATATCACACCTAACTGGGGGAAATTCCTTGACCTACGTCTTCATCAAAAATGATATCAACATCATAAAGCATCAAAAAATACCAAAAAAATCAAAAAACATCAAAATCCAAAAAAATCAGAAAACATCAAAATCCCAAAAAAATAAAAAAACATCAAAATCCAAAAAAATAAAAAAACATCAAAATCCAAAAAAATAAAAAAACATCAAAATCCCAAAAACAGAGTTTGATTCTAAGGCTAATTCCAAGTCAGTCTTTATTAGAGTGGTCGAACTACATTGCCTCTATGTGTTTTCTACGTAGGCAAGGATCATCTTAAATGAGCCTCTAAGGCATTAGGTTAGTCCTTTCAGGTTGTCCAAATAAAATCATGACTTTGTATTTTTCCAAATAAGGAAAATTCAAGTCATGTCTAACTACGAGGTCTTTGCGCATGACTACGTAGGAAAGGCCATCTTTCAATGAGCCCTTGAGGCCCCCTAGGTCAAGTCTCTTAGGGTTTGTCAGGTCTGGTCATGTCCTTGGTTTGAAAATAATCATCCTTCAAAATAAAATCACGAATCAACAAATGCACATAACCAACAAAATCTTTCATCAATCAATCATCCTATCATCAATTAATCGATCTTGTCATTCAATTGAAATGGGGCATCTCATCATTTGTCTCATTCGGGCTTATATTTTGTCATTTATCAGGATATGTCCTTCCTAATATTAGACTTTTTCAATTTGATCATTTACCTTTAGCAAGATGTGTCTTTCTTGCAGTTAGGTGCCTTGTCAACATTTATCAATTGGTCAACTTTATTGTGTCCTTTTCCTTAAATAGGATGTGTCCTTCCTATAGTTGGGTATTGTCACATCGCTTGGTCATATCAATCAATCTTTGTCAAACAATCAATTGATCTTATCAACCTTGTTAATCAATCTTGCCTTAGTCAGGATGTGTCCTTCCTATGGTCAGGCACAATCATTATCAATCAAATCTTGTCAACTTTATCAATCAATCCTTATCAAATCAACCAATCTTGTCAATCAATATTGCCTTGATCAAGTTGTTTCCTTCCTGAATCTAGGCATGGTCAATCAGATCAATTTGTCAACCTTTTTCAATTATCAATCAATCTTGGTCAACTTATCAATCAATCTTCGATCATCTTGGTCAAACAAACAATCTTATCATTATCACTGGCAAGCACTATCATGGTAAACACTTTGTTGGGCTAGAATTGTCTTATTATCTTGATTGATTTTGGGTCATGTTACTAGTCTCCTCGAGGATGTCCTATCAATAGATTTAGAGGGACAATGATGGATCGTGGCCTCTTTTCTTTGTTTGTTTTATGTGGCTTTTCTTTGCAAAAAGACTGGGACAATTGGGTCCTTAGTATGAGCCAAGGCATTCCTTGTCTATTAAATTTATATTTTGACTACTTGTCTCTTCCAAATGGTCACCTTGCACACCTTGGTCTATGTCATACCATGGTGTTTGTGGTCCATTTACAACATTTGACACCCAATGATGATAAGAATAAAAATGTAAGCATGGAAGTTGGTTCCCTTATCATTTCCTATCTAGCTTTCCATCTTCATCCTCCTTTCTCTTTCATGCTAACATCCATCCCCTTCCATGCTAACATTTCTTCTATCCTTCATCCTCTAGTCGTATCATCCATTTCAAGATCACATTCACGTACTTTAAACCCACATGTCCTCTCGAGGGGGCATACATGTACCCTACTTTCACTGGGGAATATTTTAGAATTAAACTTCTTTGACACAACGTGATGAACTACATTATGTCAAAGAGGGGAAAAATGTAGAAACTAAAAAATGTCCTAAGTCTGTGAGCAACATTTTTCCTTGATCATCATCCACTAATAATTAATTATTTAATTAGGCTTGATCATATTCTTCTATTAATTAAATAATTTTTAGTTATTTAATTAAATACTTCCTAATCTCTTTTCTATTCTGATCAATTAAGATTATTTAATTGCGTCACTAATTTCCCCCCTTCTTCAATAGTTAAATAAATTATTATTTATTTAATTATTTTATCACCTTTCATCTATAGTTAAATAATTACCATTAATTATTTAACTATTCATGGTCTTTTAATTCTTCTATGGTTAATTATTTAACTATTCCCTTGACATCTCTCCTTATTAAATAATTAATCTAAGTTAATTATTTAATGTCTCTATTTCCATTTTTCCTCTTATTTAACTAAATGGTTGAATAATCATTTTAATTAAATGCCCATTTTCATTTTCCTCCAAATAAATAATTTGAATAAATTATTAATCTCCACTTGTCATTTTCCTCCATTTTTGAATAAATAATTTGAAATAAATTATTTATGCACCACTTGGTCAAAGATGCTCTATCATAATCCCCTATCATAACATTCATTTATGTCATAGCATGCATGTCCTGCATGCCTATCATAACTGTTAGGCGTCATAGTCATCGGTGTCATAGCTTTTCCATGCATGGCATATTTCTGGTGTATCAATTATAGACCATTGATCTTGGCATATTTTTAGAAGTTTAATATTGACCATCCATTTCATAACCTCCCTCTCACGCATCCTCCACCAATGATCTTGGAATCCTTCTAGAAGATTAATCTTAGCCGTCCATTCGAAAGGTTGTCTATAAAAGCAACCTTCCTCCATTTTCAACTTAACATCCATTATCTCCAACTTTCTTGCTTACTATTTGCAGGTACTTGCACACTTCAACTACAAAATATGAGGGCAAAGATTGCATAAGAAGAAGGAGAGAAAAGAGAAGTAATCAACCATAATGGGGAGTATTTTATTTGCTTTTTTTTAACTTATTGCTCTCTTTTATTTGTGTTCTCTTGTTTTGATGGAGTTAATAGCTTAGAAGTGTTGGTTGTCACTTTATCTATGCTATTTTATTTGTAACCCCATCTCACACCCCTTTAACAAAATTTCACATGACATGCAAAAAGCATTCACAAAAGTGCTACATTGTGGTTCCTTATTAAAGTTATCAGGAGGATAACTTTGGTATGGTTAGTATGATGGGAAGTCGATACACTAGCATGAATTTCTCATTATACAGTGAGAAGCTGACACATTGGCATGACTTTCTCACTAAACCAAATCAATGGGACAACTCACCTAGTGGATAGACTAAGGTTCCACTACCCCAAAGTGAGCATCATATGTTATGGATAAATGGCCCCATTCCACATTGCATTTAAATAGTTGTGCTTGATCCTTTATTTTTCTTTATTCTTCTCGACCTTTAAGAGGGTATGATTATGTATCTTTGTTATTGCTACAAATTTAAGTGTCTTGAATGTCTACTTTAGTGCGAGTTTGACATGGGGTCATCCTCTCACTAAAGTGGGGGGAAAATGTAGTAATAGAACAAGTATCATTTTCCCTTACTTGGTTTGGGATAATTGACATTAAAACTAAATTAATGGTGTCTTCTAATAGTGTTGTAATGTGTTGTACACATTCACATCATTTTAGGACCCTTATTTGATTAAAACATGCCTTAATTTGTCCTTTGCAAAGGTGTTGTAAAGTGTTGTAACACACTTTCACATTTTCCTAGGATTTATTTACTTAATTAAGCCTAATAGGCCCCTTTTAATTAAATGTACCTAATGTGTACCCTATTTAGGTGTTGTAAAGTGTTGTAACACAGTTTCACATTTATCTAGGGTCCCCTTAATTAATGGCAATTAATTGAGTTTAATTGACCCCTTTAATTCAAATTCAAGTCCTCTTTTCAAGGATATATCCTGACACCCAATAATGATGTTGTATGACATTTAATTTGGCAAATATAGTGTCGTGAAAAATGTTTCTCTAGGACCCATTCACCTTTACTAGTGAATGAGTCCTCTCCAGACAGGACACCCCTTTCTATGTATTTTTGAGTTGGGTATGTGTAGGATCATCATGGAAAAAATAGGCCCTTAAATGGCGAAAAATTTAGAAAAATCAGAGTTAGGCAACTTGACATAAAAATTTGAATAAGTTATCTATATTATTTCAAAATTATGTAAGAATAGAATATGTATCAAATTGAATGTAGTTTCTAAACTACTAGGTTTATTTAAAAAAGAAATCTATTTGGTGGAAATTTGAAATTTCAATGCAGCAGTACTTAAATTTCAGGGAATAAATAAGAAGTAGGTGTCTGTCTGACCACCCTAACCACAATAAAATGATAATTTTTTTTATAATATTTTAGATATAAGTAGAGGACTCATGTCTAGATGTGATGCATATTTTTTTGTAATTTTTTCCCAAGTAAATAATTAATTATGAATTTTTTATTACAACTTTAAAAAATATAAGAAATCATATGTCTGGCCACCTTAAATTGGTCAAAACTTCATGAAATTCAATTTTTTTTTAATCCTATAGTATGTGAAGCATAAAATGTGACGCATGTTTCGGATTCAAAAAATGTGATATCATTTGAAAGTTATAGATGTTTTTCAATCAGCCTATCAATCAGGACTTTAGTCGTAATTCAAATAGAAAATGAATAATATTTATTTATTAAATTCAAACTAAAGCATAATTTATATTGGTGGAAAGCTAAGAATTTCCTTTAAAAACCCTTTTTGTTTCATCAATTTTGGGTAAAAAACGTTGTTAGCCACATACCCATCATATCGCCACTTTTTGGGCCATCATGATCCTACACATACCCTGTTATTTCATCCCCACGAAGCACAGTCCTAGAAATTTGTGCTAGGACCCATTCGCCTTTAGTGGCGAATGGTTCCTCCCTTAATAGGACCCCTCTTTTTGAATTTAATTGTGGCAAGATCCTTCCAGATTCGAGGTTGACTTGAATTCTTTGAATTTCGGGGTTAGTCTCTCAATTTAGTATAAATAAGGGGTTAATTCACATTGTTTCACCTAGCAACTTTTAGAGAGCATCCTTATAGAAAATTTGAGTCTACAAGAGTATTTACAAGGCATTTCAAGGTAGATTAGAAGAGTTTATTGCAACAATTCAAGATCATTTCATCATGTCAAGGGTTTAGTGCATTTGTGCAAGTTGGTGAGCTAAGAAAGTTGATGTATCATTGAGGATCTATTGCAAGCATTATTCACATCTTATTTAAGGATCAAAGATCTACATTCTTCATTTCCAATACATGTTAGTTTGCAGATTTGTATTACAAGACAACCTTCAAGGTATCATCAATGACATGTTTCATGTTTCATGCTTCAATTTTCTTATTTCATCAATTGGTTTAATTACCTACAAGCCTGGGTTTGACCAAGGCAAACCCCTATCCCCTAACAAACAACATTTTTCTCCTCTTGCATGTGTGATTGCAGGTTTTAGGTTGAAGAGTGAGATTTGGAGCAAAATTGTCAAAGTTTTCAAGTTGTAAAAGTTGTCATTCAAAGTGCAAAATCAAAGAATTGAAGCTACAAAATTATCTACAAGTTTTCAAAAGGTGACAACCAAGGATCTGAGAGTGAAAATATCAAGGAACAAAACCCAGATCTCAATTTCAGAAACCCTAACAGGGACCCATTTTCCATTGAAGGCATCCTCTACAGCCTATAAATAGTAAGTTTTTGACAAGGTTCACAACTTTTTATGCTCTAAAAGCTTGCCTCATAGTTTCTATAATAGTTAGGTATCATTTCTAATTGTTATTTGCATCTTATCATACACATAATTATAGTGATTAAGGCCTTAGAAAAATCAGTGTTCCATCATCTTGTTGATTCATTTTGGTGGACCCCATTTTTCACCTCATCGACCACAAAAAGAAAACCCTTACAAACTAGCAACCACAAGTCAAGGTATTTGGAAGTCGAATTGTTCCAATGATTTTTTCTTAGGCATAGAGTAAGGATTTTTCTACCCTAAATTTCTTTTTTTGGAACAAGATGCATAAGACCATAAGTGGATCCATCATCCAATCCCAAAACATTGAAAGAGGTATCCATTACCATACTTTCTATGGGATCTTCCCATCTATTTTTTTTCCTTTTAGAGCCATCATTGATGGTGGTAATGCTCTCTTCAATAGTAATAGGTGTTTGTTCCTTTTTTCTCAAAATGATTTTTTTTCTTGTTGCTTGGGCAACTAGTAGTGTCATGGGCCACTTTATATAAAAAAAGGAAAATTATTAGTCTTTGAAATCAATTTGTTGCACTTAATCACCAAATTTAGAATATAAGGTTATACTAGAAGGAAGTTCATTGTTTTTATCGATAAGCACATAAAATCTAGCAAATAACATATGCTTCTTGAATTTTCTTACATTAGTAGTAAAGTATTGTCAGAAAAAAATAGAAATAAGCATAATATCCTCTTCATCCTAATACTCCAATGAAAATCCTAGCAATATAATCCAAGCAAGGAAGTCGATAGCATCATCATAGAGTGGATTAAATATTGAAGACTAATTTTTAAGGCATAGAGCCTTTTTCCTCAAAAACCAAGGAACTTCCCACAAAGTCCATGAGCAATCATATTCCAGATTGGAAAAATAAAATAAGAAAAAAATATTCAACAAATCAATTAACTTAGTGACTCTTAATTTATATTTTTGAAGCAATCATATTTTAACAACATCAATTTTTGGATGATTACTATAAAATATCCCAACCAACAAATTCTTAATCCAAGCAGTTGACTTAGCAATAAGAAAGTCAAGGACAACAATTTATATTCTCCCCTAAACCTTCGCATGGATAGGGACAATAACATTTGAACCATCCTCACAAAGGGACTCCTCACCTAGAGTGTAGGAGAGAAAATACTTACCAATAGTTGAAACAAGCAAAAACACCTTCACAAAATTGAAAAAACTAGGGTGTACACCCATGCAAACACTCCCAATATATACATTGTTGTTGTAGGAAATTGGCACAACCATATCAGACCTAGAATCCTACAAAAGAGAGAACAAAAGGTGAAATTAATCACCAAGCTCACCACAACCAAGAGATGGGGACATCACCAAAGATAAACCATTCATATGCAACCCCAATGCTAGATTACAAGGCCAAATCACTCCTAGCCAAAGCCACCATAGATCTCAGCATCCTATCGTGACTTGTGAACTCATCCCCAAGAATAGTGTGAATCTCACCAATAGGAAAATTGCCCTAAAAAATAATTTGGGTCAAACAAGGAGAAGTGGTCACAAGGGAAATAAGTCCCCTATGCAATCCCAAAGAAGAGCCACCTTCTAAAGCTTGCTTTATCTTAGCCTCCTTCATAACAACAAACTCAAAGCCCGTGTCTATATAATGGTCACCCAATTTTCCACCATGAGGCATTGTAGTTCCAATTAATCACCATAAATACTTATCACTTTCCTCAAATCCCTAGCCACGGAGTTGGTATTCTTCTACATATCCAATAAAAATGGCCTTTGTGTCCACTTCATCCTTGTTTGAATTTCCCTCATCGTTCTCATCTCCTTCACTTGCAAATTCAAAGGTCTCCTACTCCCTTTGTTGCTCCCTCTACTCCCACTCATCACTAATTACCTCCAACTATATGTTATTCATCAAGTTTTAAAGTGTAGATTTAAACTATACACCTAGGACAAGTATAAATTTATATCACCCATAGGTCATTTCAATCATCTTTGAATATCATAAACTTTCCAACCTCATTACACAAAGGATCACTCAACAACTTGTATAAGTCGCATTAGCTACATCATTTTTTGTATAAACAAATAATATAGCCCTAGTTATTGCATAAGATCACATTGGCATACATATCATTGCATTCTATTGCATATCAATTCTCAAATTATAAAATAATTAGTATAATCAAATCCACATCATCTATATTTTCTTACTTTCATTTATCTTAAAATTTATCAAAATTATTAAATGTATCAATGAGGCTTGACTATGAGAAGATTAGGGATTAAATTAGCTCTCTCACCTAGCATTGCAAGTTCCAATTGTTTTTCACAATACCATTAATTCAAGTATTACAAGTTATAGGATTAAGAGAAATTTGTTCATAATTAAATATATGAAGATCATAGGGTTAGATCTACATAAATAGATTAAAACCACACCATTTGGATTGAAATTATAGATATAAGGATATTGGGTGATTCGGCAATAGTGATTTATACTTTTTGGCCAAACTTGACATTGAATTGATTTTTTTAACTAAATCTTCACTTTCGGGCACCTATAGTTGTTAATCCATGAGGAATTTGAATCTATAATGCAAACTATTGATTTGTTACATTTTGTCTATAGATTCTAAATATATATTTAAAAAAAAAAATTGGAATCAGATTGTATTTCTTTTTCCATCTCCTTTGAAAACTAGTTTTTAACAATAAACACCATTTTTGAAGAGTGATGTTCACCGTAAACAACATAAATTTTTCTCTATGAAGGATAAAATTCTTTTTTTTTGAATTTAGATTTGTAACAATGATATCTAGCACATTAATTTGGTTTCATAGTTTTTTATTTAATATTTTTTCTTAATTAAGTTTTGAAGTTAAACCAATTACAATTTAGACATAGGTAGACCGTATACAACATAACTTTTTTGTTTGTATCGAAATTAAATTTTGTTTTTTTTGCTAGATCAAGGACATAAATACCTAGCACAAACATATTTTTCAATTTTTTTTTGGTAATCTACTATTTTTCCACATGTGTAGAACAAAGAGTTTGATTTTCAGTGAAAAACCTACATTCACAAGAAATAGAAAATAAATATAATAATCAAATTAAATATATTTAAAATTATACTATTTGAGAAGCTTATAATAAGGACTACATACGTACAAAAAATAAATTTTAAATGAATTCATTTGAACCCCCAAAAGGTAAATCAAAAGTGGTTTTTTATTAGCATTTTGATAGGTGTAAAGGAAACTCTATTATAGGTATAGTTTAAAACTAGCAGGGTTATATCCAAGGCAGTTTGATCTAAGGTGGTTTGATCAAACCCTCTTCAATTGGAATCCTTTAAATGGAACTTTTCAAAGCTTAAATAATTATATTTTCTAAAAATATGTGATTTCAGCAAAAATCAGGATGTCTCAAAAAGTGTAAACCACTATTGTGGGATCACCCTCTTATATTTTGAACTATAAGATTAATTCATATTCACACATTGTTTAAGAATTTATAATGCATAGTTATTGGTAGAGCCTCTAAAATTTTGAAATTTTTTCTTTGGTTCTTGCCTTGTCATGATTTATTGCTTATGTGCCCAAGGGTAGGGTTTAGGGTGTTTGTTCAAAAGCCCTCATTTCAAATTGTATGGTCTTAAACCCTTAGGAATTATAATCCTTCACTAACTTGTTACACCTGGTTACTGGTTACCTAGGTTACAACTTGAGCCATCGCGAACACATTTCCACCAGCCCTTTGATCTAGGTCTATCGATCACCAAATACTTTTCCATTGCTTTAATACTTCCTATGGTTAGGAAAAATATTTCATGTTAAAATGACTTAAGTCCTAAGTCATTAATCTTGAGGGTCCTAGTCCCATCGACCTAGTCGGGTACCCTTTTAAAAATAACTTTGTTGCATGTGCATATTTGTTGACTGTTTGATCTAAAGGCTTAATCTTGGTTGTTCCCCAACATCCCTGCTAAAATAAATTAATGGTTTCCAAAAAAGTAGTGGGGTTAGCGGCTACTAACACGTGTTTAGCTGCAAGTGTGGGGCTTGGTCTCCACTTACATGCCTGACGCTTTAAGGTTTCAAATCAATGGTTGTGAGGAACTGTCCATTCCCCACTCACCCCGTGGCATTAAACTAATGTTTTATAAAATGCAGTGGGGTCAGCGGGCTACCGCCACGTGGATTTTCCCATCACTTGGAAGGAAAGGATAGTGGAGCCCACTAAACGAATGAGTTAGCATCTAGCTGGAAAAATTTCATTGGTTGAAGGATAGGTGAATGATGGCGATGGGAAATTCAAACCTTATTGACTCAATCTGATTAATCCAAAGTGCCATCTCACAAGGAGATCAATTACTAATATTCAAAACTAAAGATATGGACATGATAGCCATTTTGCTTTGCGTGAGTGAGCAATAATGGAAAAAGACACATGTAGGGTTACCCACATCCGATCCTGAGGCATGTGAATGATTGATTTTTTGCAATGATTAAAGATGATAAGCAAGGTTTAAAGCATTTGGAAGATTAATAGTTGTGATTCAAAATCCAATGGTTGATCGTCTACTCACTCGTGCTGACCTTCTTTGAGCATCAATAGTCGACATGCTCAAGTTGCTCGATAAATGGGAGTTGGGAGGTATATTTTTTGCACAATTGCAATTAGATGTTGAGGAGTTAGGCTTAATTCTAGGACGAGGATGATGTGATTGACTGTGTCAAAAAGTTGTAAGGGAGGTAAGATATTCTCTCTCGGATAAGTTGACATCTGCATTCTTATAGGTTGAATGATTATCAGTTGGTTTGTTTGGATAAATTATCATAGGCTTTATAAGTGTGTTACCTTGGGTTTTCACGAGAATTCCTACTAGAATTTCATATAATATTTGCACATTGTTGGGGTTGTCTCTATTCTACAAAGTTTGTGAAGTTCCTTTACTGAAGATGAGTAAACCCATTTTATCTGCCTCCCCAGTCAGAAGGTCTAGGAGACTCAATTTTCTTGATTCCCATGGTGATATCCTTGAAAATGAACAAGGAAAACCTAGATTTCTTATAACTCCAAAGGAAAAGGGCGAGAAGAGTTCCTGTGGTTAAAATTATGTTCAAGTTGGTGTCAAGAGCACTTATCATCTAAGGAGCAAGGTTGTTTTGGGAGAATCTACCAATTTTAAAGGGGAGTCGGTAAAACCAGTGAGGGAAGAAAAAAGGAGGAATAAGTATCATCGAGCTTGCATGGGACAACATAACTTTGCCATTGAAATCTCGGATGGTCCCTCAGGTAGTGAGGCTGAAACTGATTTAGGTTAGCACCAATACCTACTCATCAATATGGATAATTTGATGGACTCTAATGAAGATGAAGTGGTGGTTTCTCCAGTTTCTACAAAGACATGAAGTGGACATGCATACTCTAGTGTTGATTGAGTTGGATATTATCTCAGACCTAGTTTTTTTTAATGATAATATTGCCTTGGTGACATTTTTGTCCTTCTCAGAATATGTTTGGTTTTTTGTCCTTTATGCAAACTTGGTGGGATTCTGGCCATTATGATGGAGATTATTTTTCTCTATGTGGATGTGGAATTTGGAGGCTACTGCAATGACTAACAATTCCTTTTGGTGGTTTGGTGGCCCTTCTTCAATGAATCATGTGGAGTTTTTTTTTTCTTCTCTCCCCTACTCTGCAAATGATTACATATAACTATATGGGGAATATCTCAAATTCAGGTGAAATTAGGTTTCAAATGCAGATGAAATGTAATTGTAATCTATCCTATTTCTTGTTTCTCCCATATTCTATAAAAGGGACTTCAAGGCTGGTTACAAAGGTTCAAGTTTTAGGTCTCAAAAGGGTCTAGGTGGAAAGGACTAAACTCATCAAGTGGCAGATTATAAATACGTGAACTGATGAATAGATTAGGAAGGATTCTAGGGTATGAGTTATTATGTAATGATCTTTAAATAGTTTTACAGTAGTAGTAGTTATATAAGAAAGTATCAATTCTAAAGCATATACTCTCCTATGTAATTTTCTTCTGAATTATAAATGAAATGGTTAATGATCTTTTCGTTTAACTTCAATTGTTTTAATTGAATGTGTGAGTTTATTTCTACTTCAATTCAAAGAATTGATTAAATGCTAAAATGAGGTCACAGGTTTGTGAAGAAGGAAAATATGATTTGATAAGTTGTGTTATGCCTTGCATAACCACCCCATTTTGTTTTGGTCAAAATGGGTCCCCATTTCTTTCTTTTGTCCTTGGTGTTCTTGTTTAGGTCTTGGGAGTTGTTTCTTTTTCTCCTAAGTCCTGGTTTTCTTTTCTTTTTGGGTTTGGGTTTTGGACTGGCACTAACACTTGTTTCTTTGGAAAGGTTCAAGTTCCTATTCATGTCTCGATCTCGATCTCGTGCTTTTCCTTGTGTTTTTATTTTTTATGTCGGAGTTAGGTTTCAGATCAGAACCGTTACCTTTTACCCTTCAGGGTGTAAGTTTCTATTTTCATCTTGATCCCAACTTTCACTTTTCCCCTTGTGCATTTTTGCTTGTGTCAAAATCGGACATCAGACCAGAACCATCACCAAGAAATTTCCTAACTTCTTGTTCATGTTTCCATCCCAATCCCAACTTCTGACTCTCTTTTTCTTTTTCGGGGTCAGACTTTAGGTCAATACTTGCACTAAGAACTTTTCAAAGTTCTTGTTTAATCTCTTGACCCGATCTTGATTCCTGCTTGGTCTTGCTTGTATATCGGGTTTCAAACCTCAGACCTTCGCTTGAACTTGGAATTTATTGAAATTTCGTTTTCATTTTGTGTTCCGATGTTGACTCCCACTTACCTTCATTCTTGCAACTTGCATTTATGATTTCCACCTCGATCTCGAGGTTCAACCTACCTGCATTTAATGTCCAACCATTCGCACGCACGAACAAGTTTTTATTCTGCCACTCCTCAATTTTTGTCCTTTTTTCCTTGTATAGTTTGACGAAGTGAACCAGAGTGATGCCAAGAGATAGGGGTTGAGAAGGTGCTTGGATTTGTCGTTGTGTTGTTAAGATTCTTGATTGCGTTTGGAGGTAGGGTTTTTGTCGCCCTGCATTTTTTCTCTGTTCTTGGTTTGCTAATGTTTGTTGTTACTCATTGTTTCATGTTTTCTTTTGGGTTTCTTATTTTCTTTTCTTTTTCATTTTTTTTGTCTTGTTTGTTTCTTTTTGGTTTCCCTTCTTTCATTTTGGTTTTCTACATTTTGGGGTTTCCCCACTTTTTGTTTGGTTTTCTATTCATGGGATTTTTTGTCCTGTCATTCCCTAGTTCTCTAGGGTTTTGTCATACCATTGAGTTGAAACTACATTTGAATTGATGAATTTGAAGTTTTGACCGTTTTAATCAAAATATTGATCCCGACAACCTAATTCCAAAGGCATGATTTCAGGATATTGTTACATGTATGTATGCCTTCATTTATTGTTGTTGTGTTATTCCTGATTCTCGCATGTATTTCAGAGTCTAGAATCAAATTACACTTAGGTTTTTACCATTCTCTAAGTCTAGCTCCCTCAATTGCTCTGATTCTGAGTTTTGATGTCTTATCGAGATAGGGTATTGGATCATCACTATAAGATGTTAGAAGGTTTTTGACAAAGTACCACTCTATGTTTTGATTATGATCCCTGCATTACCATCAAGATCGAGTATTAGATCAACACCTAACCTTTGACATATCATTAAGTATTGTGACCTGGTGTTGACCCGATTCCAACTTCCGACATAACATTGGGATCGAGACTCAAAACTAACCTTTTCCACTACACATAGTTAATGAATGGTCCATAACAAAATCTTGATCCTGATTCCCAATGTCTTATCGGGATCAGAACTCGGGAAGTTACTTTCACTTGATCCTCACTATGGATTTGGTTTTGATTCACAACCCTGTCCCGACTTTCGATTCATCATCAAGATCAAGACTCAAAGAGAAACTTTCATTGACTACATCTATTAACTACCACTTCTTGGTGTGGGCCCAATCCTGATTCCTGAATACATTGCAGGATTAGACCGCAGAATGACACTGAACTTGTTTACCACTATAGGTGTGGGTATCGAGTCTTGACCCAATCCTAACATCTGATATAGTTCGTTTTTATGCTTAAAATGGTCAGGTTCTTGGTTCTGTCCTGAACCCAAAACCCGAAGATGCTCAATTAACTTGTTGGATGGGGATTTTTCTTGAATTAATGTTGATATAATATGAATTATTGTGTTAAATTTATCTTCATGTATGTCTTTTCTTTTCCTGATAATTGTCAGTAGTACAAGATAATTAGCAAATTTTTGACTCAGAGGAGGAAGTTCCCACTGAAGGAACATCAAAGTGAATAAAGGCCAAGAGGTTAAAGCTAGAACAAGTGCCTCTCATAATGAAGTATAAGTTCCAAGGGACCCCAATACCATCTAAGTTCAAGTTCAATGTCATGAATATCACTGATACACTTATGGGGCACATTGATTTGGACCAGTTTTTTGAAGATACCTTTTCACGAGATGCTACCCTATGGGAAAATAGGATTATAAAGTTTGGGTTAGCTCGTGTAGCTAGTTTTCCCATTTCTATGCAATGTCTTGAGTTCATCCTAATTGTTGCACAAACATACAATCCCACTCAAAGGCAATGCATTGATGCACAGGGTAATGTAATAATAGATTTAACCCCAACCATGATCAGACATGTTTTTGACCCTCCTCCTTATCCCAATCTCAAGATTATGACTAAAGCTGAAGCACTTCAACTTTGGGAAAAGGATGTAGAAGGGAACAAAAAACTTGTCAACAAAAGATGGCTTAAGACAAAGAAGAAGTCATTGAAGAAGTTGCCAACTAATCCCAAGTGGTCAGACTTTTCTGAGGATATAGGGGACATGATCACATTGTTGGCCAGAGTATTTGGCAAGGAAAACTCCCATGTATTTGAACACTGTATGTTCCCATTCATTCAACTGATTCTAGAAGGGAAGCAATTTTTGGATTGGGGGCAGATTATTTCAAATAATATTCATGACCAACTGTTGAAAGTAACAGAAACTAAGACATTTTATATGTCTTCATATGTCATATACTGTGCTACAAGGATAGGGCAGTTTCCTCGATTGAATACAGAAGGGTCTATGGATGATGGTCTAGATTAGAAGAAGGTTTAGGAATATTATGACCAACTAGAGTTGAAGAGGGCAGAGAAACACTTCAAAAGAGTGAATGATGCATTTTTGTATGTTGTTATTAATCGGCTCATAGGTGACATTGGTTTTAGATTATCATGAGGTGCTATGGAATTCATCCAAGAGTGGGGATATTGGTTTATTCAATATCCCAAGTCCACTTATTTCATATTTTTTGGTTATGATGGTCACCCTTTCAAACTACCAAGGTGTTGTGGTGACATATAGGTCTTGATGGAGTTCACTCCTCATGCCACCGAGGTAAATGCCAATTTTTCTGAATAGCATAAGATTGTTTGTTATTCTTTCCCAATGCAATTGGGTTTGTATTCTTGTTCCTCTTCAATAATGGCTAAAACAACAACAAAGGAATTTTAGTCCCTGAATTTCTAGTAGCATACTTCTAGGAAATTCTTTGATCCAAAGAGGAAATTGTATGGTCTGTATGCTTCTTAGTTTTCCCATCATCAACAACTTCTCGAGGACTTTTGGGCCAACCTTCAGGATTAGTTTGAAGTGAGGAAAATGGGGTATGAGAGACTAACAATTCCCCAAATGAGATATTTTAAGGTTAAAGTGGATATCCCAGAAGGAACTTCTAATGATGGGATCACACTTGATCACTGATATGAAATGGATAAAGTGGCCACTAAGGATTTAGAGCCCATCAATTGGATGGAAAAAGAGGAAACTAAGATCCGTAAAATATCACGGGTAGTGGTGGATAGAAGTTTGAAATGGATTGAGCTTCAATTAAAGCAACCAAGAGTTAAGGATTCAAAGAAAAGAGGTTCTAGCAGTGAACCTACTTCTCCATAAAGACAATTAAATACAAGAGATTGAAAAAGGGTGTTGTAGCAATGGAGGAAGCTATGGAAGAGACCGCCCAAACAAAAGAGGAATTTTCATTGAAAAAGATTGATGATGCTTTGAAGAAAGCTAAAGTCACTTATGAAGTGGTTGTTGCTGGGGTTATTTCAGGATTAGGTGCCACACCTTTAGATTCACCTCCTTTCTTAGATTTTGAGAGAACTCCATCTTAGGAAGGAGAAAGAGTAGAATGGGAGCAATACCTAGAGAGGGTTGAAGAAGAACTTGGAGAAGAAGAAAGTGGATTTAAACCTAGAAGCCTCTATGCCAAAGAATTGGAATTGAATGAAGTTTTGACTGAAAAAGAGCAGAAGGAAATAATGGAAAGTGCCCAAAAATTAGTGGTTGAATAGTTGGCTCAACAAGAAGAAGAACAAAGAAACAAAATTAAAGAGCTAGCCCAAGAAAAGGAAGTTGTTGAGGCACAAAGGAAAGCTAAAAAAGAGGCTCTTGCATTAGAATTGGAACTACAAAAAAAAGTTGAACAAGATAAAGCTGCAGAGGAAGAACTCTGTGCAAAAGAGTTGGAACAAAGTTTGAAAGATGAGGAGGAGGCTACATGGAAAGAGGAAGAAATGAAGAAGATAGAAGAGATTAGAGTCCAAAATGAGAGAATAGAGTAGGAACGATTACAAAAAGAACAAGAAGAATGAAAAAAGGCTTCTTCCCAATAGACTATTGAGGTAATTTCTTCTACACCTCTATCAATAACACCTCCCAGTGTTCAACAAGTGACTACTTAGCCAGCTGCTCCCACTTGGCTCAAGCTCAATCTGGAAAAGAGACAACAAGTGCAAGCTCAACCAGTGGCATGGGATGAAATGGTAGCAGAGATTGACAAAGTGAAACCAAGGAAGAAACCTCATGTTGTGCATTCCACAAAGTTGATTGATGAGGGAGATTTGATAGAAAAAATTGCTACCTATAAATTGTTGACAAGGATAATAGAGAATTGTAGGCTGAAGATTATCAAATAAGAACAGTCAACCTAGGAAATCAGAAAATAAATCAATAGATTAATCTGATTGATATTTTTTCCACCACCACCGAATCAAGGTTAATCAAGGATAAACAATACAAAGATGAGCTTAAGGCTCAAGTTGGAAAAATGAAATATTTTCTGAAGGAGTTGATTACATGCACTCCTTAGTAGCCAACACCATCAGAGATCCTTGTTTTGATGATCCGCAAGGAAGTGGATGGGTTGAATGAGATGAGAAAGAAAGTCACCTATTTTGATAATTGGTTCAATGTTTTTCAGGTTTGACATGGATAAACATCTAGATGAAGGTTTAAAACACTATCATGCAAGCCTTACTTTGGTTAAAATGATTGAAGAATCTATAAGGAAATGGCGGGAAGAGGAAGAAAAGCTCAAGTAGTACTTGGGAAAGCTAAAAGTGATAATTAAAAGTTTCAGTGAAGAGTTGATCCAGTCATAGATTTTGGGTGATGAGAGCCCTGAATATGTTTCAAAGGCCATTAATGTGTCTATTACATCCACTCTTGAGTAGCCAACACCATCAGAGATCCCTATTTTGATGATCTGCAAAGAGGTGGATGGGTTGAATGAGATGAAAAAGAAAGTCACCTATTTTAATAATTGGTTCAATGTTTTTCCGGTCTGACATGGATAAACATCTGGATGAAGGTTTTAAACACTATCATGCAAGCCTTACTTTGGTTAAAATGATTGAATAATCTATAAGGAAATGGTGGGAAGAGGAAGAAAATATCAAGTAGTACTTGGGAAAGCTAAAAGTGATAGCTCAAAGTTCTAGTGAAGAGTTGATCCATTTGTAGATTTTGGGTGATGAGAGCCCTGAATAGCTATGCTCAAAGGCATTCATGAGATATGAAACATGCAGGCATCTTTGAGGAGATTTTTGTAAAACTCATGGACAATACTTTGCCTCTGGATCAAAGACTTGAATCATTGGGAGAAATAAAAGATGCATGGGAGGTAAGAATTGATAAAATAATAAAAGGAGACACTATTGAGTTAAAAATCATGGACAGGCTACTAGAAATTAGGTGTGACATGTAGTGGGAAATCATAGACATCAATCAGCTGAAGGAAATTGCCGTTGTAGTAGAAAAGAGGTTTGAAGATTCAAAGTTTAAAGTTGACTAGGTTGATGGACCTGATGATGATACATTGAAATAGATTTTTTGGAATTATGATGAGTATCATGGGATTCCTCATGGAGATGATAAGTGAATAAGAATATTCTATTTTTTTGAAAAGGGATGAAGTTAAATGTATCAATCAGTTTCAGGCACCTTTTTGGACAATAGCACCTTCAGATCGGTTTTAAGACAGACGACCAACTCCAGATCCATTTTGATGAGCCAGAGATTGGGCATGTTGATTAGTAGAAGATAGAGTCAGAAATCTTAGTCATATTCTGGCTCAATAGACACAGCGCATACCTTTCAACAAGGAGACAAACACTTGGAGTTAATTAGGTGTCCCTATAATTGTGGATCTGGGCCCCAAATTGTGGATCTCGATTTTGATAGGAGAGATTGGTGCTAATTTTGTCTATATTTTTATAATTCTCTCCTTGTTGTAAAGGTTGACTAATTGAAGTCAGATTGGCTACCTAGAGAGACTAGATAGTTTTTCAGCTTTTATGCAAGATACTCAAACACTTTTACAATTTTAATATAAGTAGTTTTATTTTAGAATTTGTTAAGTTTAATGATGATGTTGATAACAATGGTCATTCATATGCTAGTGCATCTTTTTGTGCATAAATGTTTCTTATTTTATGGAAATCAATAGAAGACTCTGAATTCGAAACCATTTTATTACATTATCTATGGATGATATTCCTTGATATTTATTGATTTGTTAATTGTAATGAGCTTGAGGTATTTCACTATTAAAAAGGTTTTTAAAAAGAGATGATGAATGGTTGTATGCTCTAAATCTACACTATGAATGGATGCAATGGTATGGATTGTTTCATAAATTGCATTGTTCAATGGTTTTAGTTAGGAAAACACTCATTATAAGAATTGCATGTCTAAATTTAAAGAAATTTGTGTTCATGTTTGTTGTCCCAAACCTTGATTGATTTTTTGTTGTTTATTTAAACCCCCCAAATGTTAAGTTACTTTATTCTATCTAGTTTGTATTCGTTTACCAGCAGACCCCTTGAATATTATGGTTGCATGGACCATTGAATGATAATAGCACAGTTGAGAACCAACTATAGAGACCTTGGAAGATAGGAGGTTTTAGATCATTTGTCTTTTTTAGGAGAAATAGAGTAGAAATATTTTTTTTAATGTTGTGTTACTTCTGACCATCAACAAGTAGTTATGTCTCAGACACAGTGAGTTGAATATTGCAAAGTAGTATATCAATAGTCCACCAATTACTAAGTTAAACTACTAAGGTATTACTAGTTATTACAAATATGACTCCATTACCCCAAGACAAGACACTAGTCTCTTCATTAGGTTATCCTAAAGATAAGTGAGTTATTCATGCTCCTAACTAAGGGCTTGGAATGAGAATGAAAATCATTTAAAACACTTTCAATTATAATGCACCAATCTGATGTATCATTCCATTCCTTGCAATAGATAGTAATTCGTTTAAAGTTCAGACAAATATTTGATGAATGTTATCTATTTGCACTTATAAGAATTGATCTGTGTGAGGATGTGTTCTTGATGAAAGTATCACGCAAACATGTCAAGGATTACCCTCCTAGGTCTCATAGAGCCCAAAGAGTAGGAGTACGGTCCTCAGAATCCTTACTTGTTTGTTGGCCAATCCTTACCCTTGCTAACCATCAGATTCTAGCAGATCCATAGGTAAGTGGTGAGATTAAGTTTGGTTGCTTAAAAAATCACCAACAGATTGGCGACTCTATTGGGGAGAACTTTGAATCTCTAGTTGTAGACTGATATTTCATAGAGTCATAGTATTTGCTGATCTAAACATTTGGTTCAAATATTGAAGGAATTTATACCTAGAGAAAGAAATTGTTGTAGTAAACCTAGAAGTTTCAGGATCTGTGGTGCTCTTATGGTGAAAGGAAATTAAAAGGAAATTCACCTTTGAAAGAGCTTCATACTGCTTGAAGTTCAGTCCTCTGTGAAGAGAGGTGGCGACTCTGTCAAAAGAACCTGATGAAGATGTGAAGAAATTTTTTAGATCTACAAATATTTCTAGTCAGGAAGCAGAATTTACAGTAGCTGCAACATATCCAGGTATTTTTCACTTTTGGTTTTCAAGAAATTTGTGTGTGAAAACTATATTTGAAATTCTTGAAAAAAATTGGTTCCCTATTGAGTGAATTAAGCACTGATAATGGGAAATAGTAGTAGTAATTTCACATACTTCTAAGGTGTAATTTGAAGTTTTTGTATTATGGTGAAGAAGTGTGTTTATCTTTAAACTTTGTCCATTAATGGATCTTAAGTAAGTAGAGATGGAAAATTTGCATCGTAAAGGCTTAATATCATGTTACAAAGGGAGTTTGAGTTGCCCTGTGTAACTGCAAGGTTGATATGACAAGGCTTGTAAAGGTGTAAGAAAATGTATCATCAACCTATGCATCCTTGTGTGGACCTGAATGTAACAATGCATAGTATGCAGCCCCTGTCATGTCATCAAAGAACTTTCAGTACTGAAAGATATAGAGCCATAAACTTCAATGGTATTTTGGGGTTTCCAAATGTTATACCATCTAAAATCAAGGAACACTTGCCAAAGTTCAAAGGTGAGAAGTTTGAATCAACAAGTAGGAATTTGCATGAGTTTTTTGATGTGATAGATGACTATGAGGTAGATCACAAGGATGTGATCATGAGGCTATTTTTTTAGTCTCTAAAGGGAAATGCAAGGGATTGGCTCTCTTATTTACCAACATCCTCTATTTATTCCTAGGAAGAGTTCAAAGTAGTGTTCATTGAACAATTTGGTGAAAAAATTGACCCAATTTCAATGACACAAAGATTCATGAACATTGAGAAAGAAGAGGATGACCTAGTCCCAGCTTTCAATCCTCAAATTTTCAAAGGCAATAAGGGATATTCCAAAAATTATAAGACCGAATGATGTAGTATCTTTGATTGAATACTTAGGTGCATTTGAGGAAGAAATGATCTATTTGCTAAGAGATAAAGAACCCACAACATTGCATCAAGCGCATCAAATATCCATGAATATTGATAACAATCTGAAATAATCAATGATGAAAAAATATATGGTTGCGAGTGTTGCTTATCCTAATACACCACATGCAAATAGAATTCATGGTTCAAAAAATAGAAATGCTTGTCAAGATGGTAATGTTGCTACTATTCTGATTTCTTTGTCATCACAACAGGCAAATCATAGTGAGCTCCAAGTTGAACATCAACAAAATTTGAACAATGTTGATCAAATGTCTTTTGTTCAAGAATTGTCTAACATGCAAAGGCATAAGGAAGAATCACCCTATGATTTGTTCTCCAGGTTTTTGGATGCTTTGTTGGAGGTCCCCAAGAATTTTAGATTTGGGGATTCAACATGTATTGATTTATTTTGTGAATTCTATGAGTCTGGGTTGAGTACCTAGCCAAAGGATTTGACGCATCATAGTCTTAATCAGGTACTTGATTGGATAAAGATTGTTGAAGGAGCCTAGTGTGATTATACAAAAGGTGTGGTGTCTCAAAATGCAAATAGAAATTGTCCTATTGAGAAAATTAGAACATGATACACAAAAATGAAAAGAGTATATCAAAAAATGAAGATCCATGTTGTATGGATAAGGATAATAATTGTAATCAATTTACAAACAACACATATGTAGAGCAACACAACAATGATGAAGACAAAGATACATGGTATGATGACAAAATAGATATGCATGAAATCTCTTGTTGTAATATCTTAGGTGATGAAGAAGTGAAAGAGATGCAAGATTTCATTCCATATTAGGTTTTGATCAATAAAAATAATGCAAGTGTTGCTAACATTTCATTGCAAACCTGTGATCACAATCTTGAAAATGCAACTTTGAGTATTCACTCTGAAAATTTTGAGCATAGTGTATGTAGTGAAGAATTTTCTTATGATGAGGATCCTGATGAGATTGGATTTTTTGATTGTTTCTCTGAGGATTGTGACTATTCTTAAAAGGATGATCTAGAGATATTTTCTTCAATTGAAGGGTGTAGTGACATAAATGTTGATGAAGCCACTTGTCCACAAGTGGATGAACAAATTGCATTTGATGATTACCAGGAAGGTAATTTGGGTTTGCCATCAATGGAGCATGTTAATTTTGTGAGTGATGATGAATTTGAGGATAAGAATGTGTGTGTTCAGTATGTTGATCTTGAGCACAATGCTAGAAATGATAATGATGCTGATGAACATGCTTATGTCCCTACTACCCATGATTGTTTATATGAAGCAGAGATAGAAATATTTGTGATATATAAAGAGAATGATGATGTGCACATTGATGAAGAAAAGGGTTTAATTTTGAATGATCAAGTTGTACATTGTGACAAGCATATGGATCTTGAATCAACATTATTACCCATTGATAATATTGAAAAGATTGTTGATTTATATGACAATAAAATTTTAGATTATGTTGATATGGTAGAACTTCTTGATCCATACGTAGAGCAGCCAAAAGATGAAAATAATGGTGGATCTCATGTTAAAGTGAATGTGAGGTTGAATTCAATTGCTTCTTTTTTGATGTTCCTTTTCTTCACATTATGAATATGGACTTGTTTTCATCCAATGAGAAAATCATTTATGTGAAAGAGAATGAAGATTCTTGCTCAATTATTAATGAAAAAATTTCAAATTACATCCAGTATTTCACATTTGGGTCAGCACACCTAGTGAATGTGAGGTTGAATTCAATTGCTTCTTTGTTGATGTTCCTTGTCTTCACAGTATGAATATGGACTTGTTTTCATCCAATGAGAAAAGAATTTATGTGAAAGAGAATGAAGATTATTGCTCAATTGTTAATGAAAAAATTTCAAATTACAACCAGTCTTTCACATTTGGGTTAGCACACCTATCAAATGATAGTGCACATGAAGTTACCAATGCACATGAGTGTATTTTTGTTGACCCTATTGGTCCTGAATTGTTTGAGCCTACCTTTGAAGTATTTTGCATTGAGTTGACTGATGATGTTATTGAACCTAAGATGAGTGCATTTACTCAATTCTGGGATGTTGATGATGCATATGATCTCCATTTCCATGATACCAAGGTGTATTTTGATGTAGTTGAATCAAAATGCCTAGATATGTGCTTATGTCATGATGCCCAATGCAAGGAAGCTCTTGAATATGCACATTTTCTTTTTGATGCACCTGGGGGTTGTTTGCATAGCGCACAACAAAATGTTTATGAAAGCTTTCAATTTGATGTGCAAACTGAATATGATGTTAAATTTGATGATGTCAATGATCAAGTGGACTACAAATGTTTCACTTTTTCAATTCAATCAGATAAGCTTGTATTGAAGCAAGCTAATGAGTAGATTGGTTATATACATTATAGAATGTATGGGTTCCAAATGTTGTTTGATTGTATTTTTTAGTTAGGCATATTTTATGATAATGAGGGAAGTTTTGGAAACATGGCATGTATGGTTGAGTGTGTTAATCACAATGGAGTTGATTGTTGGAAAATTCTTGGTACAACTATTGATCCAGTATAGACAATAGAGAATAAAGTCTTTGATAGAGGTAAAAGTTGGCATTAGGTTTTGGGGGACCTGGGGCCACCAATTTGAGGATTGAAGCCTATGGAATTGCATGAGGAAAGCTTAAAGGTTTGCACACCAGAAGAGGCTTCTAAAAATTTGCAAAGAAGACATATTATATGGTCTTGTAATTATTGTATATAGGTTTGGTGTGTTTTCTTTTGGTTGCTTTTGTTTGAACTATCCTGGCAAGCTACTAGGTTTTTGTTTCTCTATGTTGGTCTACTTCACCATGAGATCTGAATTCTCACCATACCCACTAGGGGTATGCATCCCTGAGCATGAGCCACTGGTAGAGATTCTAAAATTTTGAATATTTTTCTCTAGTTCTTTCCTTGTCATGATTTATTGCTTTCGTTCCCAAGGGTAGGGTTTAGGGTTTTTGTTCAAAAGCCCTTGTTTCAAATTGTATGGTCTTAAGCCCTTGGGAATTCTAATCCTTCACTGACTTGTTACACCTGTGTACCGGTCACCTAAGTTAAAAATTGAGCCATCATGAACACATTTCCACCAGCCCTTTGGTCTAGGTTTTTCGGTCACCAAATACTTTTCCATTGCTTCAATACTTCCTATGGTTGAGTGAAATATTTCATGTCAAAATGACTTAAGTCCTAAGTCATTAATCTTGAGGGTCCTAGTCCAGTCAACCTAGTTGGGTCCCCTTTTAAAACTAACTTTGTTGCACATACAAATTTTTTGACCATTTTATCTAAAGGTTTAATCCTAGTTGTTCCTCGCTAGCCCTATTAGAATAAAATAATG
Organism: Sequoia sempervirens; assembly: GCA_007258455.2. Classification (NCBI taxonomy): domain Eukaryota; kingdom Viridiplantae; phylum Streptophyta; class Pinopsida; order Cupressales; family Cupressaceae; genus Sequoia; species Sequoia sempervirens. Next base: position 134,924,189 of record VDFB02000013.1, on the reverse strand, counting down.
GTTTCCAAAAAGGTAGCAGGCTCAACGAGTTATTGACATGTGTTTAGCTACAGGTGTGGGGCTCGATCTCCTCTTACATTCCCAACACCTTAAGGTTTCAAATCAATGGTCATGAGGCAATGTTGAGATTTAATCTCAGTCATTAGTCATGCCGCAAGATTAAAATAATCAAGTTGTAAAAAGCAGCGGGGTCAATGGGCTGCCACCATGTGGATTTTTTTGTCGCTTGGAATGAAAGGATGGTGGAGCCCACTAAATGGATGAGTTAGCATCCGACCAACAAAATTTCATTGGCTGAAGGATAGGTGAACGATGTTGATGGGAAATTCAAACCTTATTGACTCAATCTGAGTCATCCAAAGTGCCATCTCACAAGGAGATTGACAGCTAATATTCAAAACTGAAGATATGGACATGATAGTTGTTTTGCTTCGCTCAAGTGAGTAGTAATGGTAGAAGACACATGCAGGGTTACCCACATCCAATCCTAAGGCATGCAAATGATTTCTTTTTGCAATTATTGAAGATGATAAGAAAGTTTTAAAGCATTTTGGAGATTAACGATTATGATTCAAAATCCAGTGGTTGATCATCTGCTCACTCATGTTGATCTTATTTGAGCATTAATGGTCAACATTGTCAGGTTACTCGATAAATGGGAGTTGGTAATCATATTTTTTGCACAATTGCAATTAGATGCTGAGGAGTTAGACTTAAGTCCATGATTAGGATGATGTGAGTGACTGTGTCAAGGAGTTGTAAGGGAAATAAGATATTCTCTCCTAGGTAAGTTGACATCCACATTCTTATAGGTTAAATGATCATCATTTGGTTTTTCTAGAGAAATTATCATAGGCTCTATAAGTGTGTTACCTTGGGTTTGCACGAGAATTCCTACTAGAATAAGGTCTATGTGTTGTTGGGGTTGTCTCTATTATGCAAAGTTTGTGAATTTTGTTTACTAAAGATGAGTAAACCCATTACATTCGCCTCCCCAATCAAAAGGTCTAGGAGACTCAATTTGCTTGAGTCCCATTGTGATATCCCTAAAAAATGAACAAGGCAGACCTGGATTTCTTATAACTCCAAAGGAAAATGACAAGAAGAGTGCTTGTGGTAAAAATTTTGTGCAGGTTGGTGTCAAGAGAACTTATCATCTGATGAGTAGGGTTGTTTTGGGAGAATTTTCCAAGTTTAAAGAGAAGGAGTCGATAAAATCTGTGAGGGAAGCAAAAAGGAGGAATAAGTATCACCGGGCTTGCATGGGACAACATAGCTCTCCCATTGAAATCTCGGATGGTCCCTTGGGTAGTGAGGCTAAAACTGATTCAGGTTGTACTGCTAGTACCTACTCACCATGGCTGATGGACTTTGATGAAGATGAATTGGTGGTTTCTCCAGTTTATGCAACGACACGAACTAGGCATGTGTACTCTAGTGTTGACTAAGCTAGATAGTATCTTGGGCCTAGTTTTTGTTTTTGATGATAATATTTCCTTAGTGGCATTTTTGTCCTTCTCATCATATGTTTGGTTTTTTTTCCTTTGTAAAAACTTGGTGGCCTTCTAGGCGGTATGATGAAGATTCTTTTGCTTGACATAGATGTGGAATTTAGAGGCTGCTGCAATGACTAACAATGCCTTTTGGTGTTTTGGTGGCCATTCTTCGATGAATCATGTGGAGTTTTGTTTTTTTCTTTCCCCTACTCTGCAAATGATAACATATAACTGTCTAGGGAATATCTCGAATTCAAATGAAATTAGCTTTCAAATGTAGATGAAATGTAATTATAATCTAGCCTGTTGCTTGTTGATCCCTTATTCTATAAAAGGGATTTCAAGGATGGTTACAGAGGTTCAACTTTTAGGTCTCAAAAGGGTCTAGGTGGAAATGACTAAGCTCATGAAGGTATAGATTGTAAATACATGAACTGATTAATAGATCGGGAAGGAGTCTAGGGTACGAGTTATTATGTAATGAGATCTTTAAATAGTTTTATAGTAGCATCAGTTATATAAGAAAGTATCAGTTCTAAAGCATACGCTCTCCTATGTAATTTTCTTCTGAATTATGAATGAAATGGTTAGTGATCTTTTCATTTGTCTTTAATTGTTTTAATTGAATGTGTGAGTTTGTTTTTGCTTCAATTCAAATAATTGATTAAATGATAAAATGAGGTCACAGTTTTGTGAGGAAGGAACATAGGATTTCATAAGTAGTTATGTCTCATACACAGTGAGTTGAATATTGCATAGTAGTATATCAATAGTCCACCAATTACTGAGTTAAACTGCTAAGGTATTAAATTGGTTATTACAAATATGACTCCATTACCCCAAGAGAAGGCACTGGTCTCTTCATTAGGTTATCCTAAAGATAAATGAGTTAGTCATGCACCTAATCAAGGGTTTGGAATGAGAATGCAAATCATTTTAAATACTTTCAATTATAATGTACCAATCTAAAGTATCATCCCATTCCTTGCAATAGATAGTAATTTTTTTAAAGGTCATCCAAATATTTGATGAATGTTATCTATTTGCACTTTATAGGAATTTATCTATGTGAGGATTTGTTCTTGATGAAAATATCATGTGGACATGTCAAGGATTACCCTTTTGGGTCTCACAAAGCCTGAAGAGTAGGAGTAAGGGCCTCATAATCCTTGTACTCATTTGTTTGCCAATCATTACCCTTGTTGACCATCGGATTCTGGCAGATCAGTAGGTAAGTGGTGAGATTAAGTTTGGTTCCTTAAAAAAATTGCCATCAATTATATTGGATCTAATTTCTAATTTTAGGTAACAATAATCTATTGTACCCATTTCAATATCATCTTCTCAAAATCTAAGGTACATGTATAAAATTTTTTGTTAGTTTATTCCTATGTCAAATATAATTATGTAGATTGCAATTATTTTACAACTATATGGTCTATAAACCAATTCAATGTATCCTAGACCATTGGGATCATGATGGAGGATACTAGTTTGGAATTTTCTTGTGATACAATGTTCACTAGATACATTAGCCTACCATCAAATATTTCAATTATTCTATATTTCCCTAATTCATAGGCATATCTCATCTATCTCCTATTCATACTTATATTTAAGTATACTTATACAAATACTTGTGTCTCTTATGGTTTATATATCTTTTGGATGATCTAGTAGTAAACTAAGTATGTTGGATTCCCTTTTTAGTTGATTAGTCTTGATCTATAGTTGGTTATCTTGCCAACATCATCCTTGCTTTGAAATGGTGTCTTGTCATCAAGACATCCTCACTTTGTCCTAACCAAGACATCCAAATATACCAATTTTTTTTATTATTGGTATCAAAATAAAATGACCTATTAGTATTAAAGGAAGAATTTTGTACATCCCCTTAAGCTATGTAAATTTTTTATCCTAGTGTATTATTTATTCTTGTAATAGTTTAATTTTTCCATTTACCTACATTAATGTATTCACTAATTATCTTGTAGTAGTTGGAATTTTTATAGAATTTGCTACCTTTTTCAATCTTAGTGATAAATCATTCTTATGTGTTATTCTCAATATCACGATGATCTCCCTTAGCTATTTTATTTGTTCTCTTAACCCATCTCTTTAATCCTATAATTGTTGGTATTGATTATTGAGAGTATCTATATGTAACCTAAGTTGCCCCATATAGATCTTTCATCTCATCATAAGTGGATGAGGCCTACCAAATTTTATTTTTGATATTTTACTTTATATATTTTTTCTATGAAATGACCACCACATACACCATTCTTCATCTTTGATAACACTCTATCAACTTCCTCTTTTTCTAGGTATCTCAAGATCAGCCCATAATTAATCCTCCATATTGAATTCCCATAAACTATTACACAACTTAAATAAATTCCCAATGTCCTTTTTTGTTTTTATTCATCTCAATGAGATAATTAATATAAATCAAGTAATAAACAATATGTTTATACCAAAGAGAGTTTTATTAAAATTTTATTGGTGACCTTTTATGATTTAAAAATGACCCTAGGTTAGTCCCTACCCAAAAGGTTTAATTAAAATGCATATATAAATATGTTTTCCTCTCATTGTTGAACATTGAGATATGAGAAATGAATTAAGGAGGAAACTTGAAAGAGTAGTTATTATGAGGCAATTAGGGAGAAGTATTGAGTGATCCTCTACATATTATCTACAACAAGCTATTATGTTTTGGGAACTAACATTTTGCAGGTCTATCAAGCAATCAAGGCTTCCATCAATCAACTTGTAGGGTGACATCTTTTATTCATTTTTTTTCACATAAAGGTAACATTATCAATTTTCATTTATTAATTCTAGTCAATTATTATTGTTTTGGCCTCTCCTTGACCTAGGGTATACCCTCTTGATCATCATCAATCATTGTACATGGAGGTAGAAATACCAAAATGGGGTTTGACTTAGGAAAGTCCCTATATAGCACAACCTTCCCCATCTTTTCATGTGTGCAAGACAGATCCAAAAATTAGCAATAGACAACCACAAAAGATAGAGTGCAAACAATACCATACATATTAGAATTTTTAGATCTGATAAAAAAGAGGAGACCAATCTAGGGTGTCCCATTCCCCTAACCTTGCAATTCATGCTCAAATTTATATTACAAGTTCCTCTATGTATCTCAATCTCAGATTTGAAGTCATTTGGTTACATTTTTTTTTTGTCTATGTAATAAATTATATTTTTTAGATCTAGGGTTATACATCAAATTAGCTTGCTAAAAGATACGTCAAATTCATCATCCTCGCGACTCAATAAAATATAAATGGTCCTAGGAGGTTGGATCTCCCTTGTGGCAGAAAGCTAATCATCAAAGCCCTAGTTGGTTTATGTTTAAATGTTGAGTCAAAGTGATAAGGAGATAGCCCTAGCTAACCTAATTCAACTAGGAACACTTTTCCTACTCAACAAAGGTGTGCAAGGATTAACAAAGGGTAATTAGATTCTCACACCCAAGTAAACCACAAAAACCACTATAATGCACCATGAAAATGAGTTCCATATTTACATGCATGATCTCAAGCATGGTGAAATGTATTCTTATATTTCTTTGGTTCTTAACTTGTAGCTGTCTTGGATTTATTCATTTTTGGCATGTAATCCTCTATTAGCAACAATAAGACTTAGGCACCTTCTATATTCTTCATGTGACATGAAAATCAAATCTAAAATTCCAAAAATTTATAACTCCAAGAAAACTACAAGAGCCAAAGATTAAAAAAACAAGCCTTTCAACATTCTTGAGATCATGTATGTAAATCTAAAACTCTTTATTTGGAAAAAAATTGGCAATTAGAATTAGTAATTTTTTTAGTGGCTAATATTCACCAATTGGCTAATATTTGAAATTTGTGAATCTAAAATTGGTTAATAGTTCAAGTTGTAATGTGACTTGAATTGCCACATTTTTACAAAGTTTTATTATAGTCTTATTTAAATCGCCAAAGAATTTATTTCATTAAAAAATTTAACTCAAAAATTCGCCACAATATTTGATACATGATTAGATTAAATTCACCTAAATTTTATAAATTATAGTAGAAATCTATATTAATTCACTAATAGTATATCATAATTAATAGTTTCCTTAGAGTTTGTTTCCAATCTTTAGTTTCCAACATTGATCTACAATATAATCTAATGTCCCTTGTTGTATTCCATAGCGTAAAATGCACCTATGATCTATAATGCTGATGGGGCCCACAATTTCAAGCCTCATGAGCTTTATAGATTGGGGGTACATTTTACCTTGTGGAATATGAGTTTCATTAGATCAATGATCCAAAAGAAATTTTGGGCCCCATGAGAGTTACATATTGTGGGTTCATTTTACCTTGCAGAATACAATGAAGAACATTAGATTATATTTTAAAACAATGGTGGAAAGTAAATATTATAGTCTACTTGTTAAACCCATTGATAATTACCACCCTCAAGGCCCTACTTTTCCATGAGAATCATTTTTTTAGATTGGATGGATTTGAATTCATAATTAATGTATTTTCCTATTATTTTTCAAGATTCACCAAAATTTTCTAGAAAAATTTAGTGATGTAAAAAATATCGCCAATAATTTTTTTTTTTTCAAAAAAAGGAAAGATTCACCAATAGAAATTAATATTTTTTCCTAAAATAATGAAATATTTGCGAGGATTTTATATCATTTTTTGAGGAGGGTTTCTTAAAGTTATCACTAATTAGAATACACAACAATAATATTTTATAGCTCTACAAAACTATATATTATAGAGGGAAACTATAAAACTAACCATTCTAAAAGCATGCATACAAAAATGAAATTCTCTCCTTTTAAATAACCCCTAGAATTATAGTCCAAAATATAATCTTTCAAAAATTTGAAACATCACAGCTTTTTGTTAAATGTAAAACTTATGAAATCCATACATGCCAAATACATACATATAAATTTAAATTTATTATTTTAAATCTAAAATATCCAAAAATATTGGGACTAAGTATTTGCATTCTAATTGACAAAATACTAGAAATTTACAACCCACAAATCCAAAACACCATGAACCTATAATATGCAAGTTCATATATCCAAGGGTACTCTAAGAGCTCCAGGTTGTACTAAATTACCAACTCCACAATGCCAAACAAGTATACACATATAAAATCTTTAGGTCAAATTCATTAATGACCAACTCCTCTATTAAGTTCACACAACTAAAATAACCATGGGGCTATTAAATGTGCTTCTAATTCACTATATGGCCAACAACTTCAACTCTTTACAACTAAGGAAGTATCCAAACCACCAAATAAGAGCTCCAAATTACTACACAACCAACTCTAATAGTGTAGGGATGATCTCTAAAGAAACTAATAGTGTGATCAACTAATCACTTATCACAATAAATTGAATCTGTCATATTGAGCACTAAATGCTTAATGTGCATTTCATTGATCTTTTCTGCCTTCATTCTTAATTCTTTATAAAAGAATGTACTTCTATCAACCAATAGTGAGCCTCCTAAGTTCTTACCAATTCTCATACATATTTTAGAGGTAGATGATACTTGCCATAACTTTGTGCTATAAAACAAGTTCAACTACAACCAATACCACTTGAACAAGTATCACTTCCATAAGAAAGATCCCCTCCTCCAACCCTAAACCACACTTGCCAAAGGAAGGGAAAATAAATATGTACTATTAGTACCAAAATCAAAGGAAAATTCTAATAATAAATGGATACTAATATAAAGAGTTTTCTACATTAACCATAATATAAAATAATTCAATGTTAACTATATAAAGAAATATGTTACAATCTAAAAAATCCAACAAAATTGTGACATAAACTATAAAAAAGGAAGAGACTAAAATATCTTAGAAAAGAAAAAATAACCCAAAAACGGACTAAAATATCTTTGTAAAACTCTTTTACATGTAAAACTTAGCCTCAAAAACATAAAAAACAGAATAATATAAAATATAATATGAGGCTACAAACCTTACTATATAATTCAACACTTTTAATAAAAAAGAAAATATACAAAATGTGACCTTTGTCTTCAAGCACACTCCATCTCACTCCGTCTTCCTCAAGATCTTTAACTCAAACCCCAAATCAATGTAAAAGATGAGCAAATTATTCTTGACAAATGATAAACAACTATATTCTCTTAAAAAAGAGATATGAAAACCCACTAGAAGCTTCCTTAGACACGTTTATCATCATTGTTTATTACCCAAAACAAAAAAATAATGATGCACAAGCATCTCTAAGATAACATATTTAAATAATATTTTTACAATAGTGATTCATTTTACAATAAGTTTCATAAATCAAATTAAATAAATTCCTCCAATAAACTCAATTGACTAAATAATTGTATGAACACTAAATACATTTACAATATCACATACCATTTCTCTTGAACATAAAGTAAATAATCCACATGATATTTCTATCGGAAGAAAAAAGTAAATAATCAAATTGCACTATTAAAGTCCACGACATTATAAAGTATGAAACATTTCTATATGTAAATTGTACGTCGTCTTCCCAACGTTTGCATGGTCGATTTATTTTCTCATCAACTTATTATTCTCTACAAATTTTACAATTTCCATGAACGTCGCTGGTACTATCTACAGCTTTACAAATTGTAAAAGCAGAACTATGCTTCACTAGAGACGGCAACAGTACCGCATAAAACGATAATAGAGGACAGCAGACTATGAAGCGACTCCTCCTGTTCCGCTGGGCAGAGGACGATCATGACGTGGGTACGCAGATTCTTCAGTTGCATGTCTTCCCTGCTCTTTCTCTTTAACCTCCGATCCTTGCGATTCATCGTGCTCTTCGCCTCAACACAATCAAATCACCCGCTTGCATCAAAGATTTCCACGAGAGGGAAGAAAAAAGTAATAATAATACTGACAACGAAATCAAAATGTTGCCCTCAAATATGGAGTATTACTCATTCATTTCAAAAGTCAAAATACTATGATTCTAAGTATGCAAGATTTTTGGTTCAAACATTTAAATCATATTAATAGTAGATCGACTGTAGTTCACCTTAAATTCACGTGATCTTATTCTAAAAGAGAGTGATTTCAAATGAACCACCTAAACAAGTCAAATTTTTAATGTTTGGTAGGCCCCTACTATTCTAAACTGAGATGGAATGGTGAGTGGGTGGAAGATAGGGACCATAGTTCACCTTAAATCCACGTGATCCTATTCTAAAAGAGAGTGATTTCATATGAACCACCTAAACAAGTCAAATTTTTAATGTTTGATAGGGCCTCTACTATTCTAAACTAAGATACAAGGGTGGGTGGCTGGAAGATAGGGACTGTAGTTCACCTTAAATCCACATGATCTTATTCTAAAAGAGAGTGATTTCATATGAACCACCTAAACAAGTCAATCTTTTAACGTTTGATAGGGCCACTACTATTCTAAACCGAGATAGAAGGATGGGTAGGCAGAAGATAGGACTATAGTTCACCTTAAATCCACATGATCTTATTCTAAAAGAGAGTGATTTCATATGAACCACCTAAACAAGTCAAACTTTTAACGTTTGACAAGGCCCCTACTATTCTAAACCGAGATGGAAGAGTGGGTGGGTGGAAGATAGGGACCATAGTTCACCTTAAATCCACATGATCTTATTTTAAAAAAAAGTGATTTCATATGAACCACCTAAACAAGACAAACTTTTAACGTTTGACAAGACCCCTACTATTCTAAACCGAGATGGAAGGGTGGGGGTGTGGAAGATAAGGACCATGGCTCACCTTAAATCCACATGATCTTATTCTAAAAGAGTGATTCCATATGAACCACCTAAACAAGTCAAACTTTTAACATTTGACAAGACCCGTACTATTCTAAATCGAGATGGAATGGTGGGTGGGTGGAAGATAGAGACCATAGTTCACCTTAAATCCACATGATCTTATTCTAAAAGAGAGTGATTTCATATGAACCACCTAAACAAGTCAAACTTTTAATGATTCTAAACTGAGATTGAAAGGTGGATGGATGGAAGAGAAAACCGTAGTTCACCTTAAATCCACATGACTTATTCTAAAAGAGAGTGATTTCATATGAACCACCTAAACAAATCAAAACCACATGACTTATTCTAAAAGAGAGTGATTTCATACAAACCACCTAAACAAATCAAATCAAAATTTTAACGTTTAATAGGCCCCTACTATTCTAAACTTAGATGGAAGGGTGGATGGATGGAAGATAAGGACGGTAGTTCACCTTAAATCCGCTAATATGCGGATCCTACTTTAAAGAAGAAGGGCGTGATTTCAGATAAACCACGTGTGTTTAAATCCGACTGTATGGAAGCTGTGCCAATAAAAAATACTTACGAGCAGCAGCATTTCGGTCAGCAGTAGCTGCTCTCTGCATTGGTGCGGTGTCATTTTGGCTGTCAATCTCTTGGGAGCTCTCCCGGTACCTTTCACCGTATCCCTCCTCAGACGATCGTGTGGCATAGGCGACGCCAAACGCCTCCGCCATATCTCCCCTGTGCAGTTCATCATCCAATCTCTATACAGTAGAAAGAAACCGAAAAGTGGCGATGACTATGAATATGAGAGAAGAATGTATCCGTACCTGTCGTCCTCAGCGGAGAGGGGTTCGGGTTCCTTCTTGTTGTGTTCTTTTGCAGAGGGAGCGTGAGACGAACGCATGGTATTGTACAACGGACGCGGCCGGGGATACGCGGAAACTTGGGGAATGGTTATGGTAGTACCAGTGTTTCCCGTGCATACTGCTGGTGTCCTGCACAGGGTTTTTCGTGTCAATGCGTGCATGGCTTCTACGCAGTGAGAATTTGAAAGCATTACGTACGTCCCGAGAGGATGTCAACAAAGAATGGACGTCTGAATTGTGTTGTAAGTCTGAGCTTCTTTTCCGGCATGGATACTGCCAGAAGCTGCCAGGCAAGTTGCATGTGGATGTGACGTGGCTGTTCTGCGAACGACGCGTACCATGCATGCGCATTGCTAAGCGATCACTTCCTCGCCGCCATCTAGCGTTCATCTAAATTGCTTCAGTTCTTTTCTATTGTACATGCAGCTGTTCCAAGTTCTTTTTCGACCTGGCTGTCTTTAGTTACCATTGACAATGTTTTAGGCCATTTCATTGATAATTCTAAGTCAAAAGATAATTTTTTATGTATTGAATTTGTGTGGAAGTTGATTTGGAGAAAGGTCTCTCTGAAGCTATTGAACTAAACGTGGATTGTTGGTCTTATATACAAGAACTTAATTATGATCAATTACCTTTCAAATGTAACAAATGATGTGAGTATGGTCACTTTGTTAAAGATTATAGAAATAACGAAACATATTTTAAGCAAACAATCATAGTCAAAGTAAACAGATATGTCCAACATAAGAATGGTCAAGGAAACCAAGGTATCGAATGGAGTCAAGCTATAATGGTTTCGAACAAGTACAAAATTTTAGGAGGAAATATTCAAGACCCTTTTAAAGAAGAAATACATAATCATTTTGAAGTCAATTCAAGAGAAGTGCATAAAGAGGTAGGACAACAAAACCCTTTAGAAGAGGATATGCATGATCATGCAGGGTCGAGAGAAGTGTACAAGGAAGTAGGACAACAAAGCCTTTGGAAGGGAGAGGGTATATAATGTCAAGCTAAATTGCTTTAAATGTGAAAGAAATGTGGAACTTAAGTATTGTAGATCCTTTAATGATGGAGGAAATGGTGAGCCCTTCTTTGACATATGTAGCTCCAAGTAGTGTTGAGGGTTTTATTCCTTTCAAAACCTCAAGTTGTCTTTTAGTTTGGGTCCTTAATGGTTTACTTTTCTAATCAATAGACTAAGGATGAAAATGATCGCTCTTATGAAAATTGGTGAAGAAAAGAAAATGAATAAAGGTAAATAACAAAAGATAAAGCTAACACACAATACCTTTTACCTTGCTTCACCTTACTCTTTAGATAGAGGGGAAGAATAGTGCACCCTAGCTCCATTTGATTTTCTCTCTAAAGTATTTATTTTCTTACTTATGGATGTGGATTGGTCAATGGTAAAACCAACATGATCTTGGTATGATAAAGGATTTATTATTGGAAAATAAAATGTATTTGATAGTAAAACACTTGATGATAATAAAGGGAAAAGGCTTATATTTATAGATTCATGGTGGGATGAATGGAGGGCTAAGATGTTGCTAAAAGATCAAGGGCTTAGTTTGGAGGTCTCTTAAGCAAGAAGAAACAAACAAGTGTCATGTGAGGGTTTATTGGAAAGGATGGGTTAATGATGATTAGACAAGAAAATGAGAGATTGTGGTAGGATTTCCAAAAGAGGCAAAGTTTGAATTTTTGCCTACTCCAAGTGCGGTGGGAATTTAAAAATAAGATTTATTGGAAGGAGGGAGATTGCTCCATGCATAGTCAAACCTATAAGTGACATTTTTTTGAGTGGATTATGGATTGTGAGGTAGGGAATTATTGGAGGAATGTGCAAGCTTGCATATGTGAAGAGGAAGGACACATCACAAATGATGGAAAATTTGGGAGTTGGAGGAATATTAAATTGGAGAAAATATTAATAAGGAATTGAGGAGGGATAATTAATTAACTAATTAATCAGGATTAGAATAATTATGGGGTGGAGACTATGGTTGAATTAAATAAATTAATCAACCTTAGAAGAAAGGGACATATAATTAATTAAATAAAATTTAATTAATTAAGGGGGTAATAAATAATTTTTTTTAAGACTACAAGTGTAGATACCTAAAATTATATGAGCGTGCAAACTAACATTTTAACACTAATATTCATCTTTTCATAATGATTATATAATGTTCAATTATTTAATTATTGTCTAAAATCATATTTTCACTATTAATTAAATGACTTATTTAATTAATTCATTTCAATTATTCTTCTTGATTAAATAAATAAATCCTAAATTTATTTAATTATATCTTTAAATCTTCCTCCTTATTAACTAAATAAATATAATTTATTTAATTATATGTCACTAACATACCTTATTCTTCTAAATCAATTAAATAACTTTATCATTAATAATTTAATTAAGTTACTTTCTCCTCTCCAAATTTGAATAATTAAATCAATTATTCAATTTCCCCAAAATTACTCAACATGATCAATAAAAATATACCTTTATTTATTAAATTCAAATGCAACTTACATGTTCCTCTCAAACATTAATTAATTATTAAATTAATTAATACATCTGAGTCACATATCTTGATTGAATAAATCACACTCATTGATTTCTCAATCTATTTCCCAATCCCATCGATTATGTTAATCCCACTAAACACTCAACCTAATTTCTTCAATCCCACTAAACACTCAAGCTAACTTCTTCAATCCCACAAATCATCTAATCTCAACGGTTCTCAGCCGTTGATCTTGATCTTTCATTGTTGAATCTTGATTGTTCTTCTCAAAATTGAAAATCTATAAAACAACCTTCTTCCTTCTCAAAAATATGTCGAATAATCTAGAGAATTGGTGGAGAAGTCATGTCAAATTGACTATTGAAGCACATTGATCAAATACTTGCATCCATGTTCACAATTACTACTACTTTTGAAGCTTTTTACAATGGAGGCTTCGTATTGATCTAGCAAATCCAACATCTATTATCAATACAAATACACTCCAACATGGGATGGTAAGGTTGTCCATTTTAAGTTCATTTACATTTCTTAATTGATTATTTAATCTTATTGTTTGAATTCACAACTATGGCAGTTGCATTTCATGTAGGTTGGGATAGTTAATCTTTGTTTTAATTTCAATTCATTTGTTTTCATTATTGTAATTTCATTGATCCATTTCCCTCTTACACATTCTAGCACACTCAATTAGTCAAGATTTGAGTGTTTTTTTAAGAATTTTGCAAGTTACAGCCAAGAATTCGATTAAAACCCATCATATTATTTTAATCATAAAAAAATAGATGCATGAAATTTTGTAAAAGCATTTCTAGGTTTTGTAGATCTCACTCTTAACTTTCTGTAGCTTTTTACAATTTTTAATTTCATGAAAAAATAAAAAAGTTATCACAATTTTAGTCTGATGATTTTTTTTTAAATTTTCTATTGCCTACCTTTGAAAATTCCCATGTTTCATTCATCTCTAATAAATTCTACATACTGAATTTAAAAAAAAGGTTTCTGGGTTTTGCAAATCTCCATTTTATCATTTTGAAACATTTGATGATTTAAAATTTGATGCAAATTTGATAAAGTTGTTACTACTTCAATATGCTACTATAATTGGTTAACAAAGGTATAAAAATGTCAATCTTATTTTTCTTTTTTTTCATTTCTTTCATTTTTCAATAGAATAAGGTTATTTGTTGCCACTAATATCTTCATTTTTCAGCTTGTAGCAAATAGAGGATTAACTTTCATTTTTTCAATTTGGGCTTTAAAACAAATATCACAGTTATTTTTGGTGCATTAAAATTTACCTACAATCTTCACATTTCATTTTGGTGCACTAAAATTGAACAAGACAACTTGAACATTTACATTTGGTTCTTTTAAAATGAATTCACTTTCCTTTGGTGCAATAAAACTGAACAAGAAAAATTGAACATTTACATTTTGTACTCTTAAAATGAATTCACTTTCTATTGGTGTGTTAAAACTAAATAAGACAACTTGAACTCTTACATTTGGTGCCCTTAAAATAAATTCGCTTTCCTTTGGTGCAATAAAACTGAACAAGACAACTTGAACATTTATAATTGGTTCTTTTAAAATGAATTCAATCTATTTTAGTGCTCTAAAACTAAAAAACACAATCTTTACATTTCATTTTAGTGCATAAAATTGAACATTTCATCTTTTCTGATTGCAATGACAACTAATTGATTTATGGCACCTATTGTTTGAAAGTCTCAAATCATTTAGAACATGAATTGATATCTCTAAAACACCTCATTTTGGGCTTAAATATCAAATTGCAATGAATTATCTACTATGTGCACCATAATTGGCAAGCCGAGTGCATATCCTCTCCCCCTGCATCTTTTGACGATCTTGGGTGATGAGAAACACTTTGGGCTCTTTGCACTTTTTTGTGGTCACCCATTTCTTAGAATAAGGGCCTAACTATGAGACACATCCCACAATGTAGAACTTATAAGTGACCCGAAAAGCACATTTACTGATGGGCTATATAAAGTTTACAAAATCAAAAGAAAGTAGCTTATATCTAGGCAGGAATAGTATACCATGCCCAATCCTCATATGAACGTAATGGGTTATGCAAGAACGGCTAAAGCCTTTAGTGGCTTATGTATGAACTATGTGTCATAGTGTTCACGATTTTTATTAAATAGGTCTTATTTTAGAAGCCCATCCTTGTTTTCTAAAACATCCTTCAAAGTACTACATAGGAATATCATCGTTCTCAGAAGTTACCATTTCATATTTATAGTTGAGGAATAAGGATTAATGGTTAATCCCCTTTTTCTTGGAGTATCAAGATGGTACATTTCCTTGATATATTCTATTTGTTCCCTCTATAGATTCTATTTAAAATCACTCCTTCGGGGGTGAGGTAAGCCTACAAAGAAGAGCATACCTTTATTCCTTAGGATGTATTGATTGATAAATCTTTGGGCTATATCATTGGATCTCAAAGTTTTCTATTGTATGCATCACTTGCCATCAAATCAGATCACTAAAACATCACATCAAACACAATCAACATTTACAAACTTATCAAAAAAACTACCATAATTGAACTAGAAAACTATTGAAACAGAGTCACTACCATCAAAATTTTCCAATACTATCTCAAAGATTATTGTAATCAAATTAAATATTACTTGCTATTACTTAGATTATCTGCTATTGATGTCACTAGTTTATGATAGTCACTGTTGAAATAGAGTCACTTTTGAAAAAAATTGCTATGGTTGCCTTAAAATAGAGTAACTACTAACCTAAAATCATGTTGCTATTTCATTAAATAGAACCGCTATCAACCTACTTATAGACTTGTCTCAAAATTGGTCAAAACAACTAATTTTCAAATATTGGTCTAAAAACTCCATTCAATTATCAAAGAATGTATCATTGGACCTATCAATCAAAATATAGCATCACCATCCTTCACTTTGGACTCAATTTACATAGGGTTCATCATTTCCATCTTTTAGACATGTAACACCAACATCAACATTTATGCCATAGCTTATCAACATCCTCCAACATCACCAAATTAGCAACCAAACATCAACCTAGTCTTGGACACAAATTAAACCCAAGAAATCAAACTATTATCTTGCTAATGTTTTTAGAGCAACCTTTACTTGCAACCTCATAGCTAGTTCAAGTAAAGTAAGAACCATATCCTCTAAAATATAACAACACATCAATTTGAGTCTTGTGAACTATTATGTTCTAAAACTAGCATCAAATCAAACGTGAAAAATCATAGCTTCATTTATCCAACAACACCCAAAATCATCTCATCTCCTTATCATAGGTTTGAGTAGCAAAATCCTACCATCCAACCCAAAACTTGATATTCTAACTATCACTACACCAATCCATAGCAAAAATTTAGCATCCTCCATCCAAAAGGTTTACACACATCCCCTTTGCACATAAAAAAAACCTTCAAAACAAAACATCGCAACATGCAACCATAACATCCCAACAACATGTTAATGTCAATCTATCACCCGAATTTAGTCCCACTCTATACACACATGGAGTCATCATACCCCACTAGCTACAACAACATAGCAACTATGGGTGTCTCCATTCAATATTTTGGAATACCTTGTAACATGCCAGATTTTAATCAATGTCAACTCACAAATTTTTCAACCATACCATCAAAATAGTGAGTCACAATATCAACAACATCTTAGCAATCATCAAAACATGGATTCATATCATCAACAACATGTTCAATTTCAAGACATTGCATATCAACAACCACAACATCAACAACAATATCTATTCTTACAACATCAAAACACAACATATCATCAACAACCTCAACAATCATCACAATGTTGTTGCCATCCCATAACACCACTAAACATAAATATACTCCTTTAGGGGAGCCAATTGAGGTGGTGTTAAACACTTTAGTCCACACTAAACCTATCATACTTCCAAAATTAGGTAATTATGAAACTATCTTCAAAACCCCAGCGTACATTGACAAGGCTTATTGTGAATATCATAGAGAAAAATGTCATGATGCATCAGAATGTATTAAACTCAAAAATATCATACAAGACCTTATTGATCAAGGAGAAATAATTGTTGAAGACAACATCCAAGGTTCAACCAATGATGATAACATTGAAAATATCTCAACCTTGATTGCTAAATACAATGATCAAGATCCATCCACCAAAAATCACATTGAAGATGTCTTTACCTCACATAGTGGGTTAGAAGACATGGATACTTTTTCAAAGAATGAGGAGGATAATCCATCAGTCTCTAACAATGATCCAATTCAAGAAATATTAACATCATTTGATCTCATTGTTGAAAACATTAACAAAATCTCTACCTCAGTTGTTGAGGATAACACCCAAGATCCATTTACCAATGGTCACGTTGAAAATGTCTCCACATCAGCCAATGAGAAAGATGACATATCTCAAGAAATTGTTCCCAAGCATGATCAAAATCCTACACCAAAGTCTAGGAAATGGTCCTTTCCAAGACATATTGACATCATTTGACCTCATGGTTGTCAATATTGAAGAAATCCTTAATTCAACACTTGATCCTAGTCTTGAAATTATTTATAAGGATATATCTTGTGTTCACATTCCTGTTAGTCCATCTCTGGATAGATTTGTTTGGAAGTTGTCTTCTGAGGATAACTTTTATGTTGCTTCAACTCTTTTTTTTAATGATTCTTTTACGGGTCTGCCTCCTTTTTTGGATTTTGTTTGGTCCTCTAGGTTGATTCCTAAGATCAATATTTTCTTCTGGCTATTCTGTCAAAATTAAATTCTTACTACTGACAATCTGATAAAAAGAGGTTTTTTTATTCCCAATAGATGCTTTCTTTGTGAAGAGGAAGCAAAAAATACTTGTCATTTGTTCTTTGGGTGCAGATATTTTGTGTGATTTGGAATCATGTTCTTTCACTTTGAAATCTTAGATGGGTGTTTCCTGGCTCTATTAAAGATTTATGGTTCCAATGGGTGTGCCCCTCAACTAATCTGGCCTTGTATATTTTGTGGTCCCTCTCTTTGCCTCATTTGACTTGGGGGGTGTGGTTGGAACGTAACAACAAAATCTTCATAAACTCCTCTCTTCCTGCTTTATCTATGGCCCATAAGATTTGTACTAGTATTGAGGAGAATTTTCTTTCTGGGATCTCCTTCCATGTTGGTCAGAAGATTAATATTTGCTCCTATGATATTTCAATTGCTCAAAAGTGGAAGTTTCCATGTGATATATCTCTCCCGGTCTCTAAAGGGAAATCTTCAAGAGAGGGTGTAGCTTGGAAGGCGCCACCGGATGGTTGGGTTAAGATCAAATTTGATGGTGCTGCTAAAGGTAATTCAAGACCTATTGGATGTGGGGGAGTGATTAGAAATTCTAATGGTAGGCTCATCTCTATTGTGGCACTCCCTTTGGGAACCCAGACAAACCACTTTGCGAAGGCAATGGCTACCTATCATAGTCTTGTTCTGGCTCAGAGAAGAGGGTATAGGAAGATTTGGTTGGAAGGTGATTCTCTGAACATTATTAATAATTTGAAGAATTTATCTCCTCCGTCTTGGACAATTGAGGCCTTGATCAAGGATTCCATTGAAATTATTAAATCCTTTGATAATGTTTATATTTCCCATATTTTGAGATAGGGAAATAAGTTAGTTGATTTCTTCGCTAACTTTGGTGTTAGAGATAGTAAGGTTTGGGATTTGAATGACCCCATCCCTTATGAGGCCATGACTATTGTTATAAATGAAAGTTAATTTATTCTTCAAGTTGTGCACGTCCTTGCTCACATGGTGGCATATCATTAGGAAGGAGGGTATGGTTATGATTTTGAGGAAAGGTTGTCATATGGCATGGAGTTCGAATTCATTATGGTATGTATGTCTTGTGGTTGCCTTCGCATGGATTGTGGGTGTTAGGAACATAAGCTTCCAGAGTCTTCTGTTGGATTATTTAGTTATGAGTGGTCTCTACTACTTCCTTCTATGTTTCCTGTTGAGTGCTTGGTCTCTATTTATCATCATCACGGGTGGGGATAGAAATCGTGCTAAGCCCAGATCCTATGATACTACTACATAGAGAAAGGAAGTATGGGAAATTTTAGAAAAGGGTGGTCTAACTCCCTTCATGGAGAAACTGCATGGCAATAATACTCAGGTTAATGAATTGGTTGAGAAAGGGTGGAAAGGGAGAACCCTGGACTTGGGTGGCAGGGAAATTGCAGTGGATGAGGAGTTCATAGCCCAGATTACTAGCCTTGTGATTAAGGGTACATCAAGGTGTACAAGGATAAGAAAGAGTCACTGGCCACGATGTCTCTTTTCTTTAAGAAGAAGGAGAGTGATGACTTGAAGCCTGCGAAGAGTGGTGGGTATCTGAGGAATTCCTTGAAGGCTCTCTGGCGAGATGTTGTCAAAGAAATCATGAGGTATGTAACCCCGGAAGGAAGGTACACGACCATTAACAATTACCATTTTTTGTTGCTTAACCATTTTAGGCACAAAAAATGGGTGTCATTTCCCTATTATTTGTTGTTGCAATGGACTGTGGGATTAAATAGCATAGGAAGAATCCCAAAAACCATGTCTTGCATGCAAGGTTGATTCTTTTGATGTATGAACATGTTAAAGCTCATGATGTCCAGAAAACTCTGGTTACTCTGAAGGCTAAAGCTAGGGCGGGTTATGAAACTGAGTTGGGTGAGGAAAGGGCTTCTAACAAACTGAGGAAGAGGAGGCTTATGTTAAATAAATATTCTGAGTCAGATAGGGATGATGATGTTGATTATGTCCCTAACTCGTATGCCTCTTTGGAGGAGGCCCCATATCCCCTGTTCAGGGTAAATCTGGGAAAAGGAAATTGGATGAGGAAGCGGGTTATACGACTTGCAGTGATGATGTGGAGGTGAATGTTCCTTCTAAGGGGGACAAAGATAAAAATGATATTTATGGGGAAGCTTCTTCTCATCCCCCTGCATCTAGACTTGTGCAAGATCCTGAGGAGGGAAGTCATAAGAGAAGGGTTTTGAATCCTGGTCAACATCTGGAGAAGAATGCCCCTTTCTTTGTGGTTAGTGGCTTCCATGGTGAGGATGTTCTGAGCACTGTCATTGGGTTGCCTAAGAAAAAGGTTAGAGTTGTGGGTGGTGAACAAGCTGCAGGAGCTAAGAAAGCAGATGTTGAGAGGATTCAGAAGAGGATGGCCATTGTGGAGAAAATTGCCAATTCCATTCGTAGGATGAAGTCTCCTGTCACTACTGGTAAAGGTAAGGATGCTTCTGAGGATAAGTTCCATGAGAGTTCTTTTGAAGAGGATGTTTTTGTTGGAAATTGCATTTAAAACTTTGATAGGGAGAATCTTTCTAATGTGCTGGGTTCGGCCTGTGACAGTGCCAATGTGCTTTTTAATCTTTTTAAATGGTTCTTTCATGAGATCAATAGGACTAATGTTCGTATTAGAAGCATTGCTTGAAAGGTTGAGGACCCTTCGATACAAAGCCAAATTGATAATTTAATGGTTGGTCTCAATACTGTTGCTAATACTGTGGCGGAGGAAACCATCAATCTGAAATAGGGTATGGAGGCTAGAATGTTATCCCTTGAGGAGAAAATTGAAAAAAATTGGAATGTGGTTATGAAGAGTGGAGAAGCTCCTAAAGTATTGACTAGGTCAGACTCTGCAATGGCTTTCTCCCCTAATAAGAGAAAGGAAATTTTGTTTGCTGATGTTATGGATGCTGAGGGTAAGCTGACTGGGGAGGATTATGTTGCCGCTAAGGGTGCTGCTAAAGGTTTTGTTTTGAGTTGTGAGGTTAAAAATAGTGGGCCTAGGGTTAGGACTAGAAATAGACTAAAAAATCAAGCTGGGGCTTCGGGTATGGAGGATTCTAATACTGGGGTTAAGGGATAGAAGCTTGCTGCTAGTGAGATGGAAGCTGTTGAAATTCTGAACAATATGTAGTGGTGTGTGCCAATTTTTGGCTGATTTTTGGTTGGTGGTTTGTTGTCTTTGGGTTGATGGTTGTTTAATGTTGTTTCCTTTTTGCTTCAGTTGTTCCCTTTTGTAAAGGGTTTCGGGCCCCTTCAAAACCTATTTTTAACCTCTAATCAAAACACTTGATCCAAATTCATTTGAATATCAAGAGAATCTTAAACCAATACCCATGCCTAAGGTAGACATTCAAGAACCCTTTGCAAACAATCCATCCTTTGAAATTAATCCATGTCAAGAGCTCGATCCAAAGCATATCAAAAGCAATTCTAAAATTAGTCGAGATCAAATATCCATGTCTTCTCAAGATCTAATAGTTCTATTCCAATATAATACAAAAGATAACTCTGATAAAAGCTCATATCAAAGATCCACATGTCCAAGATACTACAAAGATTTAATGAGTATCTTCCAATCCATACAATATTTTACAAACAATGATCATATCCATATATCATCCATGCCTATATCCACCCATGAGATGTTTACTCCTAAAGGACATGTAGATGACCTTCATCTAAAATAAGAGTCTCATACTTTTGACATCATTACCAAGGAACAAGAATCTTAAGTTTCAACTTCATTAACAATGAACAAGAGTCTCCTACTTTTAACCTCTTTACACATGATCAAGGCATAGTAGAATCCATAGACATATCATAAATTGATCATGAAGAAGAATTCTACATGAATTGTGAATTAGAAACATCCTTTGAAGAACAAGCAGAAATGGATCATGAAGAAGACTTCTACATGGATTGTGAATCAAAAACATCCTTTGAAGAACAAGCAAATATGGATCATGAAGAAGACTTCTATAGAGATTATGAATTAGAAACATCCTTTGACGATCAAGCCAAAGATATCAATCAAGAAGTTATCTGACATATTGAGGATCCTATCACTTATAAACTTGGATCACTTACCTTTGTCAAAGCAAGCTATCTTACCAATGAAGAAGCTATCACCTTTGAAGATTCACAATAGAGCAAAAGAGGATTAACACCTTTTTTCCAAGAT
Source organism: Sequoia sempervirens (assembly GCA_007258455.2). Lineage (NCBI taxonomy): Eukaryota > Viridiplantae > Streptophyta > Pinopsida > Cupressales > Cupressaceae > Sequoia > Sequoia sempervirens. Next base: position 134,902,389 of record VDFB02000013.1, on the reverse strand, counting down.
AAACCATATCCTATTGAAAAAAAAATTGTCAACAGATGCATTTTCAAGGTAGAGGATTGGACCTACATGAATAGGGTATCCTAGAACCAATGCAGATTATTGATAATCCTAAGCATAAAGGTTTTGGTTATTCAACAATTACAAAATCTAAACATATTAGTGATACCTCTATAATATTTGGGGGGGGGGACTTTATCTAACACAAACATCAACATATATAGCATGAAGAGTCCTAATGATGAAACCACTACCAAAACTACAACTAGCGATATCATGAATCATCATCCATGTATATTTCAACCCTCTTATTGGGACCAACAACAAGAACAAAATTTATATCAAAGAACGAAACAAGCCATTAAAGCAAAAGAAATGGTAAAACAAAATGAACAAAGAAAATACAAATGGATACCAAAGACAAAGCAAGAAAATCATCCCTATCAAACTCTATTATTCAAAGAAACTATGGGGAAAAATAAAAAAGGGAAGTTCATCCATCAAAAATGTCTAGTGATACAAAAGAAAGCTTCAAAAGTGACCTACAAAGTATATAAAAAAGTTGGTCCTAATTGAATCTTCATATCCACCCATCATTGCTTATCCTCCCTAGTTTGAAAAATTAAAAATTCTAAATTGTCGAATAATCCATCTGAATCTCATATCCCTCGATGTACTCCACCATCAACTTTGACATCCATGATAGCAAACCCTTGCATTGACCATGTGTTGGAAACAAATCTTTATCATAAGGGCTCTAAGGGCACTTTATCATGATGTGCGCATTTAGGTAAGGTTAACTCTAGTATCAGTAAAGAAGAATATAATTTATTTAGTTATTATTTTAAATTCCCACTTTATTTAATTTTCCTTGTGATTTAGATTTTGATTTAATTAACTAATTTAATGAGGACATAAAATTATTAAATCTAATTCTTTATTTAACTCCAAATAAATCTAGTGACCTTATAGTTAAATTAATTTGATTGATCAAATCTAATCATAATATTAGTGTTATCAACTCACATAACACAATCACAAAATCATCATATCATCACACTTACTCAATAACACCTTTGACAAACAGAAACGACATGACCACCAATCAAACAACTTACTTGGATGTCAAGAAAACCGAAACTGAGGGGCACTACATCCTCCCCCCTTAGACATTGACTTACTCCTAGAAGTCAAGCTCAAACATAAACACGATGAAACAACTAACAACATTATCAACAATCATTTAAGAAAAATAGACGACATCAAAAGAAAAGAAACAATACCAAAAACGGAGGCAGAATTGCAACAAACCACAAGGACGAGGTGACGAACAAGGATGGGGAAAATTTCTTGTCAGCTCCTATTTTCCATGTCAAACCCATTGGGTGTTTATAATGCTCACCCTGTCCTGAAAATGCAGGTGGAATCGAGGCTTGGTTCCTGCAATCCTGCATAGAACAAACATTGTGCACACTATATATATCACAAGCACACTGTGAGAGGAATTCGCAGTGTAGTAGGGCACTCACGAGCGAGTGATACTACACTGTCCCTCTCACCAGACCATACACAATATTCAAAACAATGTAAACAACTTGATACTTAATAGTTAGAAAAATATTCACGTAAGGATTCTAACCATAAATCTGATTCATATACTGTATCAAAATGGATTACTACTTATCATTATAAGTATCTATCTCTATAAATCCCAATTTTCTTTACCTTTATCACCAAGTTTTTGAAGCCAACTACATGAAAATCACAAACTACGATAGAACATAATATATTAGTATTAATAATTCGAGCTTTATCTTAACCTCAAAATACTGTACTTTCATAAAAATCATAGCATGATTATCCACACAAATATACATTTTCGTTAAACCTCATTATTTTCACACAAATCACTCCACTTCATTCATTATTCAACACCAAATCCCTCAACAATTTCAACAAAAGATCAAAATTCTACACCTTCACAACTTCAAGAAGACATAATTCATCACTCCAAAAGCACAAAATTGAAAATTCCATGCACACTCAACACATTCACTCACACAACACTCATCATGGAAAAGTACATCACACGAAAACACAAGGATTTCTAATGCATCACGGTTAGGAAGGATATCAGTGCATTACACACTACACTGAGGGTCCTATCCTTTCTGTCAGTTTTCTGCATCATCGACCTGACAACAACTAACAGGAAAACTCAAGTTACCCATGAAGACAACAAAAAAGTAAACTCTATACTCAAGGGTCTAAATGCAAGGTTACATAGTGAGCACATATAGTGCCCAGTGTATGAACCTATGCTTTGATACCATGCTGTAACACCCCATCGTGCAAACCCCAAAGGACAACAAAAGCAACAATTATCGCACAATATTTTTTTTTAAAGTAAACATACATGAAATGCACATTAAGTTAAATGACATGGAATTCATTAGAACAAATCCACTATCAGTTACGTCCCTTGGGATACACGAGGAGACATTACGAACCTAAACACATACAACGACGATAGAGAATGAAAACCCAAAATATAAACCATGACAAAGCATACATTTAAATTCATCAATAAGAACCATTCACTTAAGTAACCACAACATAAAAAGATTGAAATTAACAATAGAAAAACTCAATGGGGCATATTTCCACATGTACAACACATAAATAAATAGATGCAAAGTATCAATATTCACACAAAGTTTATCACAGATAAAATAATACATTACATCCTTTTCGTTACATTACAATGTTCAAGTATTACAATCATACACAAGTGTTCACCAACATGAATGGGAATCCATACAATAAGATAGCATGTTACAACTGAACATATGTTTACAAAATATCAAAATGGCTCCAAGTCAGACACAATTCTAGAGTCACCGCAATGGCACAAGTCCGTACCTCTCGATCCTCAACTGGGGACCCAATGGGGTGCTTAGCACGTTCCACCAAACCACATGGGTTTGAAGACCCACCCCCTGTGCTAAGGAGCTAACAAAAAAGAATCCTCAACCAAGATCATCCGAACAGATAGGCACAAGACTCATCACCAGAAAACCAGTACAAGAATATTATATCAAAAGTTCATTCTCAAAACATGACAACAATAAACCGCTATCAAAACATAACAACAATAAATCATAAGGCATATCATAAATAAATCACTTCCAACACTAAAATCACTTCCATAACATAGCAACAATAAATCATATAACATAACATCAATAAATCGCTTCTAGAGACTTGCAAAGATAACAAATCATAAGGGGTACTAAGGTAGAGTGTCATCACATAGTCCTACATGGGTTATCCTAGCCCTTCCTCCAGGTGTCGGCTTCTCCTGACTACCTGAGGCGCCATCCCCCATCTATGGTTATCCTGGCTCTTCCTCCTACCTGAGGCGCCGGCCCCATACGGTGACTCATCCAGAGCCGTTAAGCTCTCATGAGGACGAGGTAACAATCTTTCCAACCACAACCTTCTCATCCCACCCTTAGTCTATGAAAGCCCTAACGAGTGGATGAGGCATCCTTACTTATCTTGTTAATGTTATTTCTACCCAACCCCTAAATTCTTTTTAATTAGGTTATCACTTTTTACACCAACTCGTGCATGGGTTATCCTTGCTGCCCCTTTGTGCACCGGCCCCCACCAAAAGCCACTCTCCCTAGAAACCCGAACCACAAAACCAAAGCATCAAGGGGTTGTACCAAAACTGAAAACGTATTGAATCTCAAAACTAAAACATATGCGAGGCATAACCATCTTTCCAATAGCCATATACATAAATGCTCATAAAATCAAGTACAACCCACTCATAATCCAAAATCACAATTATAATAAATTTTTTTCCAAAGGGTCATATCAATGAAGAACCAATATGAAACCAGAATAACCTTGCCTCTAGAAGCCTAATAATCAAGGTTCATCAATGGAGTATAAATTCCAAGAAGAAAAGATTCGCATTCAACAAAGAAGCATAAACATATCACAACCAAGCCTTGCACTAAAATTCAACATATTCCATCACAACATTCAATTAATAAAATCTCCATAAATCAAACGATCCAAGAGAAAGACTTATTGAATCAAAATAAACGAAACCATCAAAATCAACCCTTAATTGCATAAATTCAATAGGTAAGACCTCCTCAAATCAAAACAACCCAAGAATTCACCACTTAGGGTAAAACAAAACCATACGGATTCCTAATAGATAGCAACACAAACTAAATCTAAAAGATCCCCAATTCAAAATCAACTCTAAAAAAGTCACATCGAAAGGATCCTTCAAAATCATCAAGAATTTTGACACGAACCCAATAAAATCACTTCTGAAACCAAGTAATCCTAAAAGAAAACACATCAAAATGGAAACATTAAATTAACCCTTAAACGTACATATACACTCAAAGCACAATCACTAAAGAACACTAAACAATCAAATACAATTTTATCCATCCGTTCAATAAGAAGTAACTTAAAACAACTAAAGAAGTTATCAGAACATACTTCCTAAATACTCCAATAAATACTTTAAATCATCCTGTATGTTTCACTAAGGACCAAGAGCAATAAATTCTACTTCAAGTTCTCCACAACTACCATACCAAAACAACTATCACATTTCTTACCATATAGCTTGTCAAGCAATTACAACTAGAATCTAATGAGATAGTAGTATCCTAGGTTCAATTATTCAAAATATTGATTTAATAGTAATAATCGCAATAGGTAGAAATATTAAATTATAATATGACCACGACATTATGTGGAATTATACTTTAAACTAATATCACCAACTTAGCTTGGTAAGGATCATCTATAACGTACTAAATAAAAATCATCATCATAATCCACAAATTATACAAATACCTACGTAAGGATAAATTATCACTTCTAGCCTTGTACAATAACAATATTTTAAACTAAGGTCAATTAGACATGGGTATTCATATTGATTTTTCAATTAAATTTCTTTAATTATTAAATCATTTATTTCTCCTTAATAGAGATATCACTTGCTAGTTAAATTTCTTAACCTTACATTTTAGTCCCCACACTTTCCCTTAATTTACTAACATGAATAATTCAATATATCCATATACAAATTCATCCATTGTTGTACCAATATAATATTACATTATATATACCTAAATACATAAAGTTCACTTTCTTAACCAAACTCCTTCAACTATTTACATATGAATAGTTAAAAACTATTGTATTTCTAGATACCCACGTACAACCTTATCAATGATAGACTTATAGCCCTCTAATTGTTTTAATTCAATATCTATTCTCAATTTGATAGTGTTCTATTAAATACCCATATACATTTGTTTAAGCCTACCTTATAATTGAGACTATGTTTGCTAACATTACTTTTCATTTGAACAAATTAAGCACTTATATGCATCCCTAACCTATATAATATTTAACTTCATAAAAATTGAACGACTTTTGAAAAAAAGACTTAAGGCCAATACATGGGTTGGGAATCAGCTATAACATATGTAAAATACATACATACATACATACATACATACATACATATATATATATAACTGAATACATATATATATAAATATATAACTGAATACCATAGCATCACAAATAAATTATCCCAACCTAAGCTTATAGACTATAAACACAAGGCATCAGATACTTATCTTACTGCAATTTCCATCAAATGAAACATTGAAAGGAACCAGACCATAACCGACTTCTAACTGGGTCACTCCTAAAAAATCAATAAGTCCATTACAAGAGGAGGAGAGGTGCGCAAGTTGTAGGTTTGGGATGGCGGATGTGTTAGTTTTTTGAAGACTAAATTTAAAAATCAAGAAACTTCTATTTCGAATTAAGAAAAATCTAATTCGAATAGAAATCAAGAAACTTCTATTTTGAATTAAGAAAAATCTAATTCGAATAGAAACTCCTCGTATTATCCAGAAACTTCTTCTTTCGAAAAACATTTTATAAATATGTCAATATTTATCTCTCCTATGTATTATTGATGAAGGATGATTTTCGAAAAGCTCCTGATGTAAAAGATTTTCTGAGATAATAAAAGCTATTGACCCTTGCCCCGTGGTTTCTCCTCCACATTGGAGGTTTTCCACGTAATCTCTATGTTATTGTCAATGTCTTATTTGTTGTCTACTTTATTTACTGTGTTTTAATTTTATTTTTGTTGTTATTATTTTTATTCTGGTTAAAATTTCATAACAACTGGTATCAGAGCAAAGTTGTTGGAAGATTTGGTGTGTGTAGGTTCTAATTCTCTCTTTCATTGAGCAGCATGGAGGTCACAACGAGTGACATGGAGAAGTTAAATGGGGCTAATTTTTCCCTATGGAGATCCCAAATGGAGGACATATTAATTCTGAAAGATCAATATTTGCCACTCGAAGGAATATAAAAGAAACCCACAACGATGACGGATGAAGATTGGAAAAAGTTGGATAGAAAGGCAGTTGCAACCATTCGTCAATATTTGGCTAAAAATGTATATTTTAATGTTGCTGGAGAGAAGACAGTAGCAGAATTATGGAAAAAGATTCATGATCTATATGAAAAGAACACAGCATCAAATAAAGTTTTTTTGATGAAAAAACTATACAATCTCAAGATGAAGGAGGGTGCTTCTGTAGCAGAACATTTAAATGAGTTCAACATAATTACTAGTCAGCTTGCCTCTGTTAAAATCACTTTGGATGATGAGATTAGAGCCATCTTATTAATGTGTTCAATGCCAGACAGTTGGGAGAATTTGATTGTAGCTATTAGCACTTCGACACCTGGAGGAACTCTGAAGTTTGATGATGTCAGTACCAGTTTAATGAATGAGGAGCTGCAGCATAAATAAATGACAGAGAACCAGGGAGGAGAAGCCTTAGCCCTAGCTGATTGCGGTAGAAAATTTGATCAGAACCGACAAGGGTGTTGGAAGTCAAGAGGAAGATCAAAATCAAGAAGAGGTAGAATTACCTATTATCATTGCGGCAAACTGGGACACATGAAAAGAGAATGTCGATTTTGGAAGCAAGAGCAAAAGGAACAAAAACCAACAAGTGCAAATGAAGATACTAAGGCTGTTGCATTAGATGGTGAGGTATTAATTACTGTTTCATATGAGGATGCATGCCTTTGTGCTTCTAATCATGATATTGATTGGATTTTAGATTCTGGAACCTCCTACCATGCTACCCCAAGTAGAGAAAATTTTATTTCTTATAAATTTGGTAATTTGGGTAAGGTTCGCTTGGGTAATAATAATTTATGTAATATTGAGGGAGTGGGGGATGTTTTAATAAAAACAAAAGATGGTTGTAGTTTATTGCTTAAACAGGTCAAGCATGTACCAAAGCTTGGAATGAATCTAGTTTCAGCTGGAAAGCTAGATGATGAAGGCTGCCATATAGTATTTGGCAAGGGATGCTGGAAAATCGTAAAGGGTTCGCTAGTTGTTGCAAAGGGGCAGAAAACAGGCACTCTTTATACATTAAAGTCAAAGTTGCAAAAGTCAGATATTGCTATTGTTGCAGAGGAGCCTGTAGCAGATTTATGGCACAAAAGACTTGGACACATGATAGAAAGAGGCCTAAAAATACTTCTTGTGCAAAACCTTTTTCCTGGAATAAAAGGTACTGAATTTAAATTATGTGAACATTGTATTATGGGTAGACAGAAAAGAGTGTCCTTTTTAAGGAAAAATTCAAAAAAGGGATACAAAAATATTAGATTTGGTGCATTCTGATGTTTGTGGCCCATTTAATATAAAATCACTAGGTGGGGCTACTTATTTTGTAACTTTTATTGATGATGCATCAAAAAAAGGTGTGGGCTTTCCCTATTAAGAGTAAGGATCAAGTTTTAGATGTTTTTCAGAAATTTCATATGGCTGTTGAAAGTGAAATTAACCAACTATTGAGATGTATTAGAACAGATAATGGTGGGGAGTATTGCTCCAAATCCTTTGAAGAATATTGCAGTTAACATGGGATAAAGCATGTAAAAATAGTTCCTCTCACTCCACAACAAAATGGAACAGCTGAAAGGATGAATCGAACAATATTAGAGAAGGTGAGAAGCATGCTTTCAAATTCTGGTTTGCCTAAACATTTTTGGGCAGAGGCTATCTGAACTGCTTGTTACTTAATAAACCGCTCTCCCACAACTTCATTAGATGGAGGCATTCCCAAAAAGGTGTGCACCGGTAAGGAGTTATATTATTCTCATTTGAAAGTTTTTGGTTGTGAAGCTTATGTGCACATTCCTAAAGAACAAAGGTCCAAGTTGGATGAAAAATCATTGAAATGCATTTTCTTAGGATATGCTGACAATGAGCTAGGTTATCGGTTGTGGGATCCTCTAAAGAGAAGAATTATCAGAAGTAGGGATGTTATTTTTAATGAAGGACAAATGTTTAAAAATACTGACAAAAGTGTGGAGATGCATAAATTTGTTGAAATTACAGGACAACAAGAGGAACAACAAGAAAATCTGCCACCTTTACAAGAAGCCATTGCTGGAAATAATGACCAGCCATTACAACATAATGGGAATGAGGGACAACAAGAAGTAGAAACCGTGCAAGATCCATTACAAGAGATTCTAGTTTGCAGATCTACTAGGCCTCAAAAGGTTTCACAGAGATATCCTCTCTCAAATTATATTTTATTAACTGATGAAGGTGAACCTAGTTGTTTTCAGGAAGCTTGTCAAGATGAGCATAGTAAAGAATGGCAGAAAGCAATGGAGGATGAAATGGATTCTTTGCAAGAAAATAGAACTTGGGAGTTGGTAAAGCTTCCAAAAGGAAGAAAATCTCTACGAAACAAATGGGTGTACAAGATCAAACATGAGGGTGATGAGAAGAAGAGATACAAAGCAAGGCTGGTCGTCAAGGGATTTGCTCAGAAAGAAGGTATTGACTTCAATGAAATTTTTTCACCTGTTGTTAAAATGTCATCCATTAGAGTTATTCTTGGTCTTGTTGCTGCTCTAGATTTAGAATGTGAATAGTTAGATGTAAAGACTACCTTCCTTCATGGAGAATTGAAAGAGGAAATTTATATGGAGCAGCTAGAAGGCTTCAAAATAAAAGGTAAAGAGAACTTGGTTTGCAGGTTGAAGAAGAGCCTCTATGGGTTGAAACAAGCACCTCGCCAATGGTGTAAGAAATTTAATTATTTTATGTTGGAGCATGGTTTTAATAGGCTAGAGACTGATCATTGTGTCTACATCATGAGATATGATCAGGACAAGTACATTATATTATTGTTATATGTGGATGATATGTTAGTTGTTGGACAGGATAAGAATATGATTAACAAGTTGAAGAAGGATTTGAGCAGCCAGTTTGCAATGAAGGATTTGGGTCCAGCACAACAAATATTGGGCATGAAGATCATTTGTAATAGAAAGATGAAAAAGTTGTGGCTGTCACAAGAAAAGTATATTGAGAAGGTGCTTGACCGATTTAATATGCAGTATGCCAAACCAGCTGGTACACCTCTTGCTTCCCATTTCAAATTAAATTCTGCTTCATGCCCTTGTAATGATAAGGAGAAAGAAGAAATGAAAAATATTCCTTATGCTTCAGCAGTCAGTAGTTTAATGTATGCCATGGTATGCACACGACCAGACATTACACATTAGTGGGAGTAGTTAGTAGGTTTCTTGCCAATCCAGGAAAACAACACTGGCAAGCAGTGAAATGGATGTTAAGATACCTTAAGGGTACTCGTCATTACTGTTTATGTTTTGATCATGCTAATATGGTGCTTGAAGGTTTTATAGATGCAGATATGGCTGGAGATGTGGACACTAGAAATTCCACCACTGGTTATCTATATACATTTGTAGGAGCAGCAGTGTCTTGGGTATCTAAGCTACAAAAAATAGTAGCTCTCTCCACAACAGAGGCATAATACATAGCTGAAACAACGCTTTCTTGGAGAGTTGGGCATAAAACAAGACAAGTATGTGCTATATTGTGATAGTCAGAGTGCCATTCACTTGGCGAAAAATCCAGCTTTTCACTCACGAACCAAACACATTGACTTAAGGTATCATTGGATTAGGCAGGTGTTGGAGGAAGGAAAGCTACACTTGGAAAAGATCCATACAACTGAGAACCCTGTAGATATGTTTACAAAAATACTGCCAAAATCTAAGCAAGAGTTATGTAGGAGCTTGGCAGGCCTGCAGATGACTTGATGCGTAGGCTTGGGCAAGGATCAATAGCAAAAAGGATCATCTACAATTGCAGTTTGCTATCTAGGAGCCTTGTATTTAGCTTCAAGTGGGAGAATGATAGTTGTGAAGGCTAAATTTAGCTTCAAGTGGGAGAATGTTAGTTTTTTGAAGACTAAATTTAAAAATCAAGAAACTTCTATTTCGAATTAAGAAAAATCTAATTCGAATAGAAATCAAGAAACTTCTATTTCGAATTAAGAAAAATCTAATTCAAATAGAAACTCCTCGTATTATCTAGAAACTTCTTCTTTCGAAAAGCATTTTATAAATATGTCAATATTTATCTCTCCTATGTATTATTGATGAAGGATGATTTTCGAAAAGCTCCTGATGTAAAAGATTTTCTGAGATAATAAAAGCTATTGATCCTTGCCCCATGGTTTTTCCTCCACATTGGAGGTTTTCCATGTAATCTCTGCGTTATTGTCAATGTCTTATTTGCTGTCTACTTTATTTACTGTGTTTTAATTTTATTGCTGTTGTTATTATTTTTATTCTGGTTAAAATTTCATAACAGGATGAAGACAGCAGGATAAGCACAAATGATTATACAAGGAAACTCGCAAATTCTTTGATTTGAATAACGCACTCTAAAATACATCTAATATGGTAAGCTTTTCTTAGGCGCACATAGTCACACAGGTTTGACAGAGTGCCCCAATTGCAGAATGTGTTCAAAGAGGATTTTGCAAGGAGGCTCTCATAATCATTGAATTAATGGGCACGCTGGAGGCAATTTCAACACTGTAAACTTTTATAGTGTTCAAGGTGCATGCAGGCGCTCAGGCGTAGCGGTTGAGGACTGCCCAGACTTCACACATCAGTAATCCTTATTGCATTAAAAAAATAGTTGCGGAACAAGGAATGGACTCAAGAAGAAGATGAATAGCCTCCCAATATTAGGATGAATCCTAAAGGAAAGCACCTAACAGACATCCATACGCACTCTTGTCTTTAAACCCAAAGTAAAGAAGGAGTTTTAGCTGTGTAAGGCTAGAATACAATGAGTTTGAGTTGTGAAGAGAATACTGCAAGACATAGAAGAAGCGTATATCAAGAAACCGATGCGCCAAGATTGCTCAGTTAATCTATGTAGCAAGAGTGCTAAATAAAGATTGACTCATGCAACTCCTCCGATCAAATACAAACACAAGGTGATGAAATATTGACAAATATGGAATTTATTCAGACCGTTTAGACTTGATTGGGAGAAATCTATATTTAACATTCTGAATATTACAAATTAAACACTAACAATCATTCCTTACATAAGATACCAGATAGACGACTTTTGTTAATGGATTACAGTGAACTTTCAAATAAAGCGAGTTACTTACAATGCATACATTGGAGGAACTTGATAAAGGTAAGCTTTGGAAGCTGAATTAATTTGGCTGTGTGCTAAGAATTGGTGCTGAGCCCCCCATTACCTACAAATTGTCGTTTCCACCCTCTTCAGATACCCCAACAACGTCTGGTTTCAAACGAAATCCCCCCCAAAGCGATGATCGAGACCCCCCCAAAGGATCAGCTTCCAAAACCCGAAAATCAAATAAGTATCTTCGATTTTGACAAGTTTCCAATTAAAAATCAGTTTGAAGCCTTGCATGGCTCATATCCCTCTTTTTCTATCTTTTTTCTTGATTTTAAGATCAGTTCGAAATTTTATCTTCTATTATTTAATTTAAAATCACAATATTTTTCCACATTGAAATAATTATCTTTACATAATAATAAATTTTAATTTAAACATCATTCTCCCATAGTTCCACAATTAAACAATGATAATAGCTTATCCATTATTATTGTTAACTTCAATTTAAAAACACTTTTACAATATATATATATAATATATATATAATATATATATATATATAATATATATATATATACTTTATATTTCTTAATATAATTTATTTAGTTATTATTTTAAATTCTCGCTTTATTTAATTTGCCTTGTGATTTAGATTTAGATTTAATTAACTAATTTAACGAGGACATAAAATTATTAAATCTAATTCTTTATTTAACTCCAAATAAATCCAATGACCTTATAGTTAAATTAATTTGATTAATCAAATCTAATCATAATATTAGTGTTATCAACTCACATAACACAATCACAAAATCATCATATCATCACACTTACTCAATAACACCTTTGACAAATGGAAACGACATGACCACCAATCAAACAACTTACTTGGATGTCAAGAACAACCGAAACGGAGGGGCCCTTAGGGGGAGTAGGCAAATTTTCTAAGTGTTGTCATTATGAGTATTTTGTTTTCATGTCAAAGGAAGTTTCAATGGACATATTTTTCCTTTGTCATTGATGTCAAAGCGGGAGAAAGAGCATGTGAAAAAAAAAGGAAGAAATAAAAAAGGAGAGAACATGTGAAAAAGAAAGTTAATACGAGGATGATGATCTTCTAGAAGGGGATAAGTAGAAAGAAAAATCTTGAGAAGTATTTTCAGAACAGGTATTGTGTCTTTGATGGTTTTTTACATCATGTGTTGCCATCAATGACAAAGGGGGAGATTGTTGCAAGAATGGAAGAAGAATGAAGTGTTGTCATTGATGTCAATCAGTCAGTTGGTTATCTACAAGTTGTTGTTGGTTGTACATGTCAAGGATATTGAGAAAATTGTATTAAAAGGTCACTAGTTCTAGGCTTGTGAACTATGTTTTGGTGTATTTTAATTGAGGTCTGGGACAATTTTTGTTGGTCCATATTTCTCTTTGTTGAAGTCTTATGGTTCAAGAGTTGTGTTGCCTTGGTTCTGTTGAAGTTGGTTTTGGAATTTGGAAGTATCAAGCTTAATTGATCTATGTGTTTTACACTGGTATGGTTGATCATGTGTCAAGCGCTACTTTCAAAAGTTAATGAAGCATGTTGGATCTACTATGGGTCCCACTGAAGTGTGTGTTTGGGTCACCCTCATTCTAATTCCACCCTAGGATATTTGACGCCGACCTAATTTGAATTTGAAGTTGGATGGCCAACTTTGTATCTTTTCAAGGATGGAGAAAGTATAAATACAAGATGTGCTAATCGATGAAGGTAGTACATAAGAAAAGAAGGAAGATAAGTGAAAGAGCAGACATGAATTTTATGTGATTATTAAAGTGTGTGGTTGTTCAGTGTGAAGCTTAATACTGAGTTTTTGGATGCAGTGAGTAGAAGGATAATTCTATCATTCATGTGAGTTGATCAATAATTGTGGTGGAATCTTCGTTTTATTGGGATGTTGTCTCTCTGTAAAAATTCTTCTTTGTATTCTTTGTATCTCTTGTTAGAAAACCAAGATCGCCTGCATGCAAGATGGATACCTGTCACATGCAAAATCTTCTAGTGAATGGATAACCCTTACAATAGAGTTTTTTTAAAATCTTGAAGAGATGTGAAATCAATTCAGAACAGCTAAAACACTAGAATAAGGTGAAAGCAAAGATGGGTCCCGACAACTAGGCCTAATCAGGTACCCATTTACAAATGCAAGACAGAGATAAGGAAAAACCCAGTGGGACAAGTTGTATAAAATGTATGCTGCAAAGAAGCACTAAAGAAGAACAAAGAGTAACACTGGAACCACAATTCTAACAAGCAAGAAAAGAATATTTCTGTCTACAACTGGCAAAACCAGAATCAAAATAATGTGACAGCAGACCCGATGCCATAGAACACTCAAAAACTCCAAACGGGAACAACCCTGGAATCTATGAAGTAGGGACGAATTCTTTTGATCGGTCGCTAAAGTCGTGCAGTTACGGAAGAACCTCAACAAATTACCGAGGAAAATTTACTTACGGGCTCGGCTCATTATTGTCATTTGGACCAGGAAGCCAGAAGGATAAGGCAAAATTAGATGATAGTGAGATAATGCTAAAAATTCATTTTTTGAAAAAAATGAAATTGTGCCTTCAAGTGAATTTGCAAGAATGATATATTGTTTCTTGGCCTTAAGTGTAATGCACTAATTATAGGGATCATTGGGTTGTACAAGCATGTGAGCTGACAAGAACCTCTTTCAAACAAAAAGAATGAGGATTTTAGGTAGGAAACACTATAAAGATAGATGAGAAACTAATGGTAGGTTGTTGAACACTTTGAAGATAGAAGATTCAAGTCTGACTTTTCCTTAAGGTGGTATGGTGTTTTATGATGTATTTAAATTCTCTCATACCACCCAACCGCGTCCTCATCATAATACTTCTACGATATGGTAGTAAATATCTTCATGTTGCCTATTACACACCACCAGCCCATCAAGGGTTCTAATTACAATTAAGGGATCACGGTAATAGACTGATAAGGGATTTGGAATGTTTTTAGCTAGACATGTTTTGTCTTAAGTATATATGATGATTTTTTGGCATTGTATAGGTCTTTTAGTGTCACTCAAACCTAAAAAATTTATATGTTTGTTTACAGTGGGGAGGCTCAGTCAAAAACAAAAAGGAATATAAGGGTCAAGGCTTAGCTCATGGAGCTCAAGGTTAATTGTGATGATAGAAATAGGAAATTTTTTAAGGTTCTAACACACCTCATGATGAACTAGACTATGTTTTTCCTTCATCTTGCTTGTGTTATGTTTTTATGAGTTCTTTCCTTATGAATATATCCCTAAGGAAAAATTTTCTGATACCTGTAATTGTAAACATCTTCTTGGTTTTTGACTGCAAATTCTTTTTAATCTGTAAATTGAATTCTATTTTAAGTTTCCATTTGCAGTTATCAGTGGATTGGAAAGTCAACAATTATCAACTTATGAACTTAATAAAGTTTTACTAATTCAAGTTGTTGATTTATACATTATTGTTTATTTGGACTTCAAGAAATGAAGACAAGGACTATAAGGTGAAAATTAGATGATAGTGATCATAATGCTAAAAATTCAGTGATAGATTATGAGGCCTTCATAGTGAAAAAGTGGCAAAGAATAATGAATATTTATTGTGTCTTGGTTCAACAAGTGGGCAAGTTGTAAATCCACTAAGTAGTATTTTTTTTTTTAATAATGTTTAATGAAATTTTATAGGCAAGAGAATGTATGTAAGACATAATATGATTTTTTTGTTTGTTTTATAGGAAACAAAAAGAGTGCAAAGAAAATGTGGAGAAAAAACAAAAGGAAAATAAGATATAGTGCTTCCATCTTGTAGAAACCAACACTTTTGTGATTCAACAAATGTAGTTGGTGAAAATAATAGTGGCGATGATATGCAACCTAGTATAGCACATGGTGATGTGCAACCTGATATAGCACATGGTGATGTGCAATCTTGTGTTGATCTCTTAGAACTAAGTTAAGAGAGATTATTGAAAAACATCAGAGAAAAGGAACAAGTTTGTAGATGATTTATTCAACATTAAAAGATGTGTTTGAAGTGAAATCTACGGAGACTGGTACTAATCTACCTACTCATGCCACACCTGATGTAGCCAAGGAGCATGAAGTTTCAATTAATGAAAGTCATGAAGAGAGGCCGCTTTCATTTGTTGTGCCTTAGAGTGCACTTGTTGCATTGATAACTTTTGATGGAACTAGTGGATCAACTAGAAATATTGGTAGTGGTAATTTAATACAAGATGTGGATGCTTTTTTCAAAAGAAAAAGATTGAGTCATGATTTGTACAAATCTACAGAGAAGAATGCAAAAGAAAGAAAATTAGAAGGAATGAATCCATTCTTGCTTGAGGTATTGAGAGATGGTGATCCCATTGGGCCAAATGCTGCAAAGTGGGCCACCGAGTTGGGTGTAAGATGTAGGGCCCATTGGGATATTTGAAAATCAAGTTTTGTAGAGAAATATCCACAAGTTGTGGAAAATTTTATACAAAAAATGGAAAATGATTTTGAGACTATTGGTGGACAAATCTCTAGAAAGTATTACAAGAAAAAGATGAGAATTTTGATGAAAAAATTTACATACACTTGCAGAAAAGCAATCATGGAGGGAAAAGATTGGTTAGACTCCACTCTATCTCCAAAATAGTGGGAGACATTGAAAGAAAGTATGCATTATGAATCTAATATTTGGCAAGGAGTAATAGAGGCAAGAGAGAAAGAGATAATGTGAGGGCTAGATATACATTTGGCAGAATCAGGTTGCAGACCAAAATGGACAAATTTGGAGTAAGTGTATGGATTTTTGGTTCAATTTACATTGTCTTATTTATCAATTTTTATTGAACTGACTATATGTTGAAATTGATATTATATTTTAGGTGGAATTTAGTAATAGAGAAGTAGGTGCAAAAGATATTTTCAATTATATGGCAGCACTAGATCCTAGTAAATCTAAGAGTAGGATGAAGTGGAAATCTAGTTCAACAAATATTTCATAGCCATCTATTAATACATTTATAGTAGGAGCCTCTCTAGATCATGTCAACCCAAATGAAGGATACTAACATGTAATTAGTTGCATATATAGTCTCAATCAACAAGTTTCGTGGTTGGTTGCCACCGTTAACCCTATAATTTCTACATGGAATGAGAATAAATCCATGGACTCAAATGAGGTAAGAGGTTCTGTTTATCTCATTTCTTCTTGTTGGGAAATTCTATATACAAATGCCTCTTAATATGTAGATTATTGAAATTTGAGTGTGAGAGAATCCAACCCAGTTTCTTTATTGTTGGAGTGATCCAAAAAATGTTCTTTTGGAAAAATTTATAGCTTGCATTCTTTACTTTATTGAATGCTTTGTATATTTTTTTGCACAATGGTTAAACCATATGCAAATCAATTTTATCAAAGTAGCAAGAAAATGAAAACACCTTCATGATGTCAATAGAGCTACCGATATTGATAGTGATCATGATGAACTAGACAAGAATGTGCAGTATAGTTATCATAGTTATGCTAAAGTTGAGGTAATATAATAGTTGTTAGTTAGTTGTCCCAATGTTTTGTCATTCTTCATGCTTAAAATGTTCTTTTGGAAAAAAAAATATAGCTTTTATATTCTTTAAGTTGTAAGTTAATATGTCCCAATGTTTTTTCATTCTTCATGCTCAAAATGTTCTTTTGGACAAAAAATTATAGCTTTTACATTCTTTAAGTTGTAAGTTAATTGTGCAGGAGCACCATTCAAGGGTATTAATCCATTTAAGTACATAAGATCGAGGTTATAGTTTTTTGGGTGAAATTTGTTTAAAATAAGGTTTATAAGACCATTTGTTGATGTAAATGATTATATTTGAGTTATATTAGATGCCTAGGATTTTTAGTTTTCAAAAGAATGCTAATGGTTGGGATAATTGTTTTATGGGAAGAATGCAAGATTCAAGGGTTGTAAAATGCACTAAAGAGGGAGACCAATGATCACCTCTTTCAAAAGTTAGTTTTGGAGGTTGAAAAGGTTTTTTTAGGTAGGAAACACTATAAAATAGATGAGAAACTTGAATGGAAGGTTGTTGAACAACTTTGAAGATAGAAGATTGAATAGAAGTCTGACTTTTCCTTCATTTTATGTATTTTCTGTAATGACAGCAACTGTACAGACCCATACAACATCATTGTGGTTCATTTCATTGTGGATTAACATTTTTGTTTGTATTATATTTCATTTGAGCCTATTTTTAAGGCATATAGTTGAATTTAGTGCATTTGGTGAGTCATTTTCTTCCATCGGTCTGTTTATCCAGATTTAGGGCTTGAAAGGAAAAAAAATGAATAACTGACCCATTCCTCTTTCTGTCACATTTGTAACTTGAGGGATGGGTCTGATCCATCATAAATAAGGTGTGGGAAATGATGAGTAGTGCTGGGGAGGTCTAAAGGAGAGTTGGGTGTGAAGCTCATGTGTAGATTTTGAGTTTTCCTCATGAAATGTGGAGGTTTTGGAATGTCAAATCGAGCTTTGTGAAAGGGAAGCATTATTTTATGGTGTATTGAGAACGTGTAGATGTTTTTAGACCTGTTTGAACAATTTTTAGGTTGTGGATTGTTTTGGAAGAGCCACTTTCAATAAAACCTAAGGTTTCTAGGCGTTGATAGAGGGTTTCAAGGTTGGGCCCTTAGATGGTTGAATTTATGATATTTGATTGATGTTTATGAGGTTTTGACACATTTAAATTTCTTCCCCAAGGTTTTATAGGGTTTGGATGAGTTTCAAGTGTAGTTGCTTTGGAAAAAGAGGCTAATTAGAAGCCTAAAACATTGAAAAAGTGAACTTTGAGTGATTTGGTTTGAAGTGACCATAGGTAAATTTTGAGTATGTCAAATTTTGTCCAAATGGGTTCCTAAAAAGGTTCATTTCATGGTCTGATGAGGTGTCATTGTGGAGTTCTACCCAATTTAGTGACTTTCCAGTGCTATAAGAGAAAAGAGTGAATTTGAAGAGATGGTGAGATTTGAAGAGTTTGTGATTTGACAATTATGTTTAAAGGTTGGGATTGTGTGTTTGTGTGTTGCAGGCCTCCCCCTATTGCATCAAAGTGGTATCAGAGTAAAGGTACCATATTCCTGTAGAAGAGAGTTGTAGATTGTGAAGAGAGAGTTTGGAAGGTGAAGACACAAGATTGTGAAGATGCCTCCAAAATAAAAGAACACAACAAAGGAGATGAATGAATTGAGGAACTAGTAAATTAAGGAGATTAGAGAACTGAAAGAGAGATTGGCAGCCTTAGAAACCAACAAGAGAAGAGAAGCAGTTGAGAGTAGTGAGCTAGAAGAAGAAGATGATGAAGATTTTAAGGATGTTGAAGAAGAGCTTGATCTAGAAGACCAGAGAATAACCAAGTTGATAAAGGTTGTAAAAGGTGGAAAATACAAGGTAAAGGTAGATGTGCAAAATTTTGGTGGTAATTTGAATGAAGAAGAACTGTTAGATTGGATAGCTTGTTTGGATAACTATTTTGAATGTGAATAGATTCCTGAAGAACAGAGGGTGAAGATTGCCAAAACAAAGCTTAAGGGTCATGCACTTGTATGGTGGGATCACCTACAGTCAGAAAGAAGAAAACAAGGCAAGTCCAAGATTGTGGATTAGGACAAGATGGTGGCTAAGTTAAAAGGTAAGTTTCTCCCTTCAAATTATCAAGTTCATATGTTTAAGAAGTTGCAAAATTTGAGACAAAAGGAAATGGATGTAAAGGCATACACTGAAGAATTTTATAGGTTGAGTATGGGGTCTAATCACAATGAAAATGAAGATGAAAAAATTGCTAGGTACTTGGGTGGCTTAAGAATGAATATTCAGGATGAGTTGGCTTTGACTAACCCTAGGAATGTAGAAGAATGTTACAAAATGGCATTGAAGGCTGAAGAGAAGCTAAAGAGGAGACAAGAGAAAATAGTAAGAGGAAGAGGCAGCACCATGAGAGGAAGAGGAAAGTTTTCTACTCCAAGGCAAGCAACTAAAAATCAAGGAGAAGAATCAAGCAAGAGAGATGAATAGGTTGTTGATTTCAAAGGTGGATATAGGGGCACAAGAGGCATATTTGGAGGTGGAAGAAACTCTAACACCTTTATAGGAAGATGTTATCATTGTCAAGAATTTGGACATCCTTCTTGGAAGTGTCCAAAGAAGGCTAGTTCATCAATAAGTGGAGAAAGAAAACCAGATAGAAGAGCACAAATAGTCCATGAAGATGAGGCTGATAGTTCAAATTCCAATTCACTCTATGTTACTCCTAAAGTGGGTGAAATTTTGATGATGAAGACTCAATTCTTGAAGACCACAAAGGAGAGAGAGTTGCTTCAAAGAAGGGCCTTGTTAAAGACAACTTGTAGATGCAAGGATAAGGTATGTAGGGTCATTGTTGATTTAGGTTGCACAGATAATATTGTGTCAAATGAGATGGTAGAAAAGTCACATTTGCAAAGAGTTCCTAGGGAGAGACCTTATAAGGTATCATGGGTTAGTTATAAGAAAAATTTGGTGGTGAATGAACAAGCAAAAGTGGAGTTTCAAATAGGTCAGTATAGAGATGAAGTCCTTTATGACATTCTACCAATGACTTGTTACCACATGTTGCTAGGTAGGCCCTGGCAATTTGATAGGTCTACTATATACAATAATAGGCAAAACACATATACTATAGAGAAGAGTGGGAAAACATTCTTGTTGACTCCATTGAATGAAGGAATAAATGAGTATGGTGAGATAATCATGCTTGGGAGAAAGGAGTACATTAATTTTGGTGAAGGTAAATGCAAGTTTATGGATTTAGAAGTTAGTACAAACCAAATCAAGGTGCAGACAGTAAGTAAAGGAAATCAGGGTAGTGGGAAGACAGTGCCTAAGAAGAATGTTTATAGTTGGAAAAGAAAAGTAGATGAAGTGGTGTCTCAGGCTGGTAAAGGATAGAGTGAGAGTAAAGAGCCTTTGGAAAGGAAAGAACACAAGGATAGCATCATGGTTGGGGAAATGGAATGCCCTATAACACAAAACAAAGCAAAAGCACAGTCAAAAGGTAGAGGGACAGTGGTAAATGATCTTGGTTAAACAACAAAAAGGAAGACAGTGAGTTGTGGCAATAAAAAGATAGTGAATGGTAAGGTTGTGACAGTAATTGATGCTATGGACAAGGCAATAAATGAGAAGACAGTGAATGCTGATGAGAGGAAAGAGAATTGTGAAGTGGATGTGACAGAGGATAGTAAGGCTATAGATACAGGGAAGAAGGTGACAAAGGTTGACAGTAATGAAGTTTATGAGATTGAAATGTGAGATTGAAAAGACAGTGCAAAAGAGGATAAAGGTCAATAAAGATGATATGATAGTAGTCAAGGTAAGTACAAGCATAACAGAGATCCCTAACTATAATGGTACATTGGAAAAGAAAGTGGCAAGGACTGGTAAATACATAAGTATAGTGGACAGTGGTGGAGATGTAAGTGAAAGGGGCATTGGACAAAGAATGAAACCAAGTAAAGTAATGACAATTGATAAAAGGAATAATATAGATGTAAAGAAAGGTGGAATGGAAATGTTTGAAATTGCAAATGATGACAAGCACCCCATAGAATATAGAGGAAAATTAGAACAAAGGACAAGGGAAGATAAAGTTGCCAAAGACATTAAAGAGTCAAAGGAGTTTGAAAAAGGCAATCACAAAGGACAAAGGTATGAATACTACAAAGGAGGACATATCACATTGATCTTTCCAAGGGAATTGGAAAAGATCAAAGCTGGCGTGTATGGTGTCGGAGCACCTTTTAAGGGTGTTAATCCATTTAAGTACATAAGATCTAGGTTATAGGTTTTTGGGTGAACTTTGTTTAAAATAAGGTCTATAAGACCATTTGTTGATGTAAATGATTATATTTGAGTTATATTAGGTGCCTAGGATTTTTATTTTTCAAAATAATGCTAAAGGTTGGAATAATTGTTTTATGGGTAGGAAACACTATAAAATGGATGAGAAACTCAAATGGAAGGCTGTTGAACAACTTTGAAGATAGAAGATTGAATAGAAGTATGATTTTTCCTTCATTTTCTGTGTTTTCTATTATAACAACAACTGTACAAACCCATACAACATTATTGTGGTTCATTTCATTGTGGATTAACATTTTGGTTTGTCTAATCTTTCATTTGAGCCTATTTTGAAGGCATATAGTTGAATTTAGTGCATTTGGTGAGTCATTTTCTTCCACCAGTCTGTTTATCCAGATTTAGGGCTTGAAAGGCAATAAAATGAGTAACTAACCCATTCCTCTTTTTGTCACTTTTGTAACTTGAGCAATGGGTCTGCTCCATCATAAATAAGGTGTGGGGAATGATGAGTAGTGTTGGGGAGGTCTAAAGGAGAGTTAGGTGTGAAGCCCATGTGTGGATTTTAAGTTTTCCTCATGAAATGTGGAGGTTTTGGAATGTCAAATCAAGCTTTGTGAAAGGAAATCATTATTTTATGGTGTATTGAGCATGTGTAGATGTTTTTAGACCTTTTTGAATAATTTTTAGGTTGTGGGTTATTTTGGAAGAGCCACTTTCAATAAAACCTAAGGTTTCTAGGCATTGATAGAGGGTTTGAAGGTTGGGCCCTTAGATGGTTGAATTTTTGAGATTTGATTGATGTTTCTGAGGTTTTGACACATTTAAATTTCTTCCCCAAGTTTTTATAGGGTTCAGATGAGTTTCAAGTGTAGTTGCTTTGGAAAAAGAGGCTAATTAGAAGCCTAAAACAGTGAAAAAGTGAATTTTGAGTGATCTAGTCTAAAGTGACCATAGGTGAATTTTGGGTATGTCAAATTTTGTCCAAATGGGTTCCTGAAAAGGTTCATGTCATGGTTTTATGAGGTGTCATTGTGGAGTTCTACCTGATTTAGTGACTTTCTAGTGCTACAAGAGAAAAGAGTGAATTTGAAGAGATGGTGAGATTTGAAGAGTTTGTGATCTGACAATTGTGTTTGAAGGTTGGAATTGTGTGTTTGTGTGTTGCAGGCCTCCCCCTATTGCATCAGTTAATATCTCCCAAATTTTTTTCATTCTTCATGCTTAAAATGTTCTTTTGGAAAAAAAATTATACCTTTTGCATTCTGTACTTGAATTATATTAATTTTTTCATGATGATTAAACCACATGCATAGCAATTATATGAAATAAAAACATAAAGAAAAATGCCCTATCAATAGAGCTCTCTGTAAAGTTCTACAACTTTGACATGTCGATGTTGATAGTGATTATGATGATGAACTCGACAAGCATGTGCATGATATTCATAGTAGTAGTCATGTTGAATTTGAGGTGAGTGCTAAGAAACCACATGAAAGTAAGTACAATTCAAGTAAGTAATGATTGTTTTATTATGTAAATAAGGGTAATCATTACCTATTTGATGGAAGCTAGTTAGAGTAGTGGTGAAGTGTAATTAGCTAGCATACATAGATTATGGAAATAAGGGAGAACATATAACTTACATATGGAAGGTTAGAGCTTAGTTGTTTAATAGAGTTCATACATAGATTTTGACAATGCCTTAGTGCATTGTGTTCGGGGATGTCATGGTCCTTAGTTGGGGGGAATTCATTACCAATGCATGTCTCTTTCTGGAGTACTCGTATATTCTAGCACTATTGTAGTGATCTTGCCCTCCATTTGTTTGTACCTCACAATAGGTTAGGTTTTTTTTTTTCAAAGTAAAAATTTCCTTATTTGTTATTCAATAGAATCAAAATTAAAAGCACACAAAAAAACTAATTCATTCCAAGTCATAAGACATTACATACAACTATCAAAAACAATATAATGTGTTTTTTTTGTTGACATTTATTGATAAACTCCAAGAAGGGGATAAAGTTGAGGTTTTGGATCCATTTGATGGTGCTACTATGGGAATTGGGTGGATTCATTCACTATCTATTGTACATGGAGTCAAATCAAAAGGAACAAAAGATGCAAATGTAAGTATTTTAAAGGTCACAAGTAACATATCCCTTGCTTATGAAGAAAAAATAGATGGAGTTTTCCATCTAAAAGAGAAAGAAGGGACCTTCACATGGTGGCCACTAAAATATTTGAAAAAATGACATAGTTAATGTTTATCATGTACTAGTTGTTAGACAACTTGGCCCACTACTTTATGCAATAGTTTGAATGTGTTGTTTAGGGGTCTTAGTGTTTTTTGTCTGTTTTGGAGCTGTATAAGTAAAAAAAGGAATTGTAACTCAGTTTTCTATCAAAACACTGTAAAACAAACTTTTTAAAGCAAAGACGCATATTTTTTCTTGTATCTACTGTAAGAACACCTTTTCTATAAAAAAATCAATATTTTTCCTTTATTTACCCAATTTTTCAGTCTTGTATTTGTTGTAAGAACACCTTTTCTCAAAAAAATTGAATATTTTTCCTTAATGGTTTCTTAACTTAGATTTGATGAAGCATTATCTATGTTAATTGTTATAGAAATTTTTTAATTTGCTACATATTTCCTTATGTCAAATGGTTTCTTAGGAAAAAAAATTTTCATCACTAATATTATAAATTTTGGGTACAACACTATGAAGAGTTGCTTGATATTAAATGTTTCATTGTTAACACCCATGCTATCAAGCCATAGGTCTATGAAACATGATGTACTCTTGAAATTGAATAGAAACTACAAATTACCTTACTGATTATAGTGTTTCCCAAGTCCTTGTTGAGTTCTTTGGGACCCTCTCTAGAGAGTGCAAGGCGTTGGAGTGCATGAAAGATCTCCTTCTTGTCAACCCGAGGAGAAATCTCCAAATAATTGTTCAAGTAAAAATTTGCACCTTTTATTTATTTCAAATTAACAATGTTGACTTTACATGACATTGAAAATTGCTCTCTTATTTTTTATGTTAGCTTCTTTTATGTCACACAGGCTACCAAGGAATATTCTAAACAATTGGGCGTAGATTCATGCATCAATTTTTTTGAACAGATCATGTCTTATGAAGGGATATATTTCTTCTTGGGTGCATATTTGAGCTCCAAGTGATTTGACTTTGGATTGTCACTTGTATCATTTTGTCATTGATATTCATTAAGGAGGTAATTTTGTAGTAGCTTGGGAACCTTGTACTTATATGGTAAATTATATTTTCAATGAAATTGGCAATGCGGATCCTAACATTCACTTCAAATACATTGAAGCAGCAACCAAAACTAGACAAATCAAGGAGGTGGAATGTGTAACCAGAGAGTCAAACTTCTATGATGTTGAAAAGACAAAGAAATTTCTTATGGAAGCAAGACTTCCATATGCTCGTCCATTGATAAATGTTTGCAATCGATTTGGATTTTTCCACTATCATGTGCAATAAAGCTTATTAGTCAAGGTATATGCAAAACATAGTTCTTAGCCCATACTGAGTATTCATGGTGTGAATTCTACAAAGGAGTCTTTCATAGGACCCTTAGGCTTCATTTTTCAAGTAGTTCTTTCATGTATTGGAGTTGTATAAGCAAAAAATAGAACATTGTAACTCAATTTTCTCAGTCATGACACTGAGAAACACTTTGTATCACATTTTTAAAAGCTAAGACACATATTTAAGTCTTGTATTTGTTGTAAGAACACCTTTTCTCAATAAAATTTTAGTATTTTGCCTTCTTAATAGTTGCTTCATTACATGCAAATTAAATGAATTATTTATTATGTTTTTCTATGTTTTATGTTTAAACCTCAAAAGCATTATCTCATTCCCAACACTTTTAGGTAGAAATCAATGAACAAAAAAAATTAAATAAACTACCAATTGACAGAAATCAATGAATAAATGTGACTAAATATAATGATTATGCAATTAATAAATAATGTATCAATATAATACCAGTTGATAGAAATCAGTGAACAAAAAAAATTAAATAAACTACCAAGTTGATCAAAATGATGATTAAAATTAATGACTAAATACACTACTAATGGACAAAAATTAATGAATAAAAATGACTAAATAAGTGACTAGTTAACAACAATCAATGACTAAATTAATGACCAATATGATCAATCAAATGACTAAATTAATGACCAAATTGATCAATCAAATGACTAAATTAACAACCAAATCAATCAATCAGATGACTAAATTAACAACCAAATCAATCAATCAAATGACTAAAATTGGTTTAGTCATCAATTCGGTTGCATTATAAATGACTGGAAATAAATTACTAATGATCACGCTACTATGTTTAGTCATTTATAAGTAGTTTTTACTAGTTTTTTTAGTCATATATTGTTGTTTTTGTACTAGTGATGGTAGCACTTCGTCGTCCTGACAACCTAGAAAGATCTTATACAAAACCACCATCCAAAGGCTCCAATATATATAAGTTTTTGGGAGAGAATACCATCAATGGTATCCCAAAACAAAAAGTAAAACCACCTAGAAAAACCCATGCCCCATTTAGTGGAAAGCCCATAAACATGGAATAAAATATTCAATAATCACATGGCCTTCACATGGGTTCCTAGCCCATATTCAATCAAAATGAGTCAAACCTGAGTGCTCCATAAGCTTTGACAGCTACATGCAAGCTCATGCACCACTATCCAAACCTGGGTGCCCAACCATGCAAAACCATTCAAAACATGAAAATAGCATGCAAGGACATGCACACTCAAGTGGTCCCAACCCAAAAATTTGGATGTCTAAGAAAAATATTCTCTTGAGATGCCTTGTAACTACCACCATGAAGGGTCCGCCTCTTTGAATATAATTACAGTTTGTCATAGAAAATAAATAATAAATATTTTGTCCCTCATGTCCTCAAGAACACTTTTCAAAGAATGTGGAAACACATAAATTAACTTAGGATAGAAATTATAATGTCACCTATTTGAAAATTCTCCCACTTGACATTATACATTGCAATTACATCTGTGAGATACAAATAAAATATGTAATCAAGTACAGTGATCAAGGCCTATGTCCTTCTTACACTAAGAGAACTCATCTGTGGTCATTAGCTTCGTGAGAGTATTTGCAACATTATCCAAAGTGTCAACCTTCTCAATCAAAACCTTACCATTATCTACCATTCCTCACACAAAGTGATATTGAACATCAACATGTTTTGTACCATGCATGGTACATAGGATTTTTAGCTAAACATATGGCACTTTGACTATCCCATCCAATCTTCATTGTCCTACAATCAAAACCAATACCATTACTAAGTCTCAGTAACCAAACCACCTCCTTAGAAGCATATGTAGCCTCCATATACTCTGCTTTGGTGGTGGATAAAGTAGTTGTAGGCTTCCTCTTACACATCCAACTCACTGTACCTTCAAACAAAGTAAAAACATAGCCACTAGTGGATCTTCGACTATCCAAGTCACCTACCAAATCTGCATCAATAAAAACATTTATGTCCAATGACTTATCCACATCATCAATACCATGATAAAAAAACCAGTAATATGAAGTACCACGTAAATATCTAAACACCCTCTTAAACAAAAGTCCAATATTATTTACTATGGTTAGACATAAACCTGCTCAAAACTCCCACTGATTGGGCTATATCTGGTCTAGTACAAACCATTAAATACATTGAACTACTTATGAGAATATTTATTAGTTTACAGTCATGCATATTAAACCTCTACAAAATAATATCAACATACTTACTCTGACTTAACCAAATATTTTTGTGAACATGATCCCTACTGATCTTCATCCCAAGATTATATTTTGCAGCCCCCAAATCCTTCATATCAAATGTTCTAGAAATTTGAGTCTTAAGCTCCCTAATCATCACCTTGTTGTTACCCATAAGCAACATGTCATCAACATACAAGACAATAATTAGAATCTGATCATCAATAGCGTTAATGTAAACACAATGATCTTCCTCACTTCTAACAAAACCCAACTTCAATGAAAAGCCTCAAACTTTCGGTACCACATCTTGAGTGATTATTTCAAACCATATAAAAATCTCTTTAACCTACAAACCAAGTGTTGTTTTTCTTTCACAAAAAAACTGTCAAGCTGTCACATATAAATTTATTCCTCAAGATCCCCATTCAAGAAAGTAGTTTTAACATCCATTTTCTCTATTTCAAAATCATAAGCAATAGTAATAGATAATAGGAATCTAATAGAAGTTAACTTAGAAACAAGAGATAAAATTTCATTGAAATCCACTCCTCTTTGGGAGTAGCCCTTGGCCACTAATTTGTCCTTGTACCATTCTAATTGACCATCTTCTCCAAATTTATTTTAGATCATCCACTTGTATCCAATGGGATTCCTTCCTTTGGGAAAACTCGCAAGATCCCAAGTATCACAATTATCTAGAGCCATCATCTCCTCCTACATAGCCTACATCCAAGACTCACTTTCTTCTAAAGAAAGAGCCTCCCTATAAGATCGAGGTTCATCATCAGTATTCAACAAAGAAAATACACAACAAAAATTAGGTGGGCTATACCTATTAGCTAGATTATGTTTCCTTGTGGATCTTCTCAAGGTAGGAGTAAGGAGCTCTTGCTATTCTTCTTCTTCTACATGCTCATCCTGCACATCATTTGAACTCTCTAAACTCTTTGAACCCTCTTCTTCTTCTCCATCCTCAAATCCATCTAGTTGTTCTTCCACATGTGCATCTTCCTACTTTTCAATCTTTTTCTTGAAGTGCACTATATTTGTCTTATCTTTCTCCTTTGGTTATTCTTCACCTAAGTAAACTCTAAACTCCTTGAAAATCACATATCTAGAGAAAACCATTTTACCAGGTAGTGGATTCCAAAGCTTAGAACCTTTTAAATTCTCACAGTAACAAAAAAAGATGAATTTTTATGCTTTTAGATCCAACTTAGAATGCTTCTCTTGAGGCACATGAACAAAATCCTCACAACTAAAGACCCTTAAATGTGAAATAGAAGGCTTTCTACCTATCCGCACTTCATAAGGAGTTTTATCAACAACAATTGAACAAAGAGATTTATTAACCAAATAGCATGCAATACTTATAGCTTATGTCCAAAAGCATCTATCAAGCTTAGCACTAGTCAATATTCTCCTAGCTCTTTCCATTAAGGTTTGGTCCATTCTTTCTGCTACCCCATTTTATTGAGGTGTCTAAGGTATAGTTTTTTTTTGAAAAATACTTGCATGCTTACAAAATTCATCAAATTCCCTAGAATAATATTCACCCCCATTATTATATCTCAACACCCTTATCTTATAATCCATTTTCTTCTCAACTAAGGCTTTAATTCCTTAAACTTTGTGAAAAATTCATATTTTTCATGCATAAAATAAATCTAGGTGTATCTTGACACATCATCAATGAAAGAAACATAATAATGATATTTTCTAAAAGAGTCAACATCTACTGGTCAAAACACATCCAAATCAATGATCTCTAATAATCTCTTAGCTTTATTAGTCTCCTTAGGAAATGATAAACTATTCTATTTACCAAACACAATGCTCACAAAAACCTTTTTTACCAACAAAAAAATTAGAAAGACCATCAACCAAATTTTTATTCAAAATAGTCTTAAGACCTTTTTCACTTTTGTGACCCAATCTATGGTGCCACAACATACATGCATTTTTAGTGCTAGTTACATTGGAAAAATTACAAAAAGTGGAAGCATTAAGCCTAAATAAAGTCCCTATTTGAGATCCTTTAGCAATCACCAATCTCCCTCTTACCAACTTGCAACCAAACTTGTCAAATGTCACATGCATTCTCGAATCATTCAACTTGGACACTAAAATAAAATTTCTCGCAAGTCTTGGAATATGTAAAACATGATCAAGGGTTTTAACCATTCCATCACTAAAACATAACTTTACCATTCCCTTACCAACAATATTCTTCATGTTGCCATCACCAAGGAAAACTTCTCCCCCATCATAAGTTGAATATGAAGTAAACCACCCCAATGAGGAGTCATATGGCAGGAGGTACTTGAATCAATAAGCCAATAATCATTACTAATAGTGTTAGAAAAAATAAAAAAGCATCAAAATCACCATCTTCAGAGGAATTTTCTTTGGAAGCATCCAAACTCTTTTTCTTGGTCCTACACTCCTTTTTCACATGACCTCTTTCACCACTATTCCAACACTTTACTCTTCTCGGGGGTTTTATAACATCCTTTAGACTTGTCTATCTTCTTGTCCCCTTTAGTCCGTCCCTTTTCTTTGGACCTTCCTCAAACATGCAAGGTATCTTGGGAGTCCACATTCATGGAATTTCTCCTCATCCCTTCCAAAAGAAGTATTGCAATGAGACTATCCATCTTCGGTTCTATACCACTGCCACTGATGGAAACAATTAAATTTTCCCAAGATTTGGGTAAAGAGAAAAGCAACAAAATAAAATTATCTTCTTCTTATAACTTAACATCTATGGATGCAAACTAACTTAAAATAATATTAAAAGCATTTAAATGTTCTACAATAGAATCGCCATCCTTCATTTTCAAAGAATACAAATGTCTTTTGAGATACAACTTATTAGTTTGATAGATATCACCTATCCTCTTCCACAAATTGTATGTGGTGGCTTCTTCTAAAACATTTAAGAGAACAAAATCCACAATACACAAATGAATGTTTCCTTGTGCCTTCGTATCCATTTTCTTCCAATATTCATCAGGCATTTTCTCTGGTTTTTTTTGGTTTGAAACTGCCAACCATTGATCTCTCTCTTCAAGGAAATTCTCCATCTTCAACTTCCACATCTCATTGCTAGTGCCATTGAATTTATTAATATCTAGATGAGGTAGAGGCCATGTTTTTCAATATTCTTCAAAAATCTACAAAACCCATAATGCACAAGCTCCCACTGCAACCAAAAAACCTTCAACACTCAAAAGAAAGACATCCCTCTCTTAATAGAATCGTTAGCTCTAATAGAAAATGTTGGAAATCAAGGTATAACTTGCAGCATGAAATTAAATATGTGGTTGCAAATCTAAAATTATTTTTATAAGATTACCATAAAATGATTTAGTGATTGACAATTGCAACAATTAAATAAAAATCTGCAATACCACAAGTCATCAACACAAGTGAAACAAGATATACGTGGAGAAAATCTAGTGGGAAAAAACTCCACACCCAAAGAGATCCAATGTTTGTATTAATCTTCAAGGAAGTATATAAATGCAATAATCCTCTCTATAATCTGGCAATACTTCGTCATCCTGATAACCTACAAAGTACTCATGTAAAACCACCATCCAAAGACTCCAATATATAGAAGTTTGTGAATGAGAATACCACAAATGGTATGCCAAAACAACAAGAAAAACCACCTGGAAAAACCCACAACCCACTTAGTGGACAACCCATAAACATGGAATAAAATATTCAATAATGACATGGCCTTCACATGGGCGCCTAACCCAAAGCCAATCAAAATGAGTTAAACCCAAGTGCTCCAATGGCTACATGCAAGCTCATGCACCACCATGAAAACTTGGGTACCCAATCATGCAAGACCATACAAAACATGCAAATAACATGCAAGGAAATGCACATTCAAGTTGTCCCAACCCAAAAAGTTGGATGCCTAGGAAGAATATTATCTTAGGATGCCTTGTAACTACCACTGTGAAGGTTCCACCTCTTTGAAAACAATTACAATTTTTCATAAGAAAAAATAATAAATATTTTGTCCCTCATGTCCTTAAGGACACTTTCCAAAGAACTTGGATACACATAAATTAAATTAGGATAAAAATTATAATGTCACCTATCCTAACAATTTTATCTTTAGATTTAGTTTGAGGTTTACTTATGTGTTTTTAGTGCATTTCTTTCTTAAGTGATTTATTTTAGTTATTTACTTATAAATTTTATGTGTTAAGTATACCTTGGTATATCAATTTTTTGGAATATCCCTAAACCTCCCCCCTCCCCCTCCAAAAAATTGTATACTATTAAAATCCTTAATTACTTGGTGAAGCGTACTCCCCTTACACATGAAACTCACAACAACACAAATGTTTGCACAAAAAAAATGCAGGAAGTATAGAGATATTTTATTCATACTGAAATGGAAAATGAATTATAGAGTTACATGGGTTGCTTGATTACATAACATCGGATCCAAACAATCAAATATGTAGATTGGGCATTCAAATCCTGCTCTCTAATCTCAAAATACACCATCATGCCCCACCGTCACCTCCTCTTTGTCTCTATATACTATCTCCTCCTTCCTATCGACCTCACTCCTCGACATTATTTTTTCTTATGTTTTCTTAGTACCACCTCGTTGTCTAATGATCATCTAATCTCCAAGGAATTTATCTATTTGTTCACTTCCAACCATCAGATTCATATTTGAAATTGCTTGGACAATGACCACATTGATTCACAACAAAAATGTGGAATCAACGAGTAATATCATGCTAGGTGTTTTCAACCTATTCATCCATCTATTTCCACTGATCCAATCATATCTCCATCCACCTTCCTATTGTCGAAGTGTTGAGGGGACTTCAAAACAACTCTCCCCAAAATAGCTAGGTCTCACCAATGAGGCCTTATCAAAATGTTGGTTCTTTGTTGTCATCACTCCATCAGCCTATCGAAGGGACTCCTCCTACCATCTCACAAAAACATTCTTTTTAGGCTGAAATTCCATCATCACCATGATATGCTTCATTTCTCCATCAAAGGGACATCGAAATTCATCCTACCGATATCCCAGAGTCTTCCCGATGTTTTTTGATGGAATGTGTTATGGTCCGTCAAGTTGTTGAAGGGACATCAAATGTCATCCCACTGATATGTAATCCTCTCGCTAATGTAACTTATTTGTGACCATCTTACTATTGTTGCCCTGCCATAGACATATTGATGGGACATGAAACAAGGTCCCTCTGAGATTGCCAAGTCACACTGAAGAACCAGTCCATTGAAGCATAGAATGCCGAATGAAACCAAGGTGTAAAGCCCAATTGTTATACTTGGTAAACTTAAATTGATTAGCCCTTATTGAGAGAAAATAATCACAAATTGATGTAATATTGCTTGTACACCCTAGATGCTCTTGCATCAAACACCTGAGGTAATTTGAAAAGTGACCTTGTCACTCCTCAGGACCTAGAGGAAAACTGAGACACCTATCCTCTGACTTAGATAACCATGTTGAATCTTCAATAGGTCTTCTCCTCCATTTTACCAAATACTTTGCATACTACCTATTCCTTGTGGTTCTTCCCACACGACTATCCAAAATTCATTCAATCTCTTCTTTTTTTGAAGTAGGTGTTGGAATCATCCACTGTGACTCTATCAATTCATTCCCCTTATCTCCTTCATGATATTTTGTCAAATAAAAAATGTTAAACACAGGTGAAAAATGAATCTCACTCGATAACTCCACCTCATACGCATTTCCTAAATAATGCTTCTTTAGGATCTTGCATGGTTTGAACTTCTTCATCTTCAACTTTTTGTATGTGCCAACTAGAAACCTCTCCTTCTATAAGTGAACCATGACTTCATCACCTACCTGGAACTCCTTATACCTTCTTTTCTAATATTCCTTAGCCTTATACTATGAATTCATCTTGTTGATATGTTTCTTCACCTCTTCATGTACTATTCAAGTGTTCAGAAAAATATTCAGCCTCAACACTACTCTTCTTTCCCTTGTCCATATTCCTCAATTCTGAAGCAGTTCTAGGACTACTCCCATACACAATCTAGAATGGTGATTTACCAGTTCTCCTATTGAGAGAATTGTTGTAACCAGTTACCCAAACTCCTATTCACCATCTTTGTTTATCAATATATCTATGGATGATGCGTTGAACTAAACTTCAAATCAATCTTCAACTTCTTCCACAACATCCTCCAAAAATACCCTACAAACTTGGTATCTCGATCTGAAACTATGCTCTTGGGTAGACCATGTAGTCTTACCACCTCTCTAAAAAATAGTTCTGCAATATGAACAACATCACTAGTCTTATGACACAGAATGGAGTGTTTCATCTTCAAAAATCTGTCTGCCACTACAAATATAGAGTCATGACCTCACTGCATCCTCACAAAACCAAGAACAAAATCCATGTTGATGTCCTCCCATGGCTTCTCTGGTACAGATAATGGTTGATATAGTCCAATATTCTTGTTCATTTTTCCATCTAACATACTCTGCAATTTTGCACAAATTTCTTCACATCCTATTGCAACTTTAGCCAATAGTAATGCTCACTCACAACAACAATTGTCTTATCCCAACCAAAACTTCTAGCTAATTCGCCACTGCGTTTCTCCTTGATCAAGTTCTCCCTCATGGAACTCCTTGGAATGCACAACTGATTTCTTCAAAACAACATACCATCTTGGATTGTAAAATCCAACCATCTCATCCTATCCAAAGTGATAGGCTCCATGCAAGCTTTCCAAGCCTTTGCGAAATCAAGATCTTTAGGATACAAAATCTTGAGTTCATTGAACCCAACAACTTCAATCTGCATTTTTGTTCACAAATTCTACATCCTACTCATGACATCTGCAACTTTGTTTGATCTTTCACTCTTGTGCTTCAAAAAAAATGTGTAACTTTGCATAAATTCAACCCATTTCAAATTCCTTTGATTTAGCTTTCCTTGACTATTTAAATACTATAAATTCTGATAATCAGTAAATAAAACAAACTCCTTTGGCAACAAGTAATGTCTCCATTTCTTCAAGGCCTGAAATATAGCATAGAACTCTTGATCGTAGATAGAATACCTTTTCTTTGCATCATTCAAATTTTCACTAAATTAGGCAATGGGTTTACCTTCTTAACTCAAAACAGCTCTAATGGCACTACCATTGGCATCACAATATATCTAAAATAATTTATTGAAATATGGAAGTGCCAAAACAAGTTGCTTTGTAACTTTCTTCTTCAATAAATCAAAACTATTTTTTTCTCCTATAATCCACTTAAACTCTTTTCTATCCCCTCTCATTGTTTCCATTAGGGGTGCACAAATACTACTAAAAACTTTGATAAAATTCCTATAAAAACTTGCTAAACCATGAAAATATCTTACCTTAGTAGCACTCCTTGGTGTAGGCCATTCAACAATAGCTCTTACCATCTTTAGATCCATCTTAAGACCCTCTATTGAGATCACAAATCCCAGGTATACCAACTTGTGTTTCACAAAACTACACTTCTTTAAGTTGATTAAAAAAAATTCTTCCCTCAACTTCTCTAAAAATCAAAATGTCATCCAAGTAAACAATAATAAATTTTCCTAAACATTCTTTCAATACCTCATTCATGAGTTGCATGAATGTGCTTGGCATATTGGTCAGCCCAAAGGGCATGACTAACCATTCATACAATCCTTCTTTGGTTTTTAAGGTTATCTTCCATTCATCTCCTTCCCTAATTTGGATCTGGTGGTAACCAATTTTCAGATCTATCTTCATGAAGTACTTAGCTCCACTCAAAAAATCCATGATGTCATCCATCCTTGGCAAGGGAAACTAATACTTGATGGTGATCTTGTTGATGGCTCTAGAATCAGTGCACATCCACCATTATCCATCCTTCTCAGGTGCTAATACTGTTGGTACTACACACAGACTCAAACTCTCCCTAATCAATCCTTTTCACAATAGCTCTTGCACTTGTCTATTCAATTATTCATTATTTGTTGGATTCATTTGATAGGCTTCCTTGTTTGGAAAACTGGCTCTAGGAATCAAATCCATTAGATGACTGATCTTCCTTACTGGAGGAAAACTTTCAAGTACATTATCAGAAACAATACCCTGAAACTCATTCAACAAATCTGAGACTTCAACAAGTACATCACTATCACCTTCTTTATCAACTCTAGAGATTAATGCAAAATACATATTCTCATGTCTCATACCTTCTAGTAATTTTCTTCCATCAACCAAAAAAAATCATGCATTACTACATACCTTTTCTCCTACATCCGTCAGGGGTTTCAGCTTATGTCGAACACCATCCTTTGTCAATGAATAAGTGTTAGCATGTCCATCATGCATAGCTTTCCAATCAAACTACCATGGTCAACCTAACAACATGTGACAAACATCCATAGGGATGATATCACACAAAGCCTCATCCTTATAGTTACCAATCTTAAACTTTATCAAACATTGCTCATTGACCAAAGCTCTTTGGTCCTTCTGCAACCATGCAATCTGATATGGACTTTGATGCCTTATCCTTTCCAACTATAACTTGTGACCATTTACTTTGAAACAAGACTATCAGTGTTATCTCCATCAATGATAACATTACAGACTTTACCTTCAGACTTACATTGAGTGCAAAACAAGTTCTTTCTTTAGGTTGGTTCCTTCTCCTCATTTAGCAAGGTTCTTCTGACAACAAGTGACTCGCCCCTTTTAGCATCTTCAAAATGTGAGGATTGCATGTCTTCATCCACATGAGAAACTCAGGAATTATCTTTTGGTCTTCTATTTTTCCTTCCTCGATGTTGAGGGAACTCATTGTAGACATCTAAATTTGACCGCTTCCATATGGTCGAAGTCATCTCCTTAATCATCCCTTTGCTAATTTACTTCATCCTCTTTTCTAGTATTAATTAAATCATTCATTTAATTAATATTTCATGTCTGACATAAGGTTTCCAAAGTATTTAATTTAATAAATACTTTCCCCCTCTTTCCTCTCTAGATTAAATAAATATATCACTTTATTTAATTTAGTCATATTAACTATTGGAATTTTAAATTTATTTCAATTCCTCACTTTCTCTCTCATTGTCACATCCTCCAACTTTTGCAAGTTGGTCTCTAATCCCTCTTAACAATATAAAGCTCTTTCTTAATCATAATTAATTTATGATTAAGATGTGCACACCGCTAATCATCATTAGGGTCACATCCTCCATAATTTCCCACTTGCCTCTAATCTGTCATTAATTTGTCTAATCAGGTACTTGCACAACCTTAATCACTTAATTAGTTCAACCTAATCCCCATGTCATTTATGGAATGTGTCCTAAGTCAACCTTATTAAAGACTTTCTCCTTTTGAAGAAGGCACTTCATTCTCCATGTGAATTTTTAATTCACATTTAATCCCCCAATGCATTTCAAGGAATTTTAAATTCCTTCTCTCATCCCCATGAAGATATTTGAGGAATTTTTAATTCCTCACATGTCCTCTGACCCACATGGGGACAAGGACCTCCTTTATGAGGAGATGTTGTCCCAATCCCAAGGTACTATGTACTACCTCCATGTCATGTACTCTCCTTCCAACTCATGTAGACATCATCTCTTACAAGACACTTCACATGCCACATGTCAAGATGTGAGGGATTGTGAGTTCTCAACTCACCTTAGCCCTACATCTTGATCTTGGTGGATCAATCTCAACCGTCCATTTCCAGAGAGAGTCCAAAATTCTCTATAAATAACCCCTATTTTCTCTCATTTTAAGAGAGATCATTTTATGGTAGCCAAACTCTTGCAAAATTTTATCTTGAGCCATACTTAGCCAAATTTTCATACTTGCATCCATTTTCACTCGTTTTCCATCCTCATCTCATCTCATAGCTTGTATCTCTTGCCACCAAAGGAGCATACAACATCAAATATCAAAGGGCCAACCAAAAGATCGATTCAAGACAAGGTGAATCCACTATATTTGTTGTTTTTATTTATTTTTGAATCCAACTAGGCTAATCTTGAGGTGTAGGGTGTTCATAGTTGTTATTTGCACTATTTTTCTTGTTGATCATATTTTAACACATATCTTTGCCCTATCACATTTCTGGCATGCCCTGTGGGACCCACAAACGGGTCTTTATCTTTCACGTTTTTTGTTTTTTCACTTTTTTTAGGTGCAGGTTGCAGAGGGGCAAACCTGACCTACAAAGGAGCCGACCCGACCTCGAGGGGTGGACCTGACCTAACCAACAGGCAGACCTACCCTCCACAAGCGGACCCAACCTTGCCCAGGGGCGGAGCTACCCTCCACAGACTCCAGAAAGTGTTTTTTACAAAATTTTCATAGAGGGGCGGACCTGACCTATGGATAGGCAGACCTGCCCTCCAGACAGGCGGACCCGCCCTAGACAGCTTTTTCCAGAAGGTGAAATTTCATTTTTTAGCACCTTTTTTGGCCATTTTAAGTGTTTCTAACCCCCTATTGTGCTTTGTTTGACTTTGTGCAAGCATCTAATTGGCATTTGGTGAGGAACACGGATGAGACTCACTAATAATTTTTCTTGCAAGGTTAGTTACTTATCGGTCACCACTTGTTGTTTTGCATAACTTAGGCACATAGTCTAACTAGGGGTGTCAATTAATCTTGTTTGTCATGATTTTTGGTAAGCTATTTGATGTATCCAATCCCCTTGTGCCATTTGGCGATCCTGGGTGATGAGAAATTGTAGCTTACCAAGTACTTTTGAGTCACCATCTTTTTCTTTTTCTTAGCGGGACCTACTTGGGGATTTCATCTTGCCAAGGGACGATTCCAACTATGCATATTGGAGGGGTATATAAAGGGGGAAAGTAGAATTTGTACCTCAATCCAACCACGTTTTAATTGGCAAAGCGTCGAGATGACGTGAAGAGTTGGTCTGAGCCTCTAGTATCTCACTAAGGTTTCTGGCTCATGCTTGTAACGAGTTGGTGTTCACAGTTTGGGCCTCACGTACTAGGTGTATATCGAGGACTCCTTAGCAACTATGTTCATCCTAGAATAGAAGACTTTATCAGCCATACCCTTTCTACTAATCTTAGGATTGTGTTGTCTGAATTGTCTTCTTTGTGCAATACAGTGATTTTCTGTTCAACCATATCCTTTTGATTGATGTTTTCTCTATTTTGGGTCAATTTCCTTAGTCATCTTTTCAAAAGTCAAGTTTAAACCTTTGGACAGGTGGACCTAACCTCCAGGGGTGGACCTGACCTTTGAACCAACATTTTTCAGCCTGTTTTAGCCAAGTTTGACCAACTTTTTCTCCATAGGCAGACTTGCCCTCCTGACAGGAAAACCTAACCTCTAGACAGGCGGACCTGGCCCTTGACCAGTTATTTTTATCATCCGTTCATCATTCAAGACACTCATTTCACCATTTCACACACCCATTTTGCCATTCCCATCATTCGTCTCCCCGTTCTGAACATTCATATAGTTGTTTCAAAAGTCCATTCGCCATCCTAAATGTTCATCCCCTCAGTTTGAGCATCCATTCAGCCATTCAGAGTCCTATTTTACTCATTTCGAACCCACGTTCTGGTCATTGTTTCCCCATTTCGGATCACTGGTATTTCGTTAAGCTTCGTTAAAGCAGTTGTCCAAATTGACCTAGGTGTTCGTCTCTAATCGCATCTATCACAACTGACTTAGGATTGTCATATGTCTTAAGTCGCTCATCCTTGTCTACCCAATCAATCCACTTCAATCTCAAGTTGGATTTGGCGTCGTTATCATACATCCACCCTTTAGTCGATTAACTGAAACCTAGCATTACCAAGGATCACTCTTGAACTCGGTTTTAGATTCCGGTCATTATCATTCATCTTAATCGATCATCAATCCAAATCAAATCCTCATATCATCGAATCCAAGTTGACCAATTATCTACCAATTAGCCCAATCTGATCTCCTCAAACAAATCCACTTCGGTCGAATCAATCATCCAAATCAATCCTATCGAGCCACATCCTTGTCGGCTAATCAATCATCGAATCAAATCAATCTTTTCATCACCAAGGTCATCCTAGCATCCTAGTCCATCCTATCATCTTGCATGCCTATTCAGACCCGGTCACGAACAAGGAAAATGGTCGAGCAACAAGCCCAACCAAACATCCCTCAAGATCCCAACAACCCAACTAATGTCTCGCAAGATCCCACTAATGGTACGAATATCCCTCGAGATCCTCATAACAGTACATCATCACAATCCAACATTAACAGTCAAAACACATCACCACTTGGGGATGAAAACATGGTCATTCAACCCGAACTTACATTTGAGGAACACTTTAGTAACCCTGTCAATGTGCAAATGACAGATCGCCTCCTCGAAAAACATGGGGAAGAAATCTTGGCCCATTTAATTAAAAAAGGTGTCAAGCTGCCATTAGGTGTCGACCTATCCAAGTATGGCAGTTCCACATCTAACATACCCCAAGGCTCACAAAACACACCAGGTGGTTCGTACGGCCCCAATGTTCCTCCAGTGGAAGGTTGGCCTCAACCTGAATTCGACAACATCACTATGTATCCCGTTAACAATCCCCCACATCCCACAATCTCGGTCATGTGGGCTCCTCAAGCAGCTGATCCCAATAATCCTTTTGCCTACAACATGCCACAAAACATCCCGCAACTATCACCATTAATGCTAATAGCACCACCCCTTTCAAATCAACCTCCCATCAATGCTAGGGGCACCCCTTTTACCGCATTTCCTCCACCTCCTGGGGCCACAAACCTACCATCACCTTCGTACACATCTCAACAGCCTCCCCAATCTAACATACCACCTCCATTACTGCCACAAGGTACATCCCAACCGAATGTCCCCTTTGGTACCCAACAACCTCCATTGTAGAACACCTCTACATTATCCCAACCACCTCATCAGCAACAACCTCTGCATAACCCCTTGATCTCTTCACAACACCCCCCACACCAATCGCAAGGAAATCCGTCCTAACCTCCCACCCAGACCATATCCCCATTCCTTGCATCCATTCTACATCCGCAAGTCCAATCACAATAATACATCCCATCTCGGCCCACACATCACATCAGCAACCTCCCCAACATTATTACTATCCTAACCAACAACCACCTTATGTGGCCTCCTAGCAGTTGCAACAGTACCTTCAGTACTAGCAGGCTAATCCGTAACATCACATTCAAGCTCCTCAGCATCCCACCTCACATTTTTATCAAACGAATCCATACTATATCCCGCAACAACAACCCCAACACCAATAAAATCCCTCGGCATACCAGCAAGGGATATCATCATTTCACTATCAAAATCCATACCTCAACCTTCAAACACTATCTCAACAAGATCCTTCATTGTCCTATCATCCATATCCATCTAACCCATCCTTGGCTCTTGTGCCACTAGTCAACTCAGATCTGTTAGAAATCAAAGCCACTCTAAAAGATCTTCAAGCTGGGATTGGCAAACAATCATTCAAATTTGAAGACATATGTCCCTATCCATTTGATCCCTCCATCTCATTGATCCCCTTCCCTAAACATTTTGAAATACCAAAATTTGACAGATACAGGGGAAACAAAGATCCTAAGGTCCATTTGCAAGAGTTTTACTCCCAGTTTTAGGAAGTTATACACAATGACAAATATCCCTTGCATCTGTTTCCACAGAGCCTGACTGGAAATGCCCTAGAATGGTTCATGGAACTAGAATGAGGGTCCATAAAATCCTTTGCAGATCTTTCAGAAAAATTTGTTTCTTACTTCTCCTTCAATTTGGAGGACACTGATACAT
The DNA here is from genome assembly GCA_007258455.2 of Sequoia sempervirens. Classification (NCBI taxonomy): domain Eukaryota; kingdom Viridiplantae; phylum Streptophyta; class Pinopsida; order Cupressales; family Cupressaceae; genus Sequoia; species Sequoia sempervirens. Next base: position 134,861,185 of record VDFB02000013.1, on the reverse strand, counting down.
TGGATCTCCTCAAAGAGAAACAACGGGAAGGTGAAACCTTTGCTAGCTACCTACAGAGTTGGCATGCACTAGCAAGCTAAATGAAAACCCCTCTCAAAGAGAAAGACATGGTCACTCTCATCCTGACATGGCTCATAATTTTAGATTACATTGTGTCACCACATTCGCTGAGATAGTGGAAAAGGGACCCATCCTCGAACGTGCCCTTATTTCCAAAGGGCACATCAAGATACACCACTATGACAGAGAAAGGCCATCTGGTGATAAGTCTCACTTTTGGAACAAGAAAAAAAATGTAGTGAATGATGGTGTCACTGACACTAAACATGTTCAGGCGGCCAACACATCCTAGAGACAACAACCATTTGTACCTAATGCCATATCTATGCCATAGGGGGCATCTCATCCTCCTCAACAGTCAAACCAAAATAGTCAAGGGAATGACAAACACCAGTATGCTCAATTAGGAGAACCCTTGAGTGTCATCTTCAATAAGTTGTTACAGGTCAACTATCTGATCACGTACCCTATCACCAAACCACTTGATGAATCCAAGCCTAAACCTACCTGGTTTAGGGAGATTGAATATTGTGAATTCCATAAAATCAAAGGACACACTCCAAATAAGTGTCAAGGTCTCAAAAACTATGTCCAAGATCTTATCGATCAAGGAGATATCAAAGTCGACACTAGTCAAGCTTCATCGTCTAATGCTCAATTGCAAATATACCAAAATGCCTTCCCTAACCATAATCAAGGCGCAAGCACCTCCACCAGCAATCCCCAAGACAACACAAATAATATAAGCTATAAAAATGTACCCCTCAATTATGATGGCATTGTCCATTACATTGAGCAGGTAGAACCCCGTGTGTCTATGATACATGTTAAAGCTAAAGATCCTCAATGTGCTATTACTACATGATGATCCTGCATTACTGCCCTAATAGCCTCCACATCCACTCCATCAAATCCTGTAAACTCTCAGTACAACATTCTTGATCACTTAGGAAAGACCCCTACTCATATCTCCATCTTGGATTTGCTTAAGTCTTCTCCTGTACATCAAGAAATTCTCAATAGAGCCTTACAGGAAACCCATGTACCTAATGACATCGATCCCACATGATTCCAAGCCTTAGTGGACACCTAGCTTTGTCTTACCAGCTACACTTCAACTAGAACAATATGCCAAATATTGATGCCAATCACAATCGTCCATTGCACATTGAAGTCTCGGTTTCCCATCACAAAATAAAAAGGGTCCTAGTAGATAATGGCTTTGCCCTCAATCTATGCACTCTAAAATTCATAAAACAGGTGGGGTATACCCAAGAGGATTTGAGTAACCAAATCATCACAATAAAGGCTTATGATAATGCTGAAGGAAATTCTAAAGGGATTATCAGTCTTCCTATTCAGGTTGGACCTGTAGTTCAGTATACTACTTGTCATGTCCTTGATCTGGACTTACCATACAATCTCCTCCTTGATTGCCCGTGGCTCCATTCCATGCAAGCCATCCCCTCCACGTACCATTAGTGCTTGAAATTCCTGGTTAATGGACAAGAGATCACCATTTATGTCGATCCCCAACCATTTGAATATTGTTGCGCTCTAGAAGCATCATTTCCCCATCTGCATTATTGTCCTGGGGTTGAAATGTGGGCATCCTAGTCATCATCCTTCGATCCACAATCCACCACGATAGCCACTCCATCTCCTGCCACCAATCCTTTAGTCACCAAAGTCCATATCATTGACAAGGGGTGGGGCGAATATGAAATGCATACAGCCCTAAATGTGGCAACCATGCCACTGTCACCGCACATGTATGGCCAACCTTCACAAGCTACCCCAAAAGAAGATAAGACCATCACCTTCAGTGTTAAAAACATCCCTACCACCACTTTCCAGTCTCCTAGTTTAAAGACAAATACACTAGAAGAAGATATCAGTCAATGGGTATACCGTGAAGAACCCCAATCGGATCCACCCCTAAAGGAATGCTTCCAAGAAGTATACCCTTGGTCAACTAAGTTTGTAGAAAAGTATAACTACCAAGGCAGGGGCCTAGGTAAAGAAGAACAGGGGTGATTGCAACCTATTGATACATCAAAGTTGCCAAAGAATATAGGCCTTAGATATGACAAAAATTAGAAAGGCCCTACAACATCATCTAATACTTCCAATAGTGTTACTGTGGGCGATGGCTCATTGGAATACATACCCGAGGAGGAATCCATCATACGTGCATATGATGACATTGATCACACAGACCTATCATCTATGTTCGAATGCCTATTTGTCTGTACCATTAGCCTATCCCTTCATCATCCTAAGCTTATTGATTGGGACCTATGTGATAGTGCACCTGTCAATATCTTTGTGGATACATATGTCAACCTCATGGGATTGGGGGAGGATGAACACTCCAGTTGCAAAAATAAGAAAAAGAAAAAGAAAAAGCAATCATCTAGTGAAATCCTCCCTGAGGCACTTCCTGACCTTGAAAAAGTAAAAATAAAGGATGCATCCGACAACAAAAACCTCAAAGAGGCACTAGAGGATGAAGATGTTCATCTTCCCCTAGTGGGAACTCAGTTATCCACAAGGTCATCCATCCTAATTGAAGAAACTCAAGAAGTTAATCTAGGTACTGCAGAAAACCCTAAGATCACCTATGTGGCCAAATCTTTATCAAAGCAAGAATATTCAATCATTGTTCAGCTATTCCAAGATGGTATCATTAACTTTGCTTAGTCATACTTGGATATGCCAGGCTTAGACCCTGCTTTAGTAGTTCATCATATGGAAGTCCGCCCAGATGCCAAGCCTATCAAATAGAAGCTCTGCAAAATGCATCCACAGGTAGCATTATTAGTTAAGAAGGAATTGGAGAAACTACTAGATGCTGGTTTTATCAAACCCATTAACTACTCTGAGTGGATCTCCAACATGGTGCATGTTGCCAAACCAAAGTGAGACATTCGGATTTGTACAGACTTCTGGGACCTTAACAAATCCTATCCAAAAGATGACTTCTCACTGCTGAATATTGATATGCTGGTCAACCTGACTGTGGGACATGAGATGTTATCCCTTATGGATGGTTTCTCTGGTTACAATCAAATTCGAATTTCACCTGAAGATCAACAAAAGACCGCTTTTACGACTCCTTGGGGTACTTTTTGTTACAATGTTATGCCCTTTGGTCTCAAGAATGCGGGGGTGACATATCAGAGGGAAATGACTATCATCTTCCATGACCTCATCCATATTATCATGGAGGATTATGTTGATGACTTGCTAGGAAAATCTAGAACCTGAGCAGAGTATCCTGTCATCTTGAAAAAGATCTTCGAGCAGTTAGAACATTACAAGCTATGACTAAATCTAAAAAATGTGTCTTTGGTGTCACATCAAGAAAATTGTTGGGTTTCATAGTCTCTCAAAGGGGTATTGAGGTTGATCCCGCCAAGGTGAAAGCTATTCTAGACATGCCACCCCTGTGCAATTTGAAACAATTAAGAAGTCTCCAAGGAAAGATGCAATCCATCCATCGGTTCATAGCCCAACTTGCGGATAAGTGTCAGTCATTCACCCATCTTCTGAAAAAAGACTCCACCTTCTAATGGAACCAACAGTGCCAAATAGGTTTCAATAAAATCAAGGAATACTTAGATCATCCACTGATCTTGATGCCACCTATTCCAGGGAAGCCCCTCCTACTTTACATCTCTGCCACTTCAGTCACACTGGGGGCATTGTTGGCACAACATGATGAATCGTCAAAAGAAAGAGCAATCTACTACATCAATCCAACACTGTTCAGCTATGAATTAAACTACTCTCCCATGAAGAAAGCCTGCCTTGTGGTAGTCTTTAGCACATAGAAACTCTAACATTAATGCTCAGCCATCCATTCAAATTAATAGCAAAAATTGATCCACTAAAGTATATGTTATTAAAACAACTCTAACTAGTCACATGGCTAAGTGGGTCATGCTCCTAAGTGAATTTGGCATAGAGTACGTGGATCGCAAATCCATAAAGGGATAAGTCATAACTGACCAGTTGGCCGAGGCACCATTAGTGGATGCTTACCCTCTACTTACTAAATTTCTAGATGAAGAAGTTTTCACAGTCACAAAAGCACCTGTCTGGATATTGTATTTTGATGGTTCATATACTCATAATGGATCAGGCACAGGAATTCTGTTGGTTACCCCTCAAGGTAACTACATTCCAAAATCATTCAAGATAGCATTCCCATGTACCAACAACATATCTAAGTACGAATCTCTCCTCACGGGCCTCTGAATTGCAAAGTAATGACACATAACTCACTTAAGAGTCTTTGTTGATTCATTGTTGGTCATCAAGCAAGTTAATGATGAATTCCTAACAAAATATGACAAGCTATTACCCTATAAACGCATGGTTGATGATTTCAAGAAATATTTCACCTTCATACAATTTGACCAAATTTTGGGAACACAGAACAAAGCAGCTAATGCAATGGCTACCATTGGCTCCCTTATTGTCATGCCTAAAGATCGAACAAAGTGTGAGTTCCTAGTGGAACAACTTCTAACCCCAGCATATGATATCCCTGAGACTGACATGGTTTGCGACATTGTGGGTCCCACTTTCCCATGGTACCAAGACATATATTCCTATCTGCATGATAATATTCTCCCTCCAGATCTTACACACAATCAACGCAAATCCTTTATTCATCACTCTTCTGAATGAGACTAAAGCCCATACTGCACTAACAGAAGTACATAGTGGTGTTTGTGGGGCTCATTCAAATGGTATGGCTTTGGCCAAAAGGATTCTCCGAGTTGGATATTATTGGCCTACATTAGAACATGATGCTTGTGAATTCATGAAGAAATGCCTTCCCTACCAGCAACACATAGATTTGATTCATGCTCCAGTATAGGACCTTCAACCCCTCCTAGTACTGTGGTCCTTCTCTCAATGGGGTTTCAACTTGATTGGAAATATTTACCCACCATCTTCCGACGGCCATACATTCATAATTATTGCTATTGAGTACTTCACCAAGTGGGTGGAAGCAATGCCACTCTCACAGATCACCGGTACTCAAATTTCAAAATTCATCCTTTACCATATTCTCTGCAGATATGGTATTCCATCCAATATCCTCTTTGATAATGGAAGACCTTTTGAAAACCAGGCCATGAAACATCTCTGCGACACCTTTCATATCTAGCATCGTTGGTCAATGCCTTATTACCCCTAGGTTAATGGTCATGCAAAAGCAACCAGCAAGACCCTTACCTGCATCATCAAAAAGGTGGTCAATAACACTGGTCGAGATTGGCACCTCCATATTCATCTCACCCTCTGGGCATATCACACATCCATCCACACCCCTACAGGTGCCACCCCATATTCTTTAGTGTATGGTGCCAAAGCCATCTTGCCAATTGAAGTTGAGCTCCCATCACTGAGGATTTCTCTAAAGAACCTTATCAGCCAGGAGGATGCTCGTGTTGCATGGCTTGCACAACTGGAGTTACTTGATGAAAGAAGAATCAAAGCCTATGATCATCTACAAGCATACCAAAACTACATCAAGAATAACTACAATAAGAAGGTTCATCCTCGATAGTTCCAGGTTGGTGATCTTTTCCTTAAAGAGAACCAGCGCACCCAGCAGGACTGTGATAAAAATGGAAAATTTGAGGCAAACTAGTTGGGTCCTTACATCATAAGCACTAAATATGGCTTTAGGGAATATAGACTTGCTACCCTTGAAGGAGACCCTCTTAAATAACTTATCAATATCATGCATCTAAAGAGGTTCTACACCTAAGTCCACTTGGTAACTCCACCTATCAAAAAATAAAAAAAATCCAAAAATAGTAAAGAGAAATAAATTCGTCCTATGGTGAAAACCAACTTTTGGTGGCACCTTGGATAAGTACTAGTGGTGAAAACCTGGTAACAAGCATCATCCATAGAGGGCTTAATCATTATCTACCTGGCATCCTAGTTATTTTATGCTTTCATCCGCCCTATCACCCTCACCCATCCCATCCTCAGCTACCTGGTATATCTCTTGATTAAGCATTGGACGATCCATCTTGGCTATCCCTCATCCTGAGCTTTTCAATATCCCACTCTAAGCTTATGTCGTTCATCTAATCTTTGGTCGGTTTGTGTCTTCATATAGCCCCCCATCATGTCGGTCTCCATCTAGATTTCATCATGTCGTGTCCTTAGTCGAGCTACATTGCCCCTACATTGTCACATAGGCAAGGTTGATCATTTGATCCTCCCCCGGGGCATTTGCATGTCATGACATGTGTCATTCATCATCAGTCACCATTGTTTTCTTTCTGCTTTATCCATAGTCTTTTCCTAAACTACGAGGGCTCTGCACTTTCACGTAGGCAACCCTAATCTTTGATCAACCCCCGAGCCCCTAGGTCTGTAGGGTGTGTCAGTCCATGTCCTTCTCTGACTTGTTCTTCACAAACAAAATACCCTAGTGTTAGGAGATCTGGTTAATGAAAAACATCTTGCATCAATTGGGTCATTCTAGTGTAGTATCCATCATCAGTCTCAACATGATGCATCCTTCCTAGCAGACCACATCAATCCCATCCATCCCCTTGATCCTATGGAAAAGGAAGTTTGAAATTGATTGTGATATTTTGATGCTTTTGGACTCTGTTTATCATTTGAGCTCCCTATCAGCACTTGTCATGGTCGCCTTGATCCATCATATCATGGTGTGCTTTGACTTGTCAACATAGGGGCGTATTTAGATCTTTTCTTTGTTATTTTCTTCTCAGTTGTCCCACGTAGTACCCACCAAGATCCCTGAGTTCTTGTGTTACATGGGGGAATCCTTGTGTGTTTGTGGTTATCCCAATGCCTGGCCCAACCAAGCCCATCATGACCTTGGGGTGTCAGGATAGCCTTTTTGTTTGTTGTGTTTGTTTCATGCATTAGATTCCAACTCGCCTTGGTCTTACATATCAGGGTATTCGGTATCTTATGCTATAGAAAAAAATCAATGCTCCAGAGATGGAAAATTGTGTTCTTAACTGCATTTCATTTCACTACATACACCCTTCATTCAGCCTTGTTCATGACCCATGACTTGTGATTTAGGTTGTGCAAATCTTTGACTTTTTTTTCCCTCTTGCTTTTCCTCTCAGGGTAATAATGGTTTTTTGACAGGTAAAGTATCACACCCACAATACACCTATCGCCTATCTGCATTCCCATGCAAGTTCTTGCTGGCACTTAGGTTTGCATTATAGGAACTCATCTTTCATTCATATTTCATGTTACATTATAGATTCAATATATTTCAGAGTTCATAAACTGATTAGATTAAGCATCATAGTTTCATTTAACCCATACATGTCCATATTAATATTGGTCAAATTTAGATACATGCATTACCACCTGCAAAAGAATATTATTGGATACATTCTAATTACATTTCATACCAAATATTCATATCATCCTGCATTACCAACATTAATACATGCATAATCATCCATCCACATAAGCATGAAATATCATCATCCATCACAAAAAACATAATGCATAGTGTCAATAAGGGCTTTCGCATATCATAATCAAAGTAATACAATGTACATCTCGTCATAATGTCTCAAGCATAATCTACCACATATCCATCATATATCATCAAATAAGGTACAAAATCTAGAGATGTAGAGCACCTCTGATCTTTGCCGATAAGTACTAAACCTCCATTCTGTCTCTATCAAAAAAATTGGCATCCTGTCATCTGCTCTTTGACTGCTCTACTGTGAGTTGCCCACGTCTGATCTCTACGGAGAGTCAGACACTGGCCCTTTGTGCATAGGAGTCCCTTGATACTCACGGGTAGGAGTCCCCTAGTAACCACCATAAGGAGGAGTCTGCTGGTAGTCACTATACCCTCTGGTACATGTCCCTAATGACTGGGATGATGTTGGTATCTGAGGTACCTATCTGATGTAGCGTGTTGTGTACTGTGCTAGCTATGGAACGACATGCTCATATGCACACTTCCAATAACTCACCTCCTATATATAGTAATCTCTCTGCCCAGCCTGATGTCTGGCGGCATTCCGTTCATGCCTATACCTATCTTGATCGCCGCTAATAGCTCTCCGCTCCTATACCCAGGCCTCATGTGCTAGTGTCAGCTGTTGTACTTGCTCTGTGGCCCTATCCCTCTCAGCCTGTGCAACCTGTAACTCTATATGTAACCCCTGTACCTTTTCCCCTGACTCCCCCCCTCACTGTGCACTGCCTGTAGCTGAGTCTATGCTGTGTCTCGCTCACTCTGCAGCGTCTGCATCTGTATCTCTGTGACATCTCTCTCCCTATGTGCAGCCTGTGCCCGAGCCTCCACTGCATCCTTGTCCCTCTGAAGTGCCTGAAGTCTCAACTCGGTAGCATCTCACTCTCATCAAAGACCTAACACCTGTGACACTGCTGCATCCCTCTCTCTCCAAAGAGACTAAACCTCTACCTCTGCCACCTACCTCTCACTCTGTAACACCTAAGCATGTGCCTGTACCACATCCCTCTCTGCCTCTATGACCTGAACCTATGCTTGTGCCATGTAGCTCTCTGTCTGCAACATGCGTATCTCTCTCCTCATCTCCTCCTCTCTTTGCTGCATCAATTCCATATCCCCAATTGTCTGCACTAAATAGTCCACTCTGTCCCTGAGCTCGGCTTGTTCCTGGTGAAAATCTGTTCTCTCTCTCCATAATTGCTCTAGTTGTCCCTGTAGACCCTTTATATCTCTAGCAGTCCTTGCCCTGTCCCTCCTCTAACAGCCTGCTGTATCGCCACCTCCACCACCAACTGGTCTCTCTCCCATCTCATTGCATCCCCCTCCTCATGCTCCCTAGCCACATCTACTCGCAACCTCTCTACCTCTGCTCGAAGTTCAACCACCTCATCTCGTGCCTCATCCCTCTCTCTCAGCAATCTCCTCTCCACCTCTATCACCATCGTGGCCAAATCTGAGTAGTCCCTCTCACCCTGGGCGAATCATACCTATAGCTCACTCATCTCTATCTCTAATATGACTCGCTCTGCCTCTGTCTATCATAATCACTGCTCACTGAGTCGTAGTCTCTCCAAGGTCCCTCTCAATACCACCGTTGGATCCTCTCCTCTAGGTGGTGTTGTTGATAGTGGTGCGATGTCATGCACGTCAGAATCAATGTCCATCTCTCACGGCTCATACCCATCACTCTCTTCTGATGCCTCCATCTTGTCCAACCCAATCACCATAGGGGCTCCCCCTCCCCCCATCATCCTCTCCTACTCTCCACTAGCTTCGCCCTCCTCCTGTCTCTGTCGCTGCTGCACTCCTATGGCCACGTCTGCCTCATGTCTCTCTCGCGCTTTGCTAGCCTCAACCTCCTCCTCTCTCTCCTGCTCCTGACCTCCTGGGGATGCACATGCCTCCTACCTCCTCTCTCTCTAGACCTCCAACCCCTATCTTATTGTGCCGCAGTTCTGGCCTCATCCTCTCCCTCCTCTGATCCATCTCTTCCTCGGGCTCTGCATTGTCGTCTCCTCCTACCTACCCTCACTGGCTCCTCAGCTGCTCCAACCGCCTCATGTCCCTCTCCCCACTGTCCTCCTCTCTCTTGACCTCCTCTCCATCATCCTCAGGGTACCAGTCCCTCTGCCCTCAACCGTCTCTCATCCTTTGACTTGAACCCTAGTGCCCCCTCAATCGGCACCGTTGGTGTAATTCGTGGAGGTGGATGTCACCTAAACCACTAATCATATCGATCTGTCATCCCTTCATCTCTCATCCCCTCCCGCCTACCTATGTATGGCACAAACTTTAGTGCCTCCAACTCCTCCCACACTACATCCAGATCCAAATTAGCCCCCCATGGCTGCTCTCGTGTCAATCGTCGGAACATCACCCACCCTACAAGAATATCTTGCCTCAATCCAAACTATCGTGTCACCCGATCGGGTCTGTGTAGCTCCACTACATGCGGACCTCTCCCAATAATATAGCATCGAGTAAAGAAGTAAACACTGTGTGCGTCCTCATCATCCCTCCAACCCCTAAAGTTCTGCAGCATATACAGACGCCATACTATCATCTCTGTCTGCACATCATCTAGTTATCTCCTTCACACATCCACATCTCTAACATCTCGATATCGCAGTATCACTCCCGCCTCTGCCCCCATCCCCCTCTCCTCCATATAGCCTCTCTATCATCCTACTCTCCTTCTCTCTGGATGACTAGCCTGGTCACCCTGATGTGCTCCCAAGCCCACACCTGTAGCAGTGTGATGTGTGTCACACTCAATGACTGTCGATAGCATACCTCATGCATATCCCGGTATGACTGCGCCAACATACAGGTCCCCCACGCAAACTAACCCTCTCAACCCTCGATGATGTGCTAGATCACCTTGACAAACCTAAGATGCAAAAATTGACCACTCTGATTTGGCACCAATATCCCACTAATCAACCCCTCTAGATACAATGATAATGTCGGTACCCTACAAGAAAAACATCTGTCCACGTCCAGTTGTTGCAGCTGAATCGGTAGCTCGTCATTGCCAAATACAACCTACACGGACTCATCCAATGCCTCGCCTACTAACCAACACACGCTAACTGCAAGACCTGCTATTGGGAGCCTCAAAATCCACCATACATCCTCCAGAGTCACTGTCATCTCCCTAGTGGGTAGATGAAATGTCGATGTCGCCGAGTCCCAACACTCTATTAAGGTTGTCAGCATGGCTCTGTGGGCCTTAATCATCGGGTACGATAGCATGTGGAACAGTCTTGCCTCTGGTGATCTGCTTCCATCATCGCTGCCATACATCTCCTCAACACCTCAGACCATCTCTCCCACATTCACAAGCTCTCAACATTCTGCATCCATTACATAAACACTATGTCAGTTTCCCCTGGTGTCATTTTTCCCCCTTTTTTTCTTCTTTCTTCTTCTTGCCCCAAGATTTCCCTTCTGAATCCTACCTCTTTCCTCCCTTTTTCCTTTCCTTTCTATCTTTCTCCTTTTCTCAGTCCTCCTAGATCCCAACCCAAAACCCTGACTTCGCCCGGGACTTTCAACGAACTCGCCCTAGTCCTTGGGTGGACCCGCCTTTGCCTAAGCAGACCCGCCCTAGTCCATGGGCGGACTCGCCCGGGCTCCTGGGCGGGCTTCCACCCGAGCCCAGGTAGATCCACTCGAGCTCCCAGGTGGGTGTCCGCCCAAGCGTAGGAAGACCTGCTCAAGCCCGGGTGGACCCGCCCAAGCTCTTGGGTGGGCGTCCGCTAGAGCTCGGGCAGACCCACCCAACTCCATGGGCAGACCCACCCACGTCCATGGGCGGACCTGCCCTTGTCCGTGGGTGGATCTGCCTGAGTGTGGATGGGTCCGCTCCTCCATGGGGCCATGAAAAATTCCTTAAAATCCTGTTTTCTTTTTTTCCATCTACCCATTTTTCATATCACCCTCCCCAATAAAACCCATATTTTCATTTTTTTTCAAAACTTAAATGAAATGACAAAAATCACAAAGTGGGTTTTGGAGCTAACCTAACATGGCACGACACACTCACTGAAGAATCGTTGTCTCTCGTCCCCCCGATGGATAATGTTGGTATCGTACTCCAGCATCGTGCACCTTCCCTCTCGCCCTCTCATTTTCTCCCTCTCCTCCTCACTTGACAGTTGTCCAAATGAGGAGTGGTAATTCTTAGAATTACCTTTTATAGCCTTTTCCCTCCCTTTTTTACCTTTTAAAATAAAGATAATTTTTTCCTTTTATTTAACCTTTTTTCCCCCACCTAATTCTTTCACCCTCTATCTTCCTGGGCCTATCATTTGAACACTATGTACCCATTTTTCTCCATTCAAATGCCAATCTTCTTGTTTCTTCGTGCTCTTTCCAACAACATGTACCACTCCATACTTTCGAGAAGTTTCCCGAAGCCCCTTTTCCTTCCCCGTCTGCCTTCTCAAGGGGGCATACCCTACCATTCTTTCCCAATCTTTTGCCATAAACATTCTTTTGTGAGACTGGGGCATCCCCTTTAATTCCCCTTCGTTCAGGAAAACTCATACAAATGCTAAGGCATCTATTTTCTGGTCGCTTCCTCTATAGAGTCTTCTGTATCTTTATTTTTTTCAAAACCCTATTATCCTAATAGTGTTTCGAAGAGGGGAAAAATGTAGACATCTAAATTCGACCACTTCCATATGGTTGAAGGCCTCTCCTTAATCATCCCTTTGCTCATTTACGATCCTCTTTGTCGGTATTAATTAAATCATTCATTTAATTAATATTTCCTGTCCTACATAAAGTTTCCAAAGTATTTAATTTAATAAATACTTTTCCCCTCTTTCCTCTCTAGATTAAATAAATATATCACTTTATTTAATTTAGTCATATTACCTATTGTAATTTTAAATTTATTTTAATTCCTCACTTTCTCTCTCATTGTCACATCCTCCAACTTTTGCAAGTTGGTCTCTAATCCCTCTTAACAATCTAACCCTCTTTCTTAATCATAATTAATTTATGATTAAGATGTGCACACCGCTAATCATCATTAGGGTCACATCCTCCATAATTTCCCACTTGCCTCTAATCTGTCATTAATTTTTCTAATTAGGTACTTGCACAACCTTAATCACTTAATTAGTTCAACCTAATCCCCTTGTCATTTATGGAATGTGTCCTAAGCCAACCTTATTAAAGGCTTTCTCCTTTTGAAGAAGGCACTCCATTCCCCATGTGAATTTTTAATTCACATTTAATCCCCCAATGCATTTCAAGGAATTTTAAATTCCTTCTCTCATCCCCATGAGGATATTTGAGGAATTTTTAATTCCTCACATGTCCTCTCACCCACATGGGGACAAGGACCTCCTTTATGAGGAGATGTCCCAATCCCAAGGTACTATGTACTACCTCCTTGTCATGTACTCTCCTTCCAACTCATGTAGAAATCATCTCTTACAAGACACTTCACATGCCACATGTCAAGATGTGAGGGCTTGTGAGTTCTCAAACTCATCTTAGCCCTACATCCTAATCTTGGTGGCTCAATCTCAACCGTCCATTTCCCTAGAGAGTCCAAAATTCTCTATAAATACCCCCCTCTTTTCTCTCATTTTAGGAGAGATTATTTTATGCTAGCCAAACTCTTGCAAAATCTTCTCTTGAGCCGTACTTAGCCAAATTTTCATACTTGCATCCATTTTCACTCATTTTTTATCCTCATCTCATCTCATAGCTTGCATCTCTTGCCACCAAAGGAGCATACAACATCAAAGATTGAAGGGCCAACCAAAGGATCGATTCAAGACAAGGTGAATCCACTCTATTTGTTGTTTTTATTTGATTTGAATCCAACTAGGCTAATCTTGAGGTGTATGGTGTTCCTAGTTATTATTTGCACTCTTTTGCTTGTTGCTCATATTCTAACACGTATCTTCGCCCTATCACACTCATAAGCCCTATGTCCTTTTTATATGCATTGAAAATAGGTTCCTCAGAAGCCTCTTGTTAGTGGTCCTCGTCCAGATCTTCCTATGTCCCTTCGGTCTCCACTATTCTTATCATGAGGTTGATATGAGTCATCTCTTTTTTGGTCTTGACTGGTAATAGATCCTTCACCTTTCCTTTGATCTCCACTTTGGCCTCCATATGGTCATCTACCAGTCCTTCCACCATGGTCTCCACCTCTTTGTTTTCTTTCAAATATTTTTTTTAGTCATTCTTTAACCTTTAATGAAAACTAATAAGCATCCTCAATGGTGGTAATTCTTACCAGTGCCAATTCTTCCTATATGCTAGGCTTCATCCCATTAATATAACAAGCAACTTTCTCCTTATTTTTCTTAGAATTTCATGTTCAAATCAAGACCTTATGGAATTATTTTGTGTATTATTTCACCATCCTCATTCCTTGTCTCAAGCTTTGCATCTTCTTGAGTAGCTCCAACTCATAATCAACTAGAATAAATTGCTTCTTCAATTTTCCACTATTCTATCCCATCTAGAAATCTTCTCTTTCCCTTGTCTACCTATTTCAAGCTGGATCTCTTTCCACCATATACTTGCATGAAATTTTAGCTTTATCTTTGCATACCTTACTCGGTGAGGGTGTTCAATCTCCTCAAACTTAAAAATTCATCCATGTCATTGCTCCAATCTATCAACTCTTCAAGATTCAGACTTCCACTAAAATTTGAAACCTCCATTGGACCATTTTAGGTTTTTTTCCAAGGGTGATATTTCTCTCAACAATATCATTTATCCAGGATCTATTTGGTCTTGTTCTTGCTCTTCCATTTTCTCTTTAGTTTCATCTTCATTATCATCTCTTTCTCGATGGACTTCTCTCCTATGAAGCTTTTCCTAGAAGGCTTCCATATGCCTTCTAAGGGCTCTAATTTTGTCTCTAGGTGGATCTCTTCCTCCACCACCTCTGCCTCTACCTCTACCATGCTGGGAAAGTCTAGGAGGCATTTTGATATTGAACCCACATTCACAAGTCCTGCTACAAATTGCCTCACATTCGACACTCTGTTTACAGACTCAAGAAAACTTGCTCTGATACCACTTGATGAAGGGTACTCCCCTTACACACAAAAATCACCACAACACATAGGTTTGCACAGGAAAAATGTAGGAAGAACAAAGATATTTTATTGATACTGAAATGGAAATGAATTACAGAGTTACATGGGCTGCTTGATTACATAACATCATATCCAAATGATCAAATATGTATATCGGGCATTCAAGTCCCACTCTCCAATCTCATAATACGTCAAATCCAAATGATCAAATATGTAGATCATGCCCCACTATCACCTCCTCTCTGTCTCTATATACTATCTCCTTGTTCATGTCAGCGTCACTCCTCAACATTCTTTTTCCTTATATTTTCTTAGTACCACCTCATCGTCTAATGACAATCCAATCTCCCAGGAAGTTATCCATTTGTTTGCTTCCAACCGTTGAATTCATATTTGAAATCACCTGGCCAATGACCGCATTAATTCACAACAGTGATGAATCAATGATTAATATCATGGCAAGTGTCGCTAACTTATTCATCCATCTATCATCACTAATCCATTCATATATCCATCGACCTTCCTGTCATCGAAGTGTCGAGGGGACTTCAAAACAAGTCTCCCTAAAATAACCAAGTCTCACCAATGAGGCCTTATCAAAACATCAGTTCTTTGTTGTCATCACTCCACCGGCCTATCGAAGGGACTCCTACTGTCTCACCGAAACATGCTTGTCAGGCCGAAACCCCATCATCACCATGATATACTTCATCACTCCATCAGAGGGACAACGAAATTCATCCTATCGATATTCCAGAGTCTTCCCAATGTTGTTTGATAGAATTCCTTATGGTTCATCGGGCTATCAAAGGGACATCAGATTTCGTACCATTGATATGTAAGCCTCTCAATGATGTAACTTCTTTGTGACCATCTTACTATTGTTGCCCCACATTGGCATGGCGATGAGACATGAAACAAGGTCCCACTGAGATCACCAAGTCATGCTGAAGAACTAGCCCATTGAAGCATAGAATGTCAGATGAAACCAAGGTGTAAATGCAAGGTGTAAAGCCTGACTGTTATACTTGGTAAACTTAAACTAATTAGCCCTTGTTGAAAGAAACAATCATAAATTGATGTAAGATTGCTTGTACGCCCTGGATGCTCCTACATCATTACTCTAACTACCTACATACTCACTTTTGAATAAGATCAAAGTCTAATATATATGTAGTTTTTTTTTCTACTCTATGTTTGATGTGAACTATTAAAGGTGAGCCACAACCCTTTCTAAAGCCCTTTTTCCTAGAAAATTCTTTTGTGATTGCTACCCATGAATGTAAGCATTAATTTATTGAGTACTCTTATTCATATTTATCAAAACTTGTTTACCAATAAATTATAATCTTATACTTAATTGAGCAGTTAGTCACTTTGACTAAGATTTATAGATTTAATTAAATAATGTTTCTTTCAAATTTTCATTATAAATAAACTAAACTAACAAATATATTCCTGATTTCAATTTCCTCATATGACTCTTCTCGAGGATGGATCATTTATAGAGGCCTAACAACTATATTCCTGATAGTGATAGACCTTTACATGGCAGGTTTCCTCGTGGACCTTGAGGTTATGGTAGATGATCTATGCAGCAACATGGGCCCATTTACAATCCTAAAAAGCATGCATGACAAAACATGTTTGTTGTCAGGGACAGATTCACAAAACCCAATGGGGTTCCATTTCAACAACCTAGACATTTGGTACGAACCAAACAACTAATTTTTGACTTATATGAAAATTATAGAGATAATACTCTGGAAATAGAATATTGAAGGTTCACAAAAAATCTAGAGCAAGATTCATCGTTCCTAAATCATTTTTACAAGGACGTTGAGGTAGACCTTAAATCTCACAAAAAGCGTAAAGGTGGTTCTTATGTGGGTGTAAATTCGAGAGGTGTTCCCTTCAATCCAATGGTATTAGGGAGGTATGTGAATCTAGCTTGGAATGAATCTAGAGTATGGAAGAAGAAGTGAAATGAAGAAACAAAAGGTTTTTTCATGAGGGGAAAGAGTTACAAAGTAATAAGGAAGTTGAGAAGATAATATCAAAAAATATAGAGGGAAAAGCAGGTCAGAGGGATAAAATATCTTTGCATGCAAACGGTTATGTGAAATCAAAAGGGTTTTGGAAAATTTGGGGAAGACATGAAATGGATTGGTTCAAAACAAGAATGATAATCTCAAGGAAGTGGGTCACGGAAAAGGATATCCTCAAAATAAAGAACAAATGGGTTAGCAAGAGGTAGAGAAAAAGGATTCTCAGGGGAAAGTTGCAAAGTGACATAAGCAAAGAAGGAGAAAGAAGGTATCAAAGAATAAGAAGAAGAAGGGAGCTAGTAGTAAGAAGGGGGATCTGTAATGGAGAAAGAAGGAGACTGCAAGGATAGATAAATCAAAAATACCCTACTAGGGATTGAGATTCAGATTTTGTGCGAAAAAGTTATAAACAATCACCTAAACGATATGTGGAGGTTACATTTCCTGAGGATTTTTTGGAACCCCAGATCCAAGATATTTGACAAAGGGCTTTAATAGGTAATTTTTTGAAATTATCATTGGATTTAAGTACTTTGCAAGATTTTTTTTTTGACATATGGAAGGGGGTTTCCAAGGTTTTCTACCTTGATAAATCTAAGGGCATTTTTGTAGCACTTTTTTTTAGAAAAATCGTATGGAGATGCGGTTTTTCGAGTAAAGTCTTGGATGTTTTAGGGGTCTGGTTTGTTTTTGCAACCATGGTGTCCAAATTTTCAACCCCAAGACCTATTTATAATTTTTTTTCCTACATGGATTCAATTGAAATATTTGACATTGGAATATAGTGAGTTGAAGTTAATAGAAATAATGACAAATCAAATTGGTATTTTTATTTTCCATGATAAGGTGTTCTTTAAAAACCCTTCAAAACCTGTTATATTTTGTGCATTATTAGATGTAACAAAGGATCTTCCCTCCCAAATTTATCTCATCTCAAAATATGGGAAGTGGGTTCAGAATATAATTGTAGAAAATGCAGAGAATGCTTGTGGTAGTTGCCATGATTTGGAGCATACTTTGGCCAGTTGTTCAGTATTGAGAGGAGGATTTTAGGAAAGGGAAGGGTCAAATGAAATGGAACTCCAAATAGTTCCTTTCAAATATGTGGAAGTGAATGATGGAAGTCATCTTTATTCATTAGAAGTTGTAGTAGATATAAAGGAAAAGTCTTGCACTAGAAGGGAATTGAGGAAATGTCCTATTTTGATCTTGAAACAATCTATAGTATAGTTGAAAAAATAATATCTTTTGGACAATTTTTTTTTTCAAAATATTTACATTTATATGGTCCATCTATATTTACTTGCTCAATCAATCAAATTGAGGATATAACAAAGAATCTGATGTTCAATGGAGGGATATTTGTAGTGAATATCTCAAAAAAAATTACAACACAGTCTCAGGGAGAAGCATTCTAGGGTAAGGGTTTGGAATTGGTTTCAAATGTATAGATAGAAGATTTAGTAGAGATATAGGATCTAGAAGAATGTATTGATAAAATGCTATTTTCTATTTGTTCAAAATTGATTGAAGAGATTATAGATGAGGTTATGAATGAAGATATCAATATTGTACAATCTAGTCCAATGGACTTTGATTTGTCTCCTTTAGGATGGGATACACCAAAAGGTTTGGTAGAAGGGGAAAATGCTGAGCTAGCAAATGTTTCAAAAGAAACAGAGCTTTTGAATGTTGTCATAGCTAGGGAGAAAGAAATCATTCCAGTCTTTAAAGATTCAATTGTTTTAGTTAAGAATGTTGGTGCAATGATTGTCTCACAAGGAAATGACTATTCAGGAGCTTTTGATTACTCACAACATTTATCAATCTCACAAATTCCTAGTACTCAAACAATGCCTCTGAAAACTCTAGGAAAAAGAGGTAGGAAGTCCTATGCCACCAAAATGAAAGAAGATATTGTAGTTGGATTGTGTTGATGGGTATTTTTGCACCTTCTCAACAATGGAAACACACAAGTGCACGACCTCTCTTGAAAGGTAGAAATTTGCAAACAAGTTCCAGATTACTATCCCAAGGTATCTCGGGTGTTAGGTCATGACAATGCTTGGAATAATTCAGTTGGTTGATGTGATTTTTTGGTAATCACGGGGTGGAATTTATGGTTTACAAAGCATGGGAAGTTGGGTCTGCAAATGGTGTTTCAAAGTGCTAGAAGTGAATGAACAATGGCTGCTCACTCAAAACAACAAGCTGAAACTCACCATGTTCATTAGATTTACATTTGTTTTGATGTTTGGAATCCTACTCTAACATAGGACCAAAATAAATAACAAAATAAGATGGGTTAAGAGAGATGTCCTAAATCTAAGCTATGAATGAACAGTGACAATGGAGGCTAATACAATGGACAAACTTCCTAAACTGAGTTTTTCTTGACCAAGGGAGCCTATAGCTACATAAAACCAATACAATCTCCTAAGGTATGCTGATTTTTAGATTGTACATGCACCTCATGAACATACAATTGAAATAATTTACAACTTTGAAATAAAGAAGCCCAGGCTAACTTTACATAGCAGTTTGTAATCAACAAGTGCTAAAAGTATGGGCTAAAACTTCATCAAATACAATAACAACAAACATCATTATCACAGCCATTCAAGAAACTACAACTAAAACTAACTTGGAAGTTGAACCATGCATGCATAATGAACAAAATCAAAAGAAACATCCATAAAATCATGCAATGCTTCTCTCTATTGCTGCAAAATTCCTTTACACCAATTCTCCAACCATTTACAAATGAGGGGGAAGCCCCTATTTATAGTTTTCCAAAGCCTAAATGAATGGCTAGGATTAATTTACATTGAGTGGCTCAAATTTGATACAAGTTAGGGTTTCACCTACCCCCCATTCTATAGCAATTTAAAATATAGCCTGCATTTTTCCTATTTCGTCTTGTAGTGCCCCAGGCACTATAGCACTTTTTTCTTCTAGCTGATTGTTCTTTTGTTGTAGTTGAAACTGTTTAAAGGTTTCATTTTTACTGATTTGTTTGTAGCACTCTTCAGTCAGTTAGATGTATCATGTTTGTAGATTTGCATCATTATGGTGAAATAGATTAGTTGCCCCCCGTCAGATCCTAATCTCTTGAAGGAATACAAACAACTCCTCCTTGCTTCCGATTTTAATGGGAAGCTTCCTAGCTTTTTGACACTATCTCATTGGCATAGGATTCCTGGGTTTCCACTTCTAATGCAAGTCAGTCCTCCCTCAGTACACATTCATGGATAAGCATATCCCTTACTTCAGTGACTTCAAATCTCCATAGGCCTATTTCATATGCGAGCTACTATGACACTACAATCCTCTATCTAGACACGATGAACATCCGTAGGATGGTCTCCTTGAAAAGCTTGGATTCATAAAATGATCATACCTGCATGCAAGAGAAACTAGGATTAAATAATGCTTCAAAGCTAATCACAAGGGCTTATTTTCATGAATTATTGGTGAAGAAGTCAGACCAAACCTCCCTTTTGCTTAAGAATGATTTGATATTAATAAATAGCAACATAATCTCCCCTATGAACTATAATCATTATTCTACCCTTACTTACGCAAGTGCAATGCCATAAGAATTAGTTAGGAGCCCTTGATAAATGCCAATTAATTTGCAAAAGCCTGAATTTCACTACAATCATAATTAGTATCCGATGTTGAATATTTGGATAAATTACCATAAAGCTTTTCCCCCGTGAAACAACCATTAAATAAATGCATTAGAATTTCCCCCTTTCGTAACCCATGGCCTTACTTAGCAGATGATCCCACAAACACTAATTAATGATAGGGATTTAAATAATCATCATCATGAATAGGCTAAAGATAAGAGTGAAAGAAATTCATTACCCACAATAATGGAATCCTTCAATTTTAATCATTCACCGCATTCATATGACTCCTAGAGATGCATATACATAATCGTCTAACTTGAATTCCCTCAAGGAAATTCTTTGAAATAGATTTTTTTCTTCTTTTGATGCTCATAACTTTACTAGTATGGGAATAGACAAGGCTTTTTTTCATTTGTGGGAAATGAATGCAAGAACACTGCCAACGAACATCGTCACCAACAACCGCCTCCTGCAAGGTGATAGTCTATATCAAGTGAAAACCCGTAAGAGGAAAACATGCTCCATTTGGTACAACCATCATGAGTTCATTGTCTCCCCTATCTTTAAATACTATGCATTTCAAAATTAAAGAACGTTGTAGCCGCTCATTTGCTTGGTTGTGGATAGTGCAGGCCATAAGCCGTGAGAACATAGATCACATAGAACAATTAGCGTTACATTGAGTATGGGGTGTCTGCAATACCCCATGCCTGACCATAAATCACCCAATTTAGATTTGTGAGAAATGGAGATTACACATTTGGGGTTGACAATATGACCATCACACAATACCTCTATTGTTGGAATACATTCTCAAAATAGATGGGCGCAGAAGCACAATGCGGAAATGTGACGTCCAAACGCTGTTGAGACAATTGGTTAGCGATGGCCTCCATAACAACCATCTTCATTTTAGATTCAATCTTGTTTGGTTTCGCCAGAGGCACATGAGTTCATTTGTTGCAGATTTGTGAGTGGGATTTCATCGGGGATGTCATATATGACCTCCATCCTTGAGCTAGCAAAGTAAAGCATGGGTCCCGCAAGTATGGTCTTCGTCGGGCCAAAGGATGTTGGATGTCGTGGTCAAAATGTCATTAGTGCAACGACCAAAGATAAATGGACATCTATGTTATTGGCCTCGCAGGATACCAACACTCTCCCCTCCAACATTTCATTTAGCATTGTCTCCCATGTTTGAATAAACCTCCCTCTAAATAGCACCTATGTGCTTCACTCATGTTTCATAACAACTCAGTTGAGGTGAAGAGGTGCCATACGGGTAAGAGTGAAACCTTCTCTCCCTAGTGTGAAGGGCCCATATTAAGATGCCATCCCATAAGTCGTAGGAACTATGATCCCTGCCAACTAGAGTACCATAGAAAGACATTTCCCTAAAGCAGGAGCAACATGCTCCTATGGGTCTGTGTAATTGTACCCGAGTGCCAATGTAGTTTATGAGAAACCACCTACATCTTCAAGGAGGTTCATGATATAGTCATTATAGTAGTTCAGTCCTTCCATTATTCTCCTTTTGACTCCTTTTGCTAAAGGCCTTATATGCAAAAGAAACTACCTCATGCAACATTGGTATGTTCATTAACTTCATGCTCTTGTTACAATGATGATTCAAACCAAACCCGAACATATAACCCTAAAGTCCCCCATTGGTTGGACTACCCCATAGATGAAATCAAGGGAAAATATGAATGATCAATGTAAAACCCATTGAAATCCATTAACATCATAATTTCTCCACAATCGGGTGCTGACTACAATCAAGAGGTTTTCCCATAGGCGTATTATGTAGATGTATAAAGTGGAAGACTCAAAGCATAATGTAATGCGAAGGAGCTAATGAGCACCACCATCGAGGGGAAAAACTAGTCGGCGGGAGTGCGGGAAAAATGGTGTGGGTCGCTGTGATGAGAAATTTGTGAGGGAAATGACATTGTATAGCTAGTAGCCCACATTGCAGCATCCGTAAGCGAAAGCTCCGCCGTTCTCCTCGTCCCCACATAGGTATAAAAAAGTTGGCATCCCTCCACACCTCAAGAATTTCTCTATGATCCAACACAACCAAGTATTAAGTTTTCAAAAGTTCTCCATGACCATTAATATCCTTAATGCTTTCTTGATCCCTCAATGATGTCATCCCAACATCGTGACTATTCTTTGATAAATAACCGATGAGCCAAAAATAAAAATGTAGTCTCAGTTTTACATTTTCCTTTAGCTCAAACCTAAAGATCATACTACCATGGAGTCAAAGGAGCTTGCCATGAACACATCATCATTCTTGGTTCATGGATACCCGAGGTCTCAACACATCGATTCAGACAGGATGGGCCTCTAAAATATGATACTTTTGTGGGTGCGCAAAAGCTGGGATGATCTCTAAATTCACATTCCAAGACAAGGTTTTATCCACTCATGGAAAGCACTATTATCATCATGTGTAAAGGATATTATGAAGATGGCACAATGTGAACACAGTCGAGTAATGTCATCCTCTAGCAAGATAAACATGGAAGTCGTGCAGCACGGGGCAACTATGCGAGAGGGTGACCAGGAGGGGAACCATTGGGACGGTGGACCCTGTGTAGAAGACTTCCATGAAGGGTGCCATAGGTGGAAGTATGTGGGGAGATGTGATACCATCGATGTATATAACAATAATGGGGTTACTGAATCCCATGTATACATATCCGTTGGTGTGGGTGAGTTTGGGACCCGCAAGCGGCATCTTCACCCCATCACAATTTATGAGACAACTCCCTCGGTTGGGCAGGGCTAAGTTGTTTGCAACCTATAGGTGCACACTTACTAATCATTAAACTTGAAGACTCAAGAGATGGAATCATCGATCATATCTAATGGAGGAGATTCATTTTGAATGGTCACTATAGGTTCCTTTTAGTAGATTGGAGTTTGCATAATAAGTCATAAAATTGAATATGTGAATGACTACCTAATCACTCACCCTTTATCACGGTAATCCCATCTAGATTCTAGGTTGTTGGTAATTATTTCCATTGTTTAATTTCCTTTTCATTGTTCAAATAATCAGCATTTTCATTGTTTTTTGATCATACCTCTTATATGACCCTGATTTTAGAGATGGTATTCGTATGCTTTCAACAACTATAATTACATCATCAGCTACAAACTTCAGTAATGAAGCATCTAATATGTATGCAAGCTAGGTTATTTCATACCTTTTAGTCATCCATCCCTTAGATATCTTCATCATTCTTTTCAAAGACCTCCAACTTTCCTCTATAGTGGACTGAAATTCTAATTGGTACATGGATATTCAACGACACCCTCAATCCACAATGAACCATTACTTGAATCATTGTGTAATTTGTAAGCATACATTAGATAGGAGTCCACAGGAAAATGAGGTAATAGACCCATAGTGAAAAATGTTGTTAGAACGGTCAATTAGGATGTGTATTTTTCCAGCAGAGTCTTCGCAAGGACAAATGTGCAGGATGATGTTTGAGGAACGCCGCCAAGAAAACAATGAGAGCCAGGGAGATACCTGTAATGTGGGTTCCACATAAATGACTGCCATTGATTCCAACTTAAATATCATTATTTGAAATGAAAAAAGGGAAAGTGTGTGGTCCTATAAAGGCATAACTTCAAATTCTCATGAGCTCCTTTTTGGCTCCCTCATCCCACAGATTCTTTGATCGCTGCTTAAAAACCATGAATTTATCTTGAATAACTTTGCAATGTCTCTAACCTCTCCTTGCTATAGGAGGAACATATGAACATTTAATGTGGTCCAATGATGAAAGAGGGCAATCTGGGGAAAATTCGCCTAGACGGCGACATAGACGACATACCTCGCATGGAGGATCTCCGCAAAGGGGGCTATGGGTGGGAGAGCGCGGGGACGCTGTGGTCAACATGATGCAAGAGTAATGAAAATGGAAAATAAAGGAAAATAGTCAACATGAAAGTGAATGTGGGAAAGTGGTGGGGCTTCACCAGCATAAAGTAAGGTAGTGGTGATGGCACCCAACCAGTGGCAACCCACATGGGCGAACCTACCGAGAAGCCCAGACTTAGGACTCAACTAGCAGACGTGAGGTTTTGCGCTGAGGAAACGATGTATACGGGTCTTGTAGAATGGAATGACTCTATGGTTTGGTTGTTCAAATAACAGCTGTCAAGAAATGACTTTTTTCCACCAGACACCCACAACCATTGGGGAGGACTCAGATAATTATTATCTTGGTGGTTTTTCTACCTCAAGTTCCCAGGCTGGGGTCACTGATAACATATATAGAGCACATAACAAAAGGGGGTGATATGAATATTTGATGGTTCAGTGAAGAAAATGGAATGATGATGAGGACAACGAGACCAGGTGTGGATCCTGCCATGTGGGCGAAGGTCAAAGGTCGACCGCCACAAAAGTGGTGAAATAGGAACGAAGACCTACAAGGGGCGACCCACAATTGTGGGTCCACGATGCCTGATGAATGCAGTGGCAGAAGAAAATGTAGGGCCTGCACAACAGATGGACATCGAGGCTTAGTTGCAGGTGAACAGTAGAGCGCAATGACAAATGGCAAGAGGAAACCCATAGGACCCAATCCATGAAGTCAAATCAATTAGTGAAATTGGGTAAGTAAACTCAACCAGTGGAAAATTAATCATTTTCAGGCTTGTGGCCAAGTTGGGCTTGGAAATAGGGGTGTGCAAAGTGAGACGAGGAAAAACAACCCATCAGGAAAAAGAAGAGGTCCTTGCCTTCGGTAGGGCATGTGTGCAAAACATGGACAACAAATGGCAACTCGTTGGGGAAATGCTCTAGATCATTTTGATGACAAACTAGAATAATGAGCCCAGAATACCTGGTTCTAAACTTCACGCTAAGGAAAATGAACTAGACGCTTGATCAAAGGATCAAAACAACTAGTCAAACCAACCTTCAGTATGTTGAAAATCCAAGTGTGTGCATATGCGTTAATTCCCATCCTTAAGTTGCTATAGGAACCCAAGCTCTGTCAAGTTAAGCTACATAGTTTATTCTAACTCCAAAAACATTTGGGACATTTCCTCGCTACTAGTCAGGTGTCCAAAGCCCCGACGAGGTTGTCACTATGATTCTCCTGAACATTGCTCTACTGCCAACCAAGCATTCATAGCCCCGGTAGAGTTGCTCGAATCTCCCTAAAAAGCTTAATTTCTTTCTTTTAATTTTCAATGCTTTTCCTTTCTTTTCTTTTGTTTCTTTTCTTTTGATTTTTCTCTTTCCAATTCTTTTCAGTTCAACCTGCAAGCATTGAAGCTTGCACTCAGGGTTGAGAATCATAGTGGAACTAAAGCATAATTTTAGATTTTTCACTTAACTAGACTCCACAAAAGGACCTACAATGACCTCATGATTCTTAAAGTATGTGAGAGATATAATATTTCATAATACATTAGAATTAGACCAACCAACGACTTATCCTCTCTAGACCAAACATCTAGATCACTTTGCACTAACAGAAGAACCTCACCGTCCACTCTGAAAACTTCATTAAATTTTGATGAAGAAATACATAGAACAACCCAAAGCAATAAGTATGGTTGTTGTGCACACATATATGCCCAGCTAAAAGCAAAGGGACCCCAAGCAAAGCAGCAACAAAGCGGAAGCAAAATGGAAAGCAAATGGAAAGCAAACAACTAAACTCACCAAAGTGGGAAAATAGAAGAAAACAAGGAAAACACTCTAAAGAAAACTACTCTAACCAACTAATCGCCAGAAAACCAACCAACCTAATGAAAGAAAGAAAGCGGAGTATGTACAAGGAAACCTATACTACCCAAAGCGGCCTATGTACAATAGTATTTACAAAGAACTACGTTCAGGCAAGGTAAACCAACACTTACGCTCGTTGGATTTTGTAATGCATGCACAAGTAGAAGGGAAATCGTTATAGTTCTAAGCCATGCAAACTCATCTTTATATTCAGGAAAAAGAAGTTTAACATTGTAGTATTCAAATTCAATAGCGCATTTAGAAAAAAATAGTAGTTGAGGTGATTCATTAAATCCATGGTTAATCCATAAACAAGTCCATCTCCCCTCATTCCCGTAATCAAAATGAAAAACACTACTATAATCCTTCATAAGAGTAAGGAAAGATAGAACCTAGATGTCTCCATGCGAAGGTGGCATCGTTTGACAGTTGAGAGCGAGCACTGAATCGTTGATCGTTGCACCGATAGCCTCAAGTGGAGGCACTGGATGGTGCAACATTTTTTATCTTGGGCTTGCATAAGGTAGAGAGGAGGCAAAAAACACCTCCTCTAAGCCACTAATGGGATTCACAGCCTCCATTGGCTACTCTTTGAGGAGGTACACTTCATCTCGTTGATCTTCCATAGTCCATGGCTTCGTCTGACTGCTGTCCTCAAAAGCCAGCGTGTTGTCCCATCTCCTTCCCCAGGTGTTGATCTTAATTTTATGATGTTCAATGTCATAGGAACATGACATAGATGAATTTGTCATATTGTATCCTTCTAAATGTGAAAGAGGATCAATAATGATCAATGCAGCTGGACTCCTAGTTACATCTTGTAGCTAGCCAAGCATGTCATACTTATTGGCAACCACCAAAACACCCCTGCCTTTGTCTTCTTCTTCTTGTAGTTCATGCATCTCATCATGACGTTCACTCATTTCCTCTTGTTCACTATCATTGTAGATGGAGGAGTTCCTTTCCCAATCTGAAAACTCTAATGCTTTGCCATCCAGAGGTTTAGGTAGTATGTCTCCATTACTGCCAACCTCTGAGATGTATTCTTCTTCAGTGTTGCTATACCTTTGTGGAACAATTCCAAGTGGGAAGAAATCAGCAAGGGACACTGGCCCATCAAGGGGATTGATGTATAATGAGCGGTCCACCTCTGAAAATCCCCCATAAAGCCCATCATCCATGGCATACAGATGCTCTACAAGAGGGGAAGACTCTTGACGACTGATGGACAACTCTCCCACTTGGCCTGCTTCATCGTTTGAAGGCTTGGGACTATGTTGTTCCTCTTTTGTTGATGTCCCAACACCTTCTTGAGGACTACTTTCAGCTAGGTTGTCACTTGGTTCCAGCTCTCAGACTTCTGGCTCAATTCTAGAAGCAACCATAGGAAGCAATGCACTTGGATGTGCCACTTGTTTTTTAACTTTCTCGACCACCTCTTGGCATAGTTCACATGTGAATTCAGAATGTGTCAAATCATGGAGCTTGCACCAACCTAGAAACATCAACACCTCCAATTTCGCTTGGTGTCTCAGCTTAGGCCAATCCTTTGCTAGTCTTGAAACAAGCTCGTTATACCTTTCCACCATTGGGTCCTCATCATCACTTGAGAAGGAAGTTTGATGATAGAAAAGTATGGTATGTGGTTGTTCCCACTCCTAAAAAATATTTGTTTTCAGATGCTTGATCACTGTCAGTCATGAAGGAAAGGTCCTCTAATCTTATTTCACTTATGCTTTCATCATCATTTTCTACTGCCCCAAGGTTTTCAACTCCTTTTTCTCTCTGATTTTCAACATCTTCATTGGTTGTCGTAGCATATGTTGTTGCAAACTTTGTTGATTTATCTTCAACTATCAACAATTGCTCTTTTTGAGTAGGATACTACCCTCCATTGATGGAGGAGAGGCTTTCAAATTTCCTTCTAAGTGAACTTTCACTTACGCTTCTCATTGTCCCAAGAAAATCAACTCCTTCCTCTTGATTTTTAGCCACAGTGTCTGTTGTCCTAGCGCTTACTTGTGTCAAATTTCTTGGTTCAACTTGAATGTGTTGTCCCCCAAATGTTGATAGCTCTCTTGCCTCATGGGATGACTCTCCTTCATTGAGATTTGGCTGCTCCAACTTGTCCAAATAGCTCCTAGCTTGGGAAATGATGCTTGCACTTGATGGACAAGTAAATTCTAAGTGAGGTGCATTATGAAATTTGCACCAAATAGACATCAGTACCTCCTCCAGTTGTAGTCCATCCTTGTTGCAAATTTTTTCTTGGATCAATTCTTTGAATGCATTGGCTGCCATGTTAGCAAATTCCTCCTCTGGACCTACAAGAGCTAAGGGCTAGTATATTTCCCAAAAGGGAATTTCTCCTTGTAAGACTCTTTCGATTCTGCCCAAGAATGTCAAACATCCCAATTCATTGTGTCTGTTAGTGTCATGGATTCTACATTTTTCTGCCAATGGAAAGTACTGCAATGGATTATTTAATCTCCTATTTAAATCTGCATGTAGCTGAGTGATGTTGATTTGTAAATGTTGTTCCATCTCAACTCAACTCTTGTTTGTCTTCAAAAAATTTTGATTTAAAATTCCAGCATATGAAGAGATCTCCCTATCTCAGATTTTTTTACTAGAAGGTTCTTTTCAACTTCCCACTTTCAACTTTCTATCCTTAAGCCCAATCATGCCCTGCTTCTAGCACCAATTTTGTTGATGGGTGTTTTTGCACCTTCTCAACACAGGCAACACACAAGTGCACTACCTCTCTTGAAAGATAGAAATCTGCAAACAAGTTCTAGATTACTACCCCAAGATCTCTCGGGTGTCAGGTCATGACAATGCTTTGAATAATTCAGTTTGTTGATGTGATTTGCTAGTAATCACAAGCTGGTCTTTATGGTTTACAAAGCATGGGAAGTTGGGTCTACAAGTGGAGTTTTAAAGTGTTGGAAGTGAATGAACAATGGCTACTCACTCAAAACAACAAGCTGAAACTCACCATGTTCATCAAATTTAGCTTTGTTTTGATGCTTGGAATCATACTCTAACAAAGGACCAAAATAAATAACAAAATAAGAGGGGTTAAGAGAGTTGTCCTAAATATAAGCTATGAATGAACAGTGAAAATGGAGGCTACTACAATAGACAAACTTCCTAAACTAATTTTTTCTTGACCAAGGGAGCCTACAGCTACACAAAACCAGTGCAATCTCCTAAGGTCTACTAATTTTTAGATTGTACATGCACCTCATGAACATACAATTGAACTAAGTTGTAACATTGAAATAAAGAAGCCCAGGCTAAATTTACACAACAGTTTGTCATCAACAAGTGCTAAAAGTATGGGCTGAAAGTTCATCAAATACCATAATAGCAAACAACATTATCACAGCCGTTCAAGAAACTACAACTAAAACTAACTTGGAAGTTGAACCATGCATGCATAATGAACAAACTCAAAAGAAACATCCATAAAATCATGCAATGCTTCTCTCTATTGCTGCAAAATGCCTTTACACTAGTTCTCTAACCATTTACAAATGAGGGGAAAGCCCCTATTTATAGTTTTCCAAAGCCCAAATGAATGGCTAGGATTAATTTACATTGAGTGGCTCAGATTTGATACATGTTAGGGTTTCACCTACCCCCCATTATATAGAAATTTAAAATATAGCCTTTTTCTTTTCCCTATTTCATCTTGTAGTGCCTCAGGCACTGTAGCACTTTTGTCTTCTAGCTGATTGTTCTTTTTCTATAGCTAAATCTGTTTAAAGGCTATCTTTTTACTGATGTGTTTGTGACACTCTTAAGTCAGTTAGATGCATCATGTTTACATATTTGCATCATTATGGTGAAATAGATTAGCTCCCCCCTGACAGAACAACTCCTGAGATATCCTAATTGCTCGAAGGAAGACAAACGACTCCTCCTTGCTTCCGATTTTAATGGGAAACTTCTTGGATTTTTGACACTGTCGTCATTGGCATATGATTCTTTCATTTCCACTTCTGATGCAAGTTGGTCCTCCCTTAGTACACATTCATGTATAAGCATATCCCTTACTTCGGTGACTTCAAATCTCCATGGGCCTATTTCATATGTGAGATACTATGACACAACAATCCTCTATATAGACACGATGAACATCCATAGGCTAGTCTCCTTGACAAGCCTGGATTCATATAATGATCATACCTACATGAAAGAGAAACTAGGATTAAATAAAGCTTCAAAGCTAATCACAAGGGCTTATTTTCATGAATTATTGGTGAAGAAGTCAGACCAAACCTCCCTTTTACTCAAGAATGATTTGATATTAATAAATAGCAACATAATATCCCCTTTGAACTGTAATCATCATTCTACCCTTAGATTCTCCTTACTCAAGTGCAATTCCATAAGAATCAGTTACGAGCCCTTGATAAATGCCAATTAATTCCCAAAAGCCTGAATTTCTCTGCAATCATAATTAGTATCCAATGTTGAATATTTGGATAAATTACCATAAAGCTTTTCCCCCATGAAACGACCATTAAATAAGTGCATTAGAATTTCCCCCTTTCGTAATCCATGACCTTACTTAGTAGATGATCCCACGAACACTAATTGGTGATAGGGATTTAAATAATCAGCATCATGAATAGGCTAAAGATAAGAGTGAAAGAAATTCACTATCCACAATAATGGAATCCTTCAATTTTAATCGTTCACCGCATTCATATGACTCCTAGAGATGCATATACATAATCATCTAACTTGAATTTCCTCAAGGAAATCCTTTGAAATAACTTTTTTCTTCTTCTTCTGATGCTCATAAATTTACTTGTGTGGGGACAGACAAGACTTTTTTCATTTGTGGGAAACGAATGTGGGAACATCACCAACAAACGATGTCACCAACAACCACCCCCGCAAGGTGATAGTCTATATCAAATGAAAACCTGTAAGAGGAAAACATGCTCCATTTGGTACAACCATCATGAGTTCATCGACTCCTCTATCTTTAAATACTAGGCATTTAAAAATTAACGAACGTCATAGCCACTCATTTGCTTGGTTGCGGATAGTGAAGGCCATAAGCCATGAGAAAATGGATCACATAGAAAAATTACTATCACATTGAGTATGGGGCATCTACAATACCCCACACCTTACCATAAATCATCCAATTTGGACGTACGAGAAATGGAGATTACACGTTTGGGGCTGACAATATGACCATCACACAATACCGAGCTTTGTTGCAATATGTTCTCAAATTAGATGGGAACAGAAGCACAATGTGGAAATGCCACATCCAAATGATGTTGAGACAATTGGTTAGCGATGGCCTCCATTACAAGCACCTCCATAGTATATTCAATCTCATTCATTGCCACCACAAGTGCATGAGTTCATTTGTTGCGGACTTGTGAGTGGGATTTCGTGGGGGATGTAATATATGACCACCATCCTTGAGCCAGCAAAGTAAAACGTGGGTCCCGCACGCATGATCTCCATCAGGCCAAAGGATGGAAGATGTCATGGTCGTTATGTCATTAGCACAATGACCAAAGACAAATGTATGCTCATGTTATCAGCCTCGTAGATACCAACACTCTCCCCTCCAACGTTTCATTTAGCATCATCTCCCATGTTGAAATAAACATCCCTCTAAATCATGCCCGTGTGCTTCACTCATGTTTCACAATAGCTCAATCAAGGTGAAGAGGCGCCGTATGGGTGAGAGTGAAGCCTTCGATACCTAGTGTGAAGGGCCCATATTAAAACATTGTCCCATAGGCCACATGAACTATGACCCCTGCCAACTAGACTCCCATAGAAATAAATTTCCCTAAAGCAGTAGAAACATGCTCCTATGGGTCTATGTAATTGCACCTGAGTGCGAGCATAGTTCATGAGAAACCACCTGCATCTTTAAGGAGGTTCATGATATAGTCATTGTAGTAGTTCGGTCCTTCCATTATTCTCCTTTTGCTAAAGGCCCTATATGCGAAAGAAATGGCCTCATGCAACATTGGTATGTTCATTAACTTCATACTCTTGTTACGACGATGATTCAAACAAGACCTGAACATAGTACCCCTTAAGTCCCCCGTTGGTTAGACTACCCCATAGATGAAATCGAGGGAAAATATTTATGATCAATGTAAAACCCATCGAAATCCATTAACATCATGATTTCTTCATAATCGGGCACTGATCCTAGCTAGGAGGTTGTCCCATAGGTGTATTCTATAGACGTAGAAAGTGGAAGACTCAAAGAAAAATTTAGTGTGGAGGAGCCAATGAGCACCGTCAGTGAGGGGCGACACAAGTTAGGAGGAGTGCAAGGAAAACAATGTGGGTTGCCTTGAGGGAAATGACATTGTATAGCCAGCAGCCCACGTTGTGGCATTTGCAAGCAAAAGCTATGCCACTCACCTCATCCCCACATAGGTACACAAAAATTCGGCGTCCCTCCACACCTCAAGAATTTCACTATGATCCAACACAATCAACTATTAAGTTTGCAAAAGTTCTCCATGACTGTTAATATCCTTAATGCTTTCCTTTTCCCTTAGCGATGTTAAGCCAACATCGTGACTATTCTTTGATAAATAACCGATGAACCAAAAATAAAAAATGTAGTCTCGATATTACATTTTCCTTTAGCTCGAACCTGAAGATCAGATTACCATCAAGTTGAAGGATCCTACAATGAACACGTTGTCATGGGGATGCTCTGTGGGGAAGCCATTGGAGGATGATAGCTGAAGCAACGACCTCCACCCATCAAACACCTGCAACAAGAGACGTAGAGATGATAACGTGGGGGGCCGAGGGCCGAGTGTTATGAAGGAAATGTTGTGGAAGAGCTGCCGTGAAGGAAGATCCCACATATAAAGCTACTACCAAAAGGGACACAGACAGAGATAAGTGGGAGGACGCAATGGGAGTTTTGCTTTGGATGTCCAAGATGGTGATGGAACCCATAATCATAAGAATTTTTCCACCCCAAGCCTCAATGCCTATTTACATCCAAGAATTTATGCCCCTAGAACTTGTACATATTTCTCCCTCCTCAAGATAACCATTGTGTTGATCTTTACTCATAACTTTGTTCTTCGCCATCCAATCATCCCTGCAGTTTTGAATTTTAATCATTAAAGAACACCGTTTCTTCAGTCCAAGGACTTTGCAAACTGGCCATAGTCATTCTTCCTTCATAACTAATATGAGCATGTGACTTCAAAAATTCCAGTCCATGGAGATTTTCAAATTCAAAATCTTCAGACATGTTCCTAGTTCATGGATACTTGAGGTCTCAACACATCGATTCAAATAGGATGGGCCTTCAAAAAATGATACTTTTGCAGGTGTGCACAAGTTGGGATCATCTTTAAATTCGTATTCTAAGACAAGGTTTTATCCACTCATGGAAAGCCCTATTGTTTTCATGTGTAAAGGATGTTGCGAAGATGGCACAATGTGAGCGGTGTTGAGCAACATCATCCTCTAACAGGAGAAACATGGAAGTTGCGCATCATGGAGCAACTGTGTGAGAGGGTGACTAGGAGGGGAACCGTTGGGATGACGGACCTCATGTAGAGAACCTCCATGAAGGGTGTCATGGGTGGAAGTATGTGGGGAGATGTGATACCATCAACGTATATAACAATAATTGGGTTACTAAAACCTGCATATACATATATGTCAGTGTGGGTGAGTTTGTGACCCACAAGCAGCACCTCCGTCCCATCACAATTTATGAGACAGCTCCCTTGGTCGGCCAGGGCTGTTGTTTTCAATCTACAGGCACAAACTTACTAATCATTAAACCCAAAGACTCAAGAGATGGAATCATCGATTAGATCTAATGGAGGAGATTCATTTTGAATGGTCACTATAGCTGCCTTTTAGTAGATTGGAGTCTGCGTAATAAACCGCAACATTGAATATGTGAACAACTACCTAATCACTCGACCTTTATCATGGTAATCCCATCTAGATTCTAGGTTGTTGCTAATTATTTCCTTTATTTAATCACCTTTTCATTGGTTGCCGATCATACCTCTTATGCGACCCCAATTTTAGAGATGGTATTCGCATGCTTTCAGCAACTATAATTACATCATCCACTACAGACTTCAATAATGAAGCATCCAATACATCTACAAGCTAGGTTATTTTGGACCTTTTAGTCATCCATCCGTTAGACATCTTCATCATTCTTTTCAAAGACCTCTAGCTTTCCTCTGTAGTAGCCTGAAATTCTAATCAGTACATGGCTATTCAATGACGTCCTTAATCCACAATGAACCATTAATTGAATCATCATGTAATCTATAAGCATACATTAGATAGGAGTTTGTGGGGAAATGAGGTAATAGATCTGTAGTGAAAAATGTCGTCAGAACAATCGAGTAGGATACAGATTCTACTAGCAAAGTCTCCATGGGGACGAACGTGAGGGATGACGTTTGAGGAATGCCACCAAGAAAATAGTGAGAGCTAGGGAGAGACCTACAATGCGGGTTCCGCATAAATGACTGCCACCAACGCCAACTTAAATATCATTATTTGAAATGAGAAAAGGGCAAGTGTGTGGTGTTGTAAATTCATAACTTCAAATTCTCATGAGCTCCTTTTTGGCTCCCTCATCCCATAGATTCTTTGATCGCCGCTTAAAAACCATGAATTTACCTTGAATAACTTTGCAATGTCTCTAACCTCTCCTTGTTGTAGGAGGAACATATGAACATTTAGTGCGGGCCAATGATGGAAGAGGGAAATCTGGGGAAAAGCCACCTAGACGGCATCACAAATGACAAACCCTACATGGAGGATCTCCACAAAGGGGGATGTGGGTGGGAGAGGGTAGGGTGTTGTGGTTAACATGTTGCAAGAGTAATGGCAATGACAAACAAAAGAAAATAGTCAACATGAAAGTGAATGCGGGAAAGTGGTGGGGCTTCACCATCATAAAGTAAGGTAATGGTGACGACACCCAACCAGCGATGACCCACATGGGTGGACCCATCGACAAGCCCAAACTTAGGACTTGACTAGCGGACCTGAGGTTCTACACCGAGGAAACAATGTATGCGGGTCATGCACATCAAAATGACTCTAAGGTTTCACCATTCAAATAATGACTGTCAAGAAATGACTTTCTGCCAACAGACACCCACAACCATTGGGGAGTACCCAAATAATTATTATCTTGGTGGATTTTCTACCTCAGGTTCATAGGCTGGGGTCACTAATAGCGGATATCGAGCATATCACAAAAAGGGGGCGACATGAAGATTTGATCATTGAGTGATGATAATGGAATGATGATGAGGACGACGAGACTAGGTGCGAATCTCGCCATGTAGGCAAAGGTCAAGGGTCGGCTATAACGAAAGCAACAAAACATGAATGAAGACCTACAAGGGGAAACCCACAATTGTGAGTTTGTGATGCCTGATGGATGTAATGGCGGAAGCAAATGCAGGGCCCACACAAAAAATGGATGTTGAGGCTTAGTTGCAGGAGAACAATGGAGCGCAACGACGAACGACAAGAGGAAACCCGGATAAGGACCCAATCCACAAAGGAAAATGACTTACTAAAATTTGGGTTAGTAAACTCGGCCAATGGAAATTGGATCATTTTCAGGCTTGTGGCCAACTTGGTCTTGGAAATAGGGGTGCACAAAGCAAGATGGGGAAAAACAACCAATCAGGAAAAAAAGGGGGTCCCTGCCTTTAGCAGGGCATGTGTGCAAAACATGCACAAAAGATAAAAAACTACGTTGGATAGTAAATTGGTAGTCTCAACAAACAAAATACTAAGGAGGGTGTGTTGCTCTCCTTAGTATCAATGAAGATCCTTTCATGGAATGTCAGGGGTATAAACTGGTGTAGGGGCACCCACAGGACTATTATGCCTCCAAGAGTCAAAATTTGGAAAAAAAAATTTGGTTTGTGTTATTTCATGTAATAAGGTCTTTTTAGGCCATTGTAGGTTGGTTGGAGTCAAGTTTGAGTCTTTTGGTACTAGGCAATGCAAAAATGTAAAAGTTGTCAAGTTACACCAATGTTGTCAAGCAACTTTTTGCACTTCTTGCAAAAAAAGGACATAATGGTTTATAGTTAACTCCTTAACCACAAATATGGTTTGAGGAAGTTGGGATATGCTTTTACATTCTTAAAAATTCTTTGGATCATCAAACCAAATTTTGGAATGAAGATTTGGAGAAGAAGTTCTTTGCTTGCACGTGAGAATTTTGTTTTTTCTACATTTTGCATATTTTTGTCATGTTGTATGTCTTCCTAGTGCACTATATGGATGGATGAATGATTTTATGTTGTAGTGGGAACTCTTACCTTAATTTTGGTTTTGATTTGATCAATTTTCATTAAGGGAGAAGGGAGATATCATAATTTTCCTAAAATTGGTTTGTAACCCTACCTAGGGTTCCTAAACACAAAAAAATATTTTTTCTTGAGTTTCCACCCTGAGAAAGCAATGAAACTTTGTAGTTAAGCCTAATTTGACATGTTTCAATTCCTTGCAATGTTTTGGGTTTGGGTCTACACATGTGAGGGAGGATTGAGTGACAATTTAATGTTTTTTAAGCCTTGTTTGCAAACAAAGTCCTAGGGGCTTAGAGAGTTTGTTGTGGAAGACATTGTAGGGTTACCTATGAGAAAGGAGAAGTGAATTGGGGTTTGGTGAGATGTTTTGGAGTTTTTTGTACATCCCTAGAAGTCTTTTGAATCCAAAACCCAATTGTTTCCAAGCCTAATTGCCTTATTAGGCCTAATAAGAAAAGTGGGCAGTCAAAATTTGGTTCATTCTGTACAAAGTAACCATACCCCATTTATGGATATGTGTAGTAATGGCCAAAAGGGTATCTCAAACTTGTCTTTCTTTCTAAATGTTAGGTCTGCTCCAAGTGTTATGGTCAAAAATACCTTTTTCAAAGGCTACAAGGATCCATGACAGTTTGAGAAGGAAAGCCAATAGATTAATGACTAGGGGTTATTGTGAGTGGTTGTTTGATTGTGTTTGATAATTTTATACCCCTTCTATGCATCATTTTGGTATCTAAGCGTAGGTTGGTCTGAAGAGGGAAAAATTGAAGTGAAGAGAAGCAAGGATACCTCCAAAAGGGAATCCAATTGCCAGAGAGGTGAGTGAATTGAAGGAGAAACATGCAAGATAGATGAGTTAAATGAGGGAGTTGACATAAACCATTCAATACAGACTTCTTGTAGTTGAAACAAGTCAGAGAAGAGGAGTGGTCACATGAGACTTGAGTCACTGAGAAGAAGAAGAAGAAGGGGAGGAGGAAAACTCCCAAGAAGGGTCCCAAGAAGAGTTGGATCTTGATGACTTGAAATTGGTAAAGCTAGTGAAGGAAATCAAAGGAGAAGGTCCCAAGATAAAGATGGATCTACCAGTGTATGGAGGAAACTTGGATAGTGAGGAACTCTTAGATTAGATAGGAGCACTAAACAAATATTTTGAATATGAAGATGTACCAGAAGAACAAAGAGTTAAGTTGGCCAAGACAAAATTGAGGGGCCATGCCTTACTTTGGTGGGACTATTTGCAAGATGAGAGGAGGAAGAAGGGAAAATCCAAAATCACCTCTTGGGATAGGATCGTTGCCAAACTCAAAGTAAAATTCCTATCTGGTGACTATGCCATTTAGTTATACATAAAACTTCAAAACCTTAAGAAAAAAGATATGGATGTGAAGACCTATATAGAGAAGTTCTACAAATTGAGTATAAGGGTAGGCCACGTAGAAGATGATGTGGAAAAAGTGGCAAGACACAACAATAGGTTGAGATACAACCTACAAGATGAAATAAGTCTCACAAACCCAAGAATAATGGAAGATTTCTATCAATTGGCCATAAAGGCTGGAGATAAGTTGAGGAGAAGACAAGAAAAGCAAAGCAAGGGTAGAGGAAGGAGTTTTAGAGGAAGAGGTACATTTTTTGATTTAGGAGAGTCATATGAGAGTCAAGGAGAGACAAGTAGAGTTCAAGAACAAACTTCTGATTCAAGGGGCAATTTTAGAGGAGATAGATCAAATTTTAGGGGAAAATTTAGTGCTAGAGGAGATTCAAGTGGCTTTGCTGGGAAGTGTTATAAGTGCAACAAATTTTTAGACCACCAAGCATGGAAATTTACTAAGGAGTATCCATCTACTTCTTTTGGAAGTAAAAGAAGAAATCAAATTGAACAAGGTGGAGATGATGTTGAGAGTGTACATTCTTCACCGCACATTGAAGAACCAAAGATTGGAGGGTTTTCGCTGATGAGTAGAACTCTAATCAAAGGGCCAATGGAGAAGGAACCACCACAGATAAAGTCACTCTTTAGGACTACATGTAAAATCCAAGGTAAGTGTTTCAAGGTTGTTATTGATTCTGGTAGTACTGACAATTTGGTTTCTCTTGAAATGGTAGAGAAGTTGAAATTACAAAGGTTACCTCATGCCACTACCTACAAGGTGTCTAGGTTAAACAAAGGGAAACAAGTACTGGTGAATGAAAAAAGTTGGGTAGATTTTCACATAGGGGGATATAAGGATAAGGTCTTGTGTGACATAATTCCAATGGATGTTTTTCATTTTATTTTGGGTAGACCTTGGCAATATGATAATAATGCTAAGCATGATGGTAGGAAAAACACATATGTCATAGAGAAAGATGAAGTTTCATACACCCTTACACCCTTAAAAGAGGAAAGTCAAGAATCACAAATAGGTTCTAGTATTATGTTGGTAAGTGAAAAGGAGTTTGTACAAATCATAGAAAAGGAAGTCAAAGGCTTTGAAAGCATGAATAGAACTTAGACTGTTATGACAACATCTAGGGTTGTTCAATTACCATTGGAGGTTCAAATTTGTTAAACAAGCATGTTAATCTGATAATAGATGACATTCCAAGGAGAGGTACTATTCCTCATGCAGGGTTTCTATAATGGGAAGATAAACATTTCCATGCCATTGAAGGTACTAAGCATTGGCAGTTTGAATGTGAGGATGCAACCCCAATTATCTTTGCATTGTAGGTTGGTGAATATAATCCAATACAGGATGAGTTTGAGAGGCTCAATTCCAAAGTAGAGGTTCCATTAGTTTTATTTCCAACTAATGTGAATAAAGACAAGGAAAATTCCACTAATTGTACAGATCCAAAGGAGAGAGCCGCATTACACATTGCATATTTGGATGATATAGATTGTGTTGTGTATTCTCAGTCCAAGCCCCTTCCAAATTTGAGGATTGATGGTGTTGAAAAGGTAAGTAGAACTCAATCTTTTCTCTTTTAAATTGGGGGTGAAGAATACACACATTCATTGCAGGAATTACACAAGGGGATATTGGAGGTTAAATATGATTTACTTCCTATAGAAGAGAATAGTAAAATTGATCAAGAAACCATGCTTGAAGTTCTAATGGTTAGAGATAAAGAGAGAAGACAAAATGCTCTTGTTGAGATTGCAAACTTGAAGGGTGAGAAACCTAAGGTCAAAATGAAACAAGCCATTGAAGGAGAACAAGGTACTATTGAAATGCATGTAGTCTATCAAGCAGAAAGGGATCAGTTACAAGTTGGAGGTGGAAAATGCAAGCAAAGGGTAGTTGTGAGAAAATGAGCAATTGATTTGAAGGTTGCAAATTTAGGTTTTGATTTGTACTCTTTCCAAGTGGATGTTGTTGCAGGTGATAATGCAGGTTCATTAGCTTTCTCAGATGAGGAATAGGTCAGATATCTCCCACCAAGCAAACCTTTGGAGTTGGAATGTATTTTGGACGCAAAAGAACTTAAGAAGACAAGGAATAAGGTTTACTTCCACTATTTGGTCAAATGGAGAGGTATTCCTATGGAATATGCTTCTTGGATGACTAAATATGATAGTGTAAAACATGGCTACACAGTTGCAGATCTGTCGTCAAGTGGGACTTGAGCTTTCTTTTCCCTTTGGAGTATGGTGCAGGGGCACCCACAGGGCCATTATGCCTCCAAGAGTCAAAAGTTGGAATTTTTGTTTTGGTGTGTGTTATTTCATATAATAAGGTCTTTTTAGGCCATCGTAGGTTGGTTGGAATCAATTTTGAGTCTTTTGGTACTAGGCAATGCAAAAATGTAAAAGTTGTCAAGTTGCACCAATGTTGTCAAGAACTTTTTGCACTTCTTACAATAAAAGGACATAATGGTGTTTTGTTAACTCCTTAACCATAAATATGGTTGGAGGTAGTTGGGATATGTTTGTACATACTTAAAAAATACTTGGATCATTGAACCAAAGGTTGGAATGAAGATTTGGAGAAGAAGTTCTTTGCATGCACATGAGAATTTTGTGTTTTCCTACATTCTACAAATTTATGTAATATTATATAGCTTCTTGGTGCACTGTACAAATGGATCAATGATTGCATGTTGTAGTGGGAACTCTTACCTTAATTTTGGTTTTGATTTGATCAATTTTCATTAAGGGAGAGGGGAGATATCAGGTTTGTTGGATCTCAGTTGTGTTTATAGTTTGTCCTTGATGACAAAATCCCTTTCAGTTGGTTCTCTTTGATGATCAGTCTCAGTTTGGATCTTTATGCTTTATTATGGCACTTCTTTAATGTCTCTTGAATATTACAGACAGTTATTTGTTATGATTCAAATTCATGGTGATGAGATCTCTGCTTCATGTTATGAATGCTATTTCTTTGACCGACAGAGTTTGACAGATGGTTTCTTTGTCAGGATGGTTCTCCTTGCATACCATAGGTGTATTTCACATGATTACAAGCCATTTGATTACATTCCTTGAACTCACATTTTTAAAGGCATTACAGTTACCTTGGTTCTAACATCTCATTTGTCTAATGTTTTTGGTTGTTTCTTATTTGGGCTTACACTTATTGTCGTGAGAATGGCAAGGTCTCCCTGAT
The DNA here is from genome assembly GCA_007258455.2 of Sequoia sempervirens. Classification (NCBI taxonomy): domain Eukaryota; kingdom Viridiplantae; phylum Streptophyta; class Pinopsida; order Cupressales; family Cupressaceae; genus Sequoia; species Sequoia sempervirens. Next base: position 134,820,121 of record VDFB02000013.1, on the reverse strand, counting down.
CCATTTTGAAATGTCTGTGTTTCCTTTCGGCAAGACATTTCTGATGTCATAACGATTTGTTTTTACATATAGGCAGCTTTCGGCATGACATTGATCGCGGTCTTGGCGACAAGAAAATTCTATCGGCATGAGTTGTGTTCACCGCTGGGAGGTCTTACCGAATGAGTCAGGTCTCACTGACTAACTCATAAGGTGGTTCATCAGTGTAAGAAATCCCTATCAGCAAGTTGTTTCATCGAGCGTTTTGTCTTGGCGACCGACACAAGAAAGATTATTTCGACAAGACTTGTCTTTTGTTTTGGCGACTAAAAGTGATCTCTATCAACATATGTTATTCCGTCGATATGTGGTCTCAGTGATATTGGTATGTCACACCAATCGGAGATTAAATGGAAACTCATCGGCAAGAGCTTAAGGCTTCGGCGTGAGGTTATAATGAATATGCAATGTCACACCGACCGGTGGTGGATGGATGCGTATCATCAAGAGTTTTGCTTTGGTGGAATGTCATAGTGAACTTTTTGGTCTTACCGACTAAGTCTTATGAAGTGCGTTTGGCGAGAGATTGGTATTGTCTCAGCGACTCAGTGAATAAAGTTTTTTTTCGGTATGACAAATTATTCTCCGAGAGGTCTCCCTGAAGGTTGCAGGTTACAGCAACACATAAGAGTTGAAAAGTCTTTTCGGTGAGACTCTTTCATCGAAGAGAGGTCTTGGCGAGGATGGTGTGTCTTGTCGACAAAGTCATATGAATGACTTTTGGTATAACGAAGTTGATCTATATGATGTCCCTCTGATATCAAAAGCTATAGCGATAGCGAATGATGATTTCATTTCGGTGAGAGAACCTTTTTGTCTCATCGACCAGAAGGATGTTATGAGCTCTTAGCGTGACATTATGTATTTGTTATGACTTCTCCCGACTCTGATGGGTCTTGGTGAAAGCGACAAATAGAGGGATGTTTGACAGCAATAAAGTTTCCTTCGGCATAGGTATTGAATTGTCTCAACAATAAAGTATGTATCACAGGGTATTTCGGTATGACTCAATGAATTCATTAGAACGTCTCCCCGATTATGGATTGTCTCAGTGACACCGAATGAAAGGATGACTTTTGGTAAAAAAAAGAATCATCTATGAAACGTCTCGCTGATAGTAGAATGTCACAGCGACACTTAAGAGACAAAAAGAAGGTTACTGCGATAGTGAATGAAATGAAAAGGGCATCTCAGTGAGAAAGAATCTTGTGTCTCAGCGACTAAAACAAATAACAAAAATGTGATCTTGGGGAAACATAAAATATCTTCGATATGGTTTCTCCCCGACGGCAGAAGGTCATGGCGACGCACAGGGACCAAAGAAACGATCAACGTTATAATTTCCTTTGGCATACTTGTCTGGATGTCTCAATGAATGGTTAACGAAGACTCAAAACACTGTGGTCAACATCATGGATTGGCATCGAATCTCAGAACTGTTACATGGCAGAATATCCATTGAGTTTCATTTTTGAATAGTTACGTTTTTTAAATAATGGATGATTTGCAGTTCTCTGGATAAGTGTTACTATTGATTTTTTTACCATCATCTACAATCTGTCATTATTCAGCTTCACATTCAAAAATCAGCAAGAGAATTTCAGAATCTGGTGAAAAACGCTTTTTGAAGATTTCTTTGTAATTGACATACTTGAAGTGTATATATATATACCAGTGTTGAAAACAGTGAAGGTGTTGCTGGCCAGTAATTCTGAGAGATAGTTATTTTGGTCGTATTAAGAGATGTATTGGAAAACTCTGTAATATAGAGTTGGATTCTTAGAGTATGAGGTAGATAAGAGTGTTGAGTTTCTTGAGCTTACTTGAAAATAGAGTGATCCTCTGATATTATTATTGTAATTCTGAAATCTGAGTAAGGGGTTGTTGCTCCTTGAGATTGGTGTCTCTAAATAAGGGGTTGGTGCTCCTTGAGATTTGTGTCTCTAAATAAGGGGTTAGTGCTCTTTGATTTGGTGCTTAGAAATTAGCCTATAAGGCATTGTTAACAGTGGTTTTTGAAGATTAAGCTAGTAAGGCAGTTTAGGAGTGGTTTTTCTACCCCAGGAGGGTTTTCCACTCAGCAAATCTTTTGTCTCTTTGTTCTTTTGTGTGCTCACTGCTTTTCTGTGTAGTTGTTGTTTTTGTTTACTATTGGGATTATTACTATTCTCTATTCTGTTTATGAATGATTATATTCAACTCATGAATGCATTAATCAAAGTAATATTGAAATCAAATCTAAGCTATGTTTTGGAAAATGCAAGATATATCACTCAAATCATATTTTCATAAGCTGTCTAATAGACTGAGTTAATGTTGTCATATCTTTGTGCTTTCAAAAGTGATTACTTTACTCTATTGTTGAAAGAAAAGGAAATCAAAATTAAAAATCTTGGTCAAAGTTGAAAAAGTTTAGACACTGATTCACCCCCCCCTCTCAGTGTCTGTCCATAACTCCAACAATTGGTATCAGAGCCTAGGGTTCTCTGATAGGCCTAAACCACCTAGGATTGTTCCTAGTTTCTTGGAGTACTTTGGTTAATATGGGAAAGAACAGAAGGAATAAGGGAAAAATATGTTCTTAGCAAAATGCTATTCATCATGTTCAACCTGAATCTAGTATAAGGAATAACGAGGAAGAGTTCATAAACTGTAGCTCTGAAATGGTAGAGTATCCTAGATCTGGAACTCCTCAGTTCGAAGAAACAAACTTTATTATTTGGAAAAATAGGATGGAAACATACTTACTTTCTTTAGGATCTAAAGTGTGGGAAGCAATTGAAAAGGGTTGTACTACATTTGCAACATCTCCTTCCTCTCTTGAAGAGAAGAAAGCACTTGAATTCAATACTAGAGCTATAAATGCTATTTTTAATAACTTGCCAAATAAACTCATTACAAAAGTCATTCATTACAACAGTGCTAAGGAAGTTTGGGACAAGTTGACTGAAATGAATCAGTATAGTGAGTTACAAGAAAATATATCTTTGGATACTGAAATAAGTTGTGAAACTTCTGAGAGTGAAGAAGGTGTAAACCTTCATAGTTTTGAAAAGAAGTCCAAGGAGATCATTAATGAATATTTAAATGATCAAGAAACTTGTGTAAAAGTAGATCAATCTTTGGGTGAAGTTAACTATGAGGTGGAATATGATGAACCAGAAAGTGAGGTTGATTTGGAAGGTGAACTCCTATGTGCTTTAGATACTATTAAGCAGCTTAGAAAAGAAAACCAGTCTTTAACAAGACAGCTTCAACAAGTAGAGAGTCTGGAAGTCAAGTTAAAAGACAAGGATGAGTTGTGTAATAAACTAGAAACTGAGATTGATTCTTTAAAGAAATTTTCTGATAATGATTCCTTGTTAAAAGAACTAACTCTTAAGGATGATATGATTATTAGTCAGAAAATTGAAATTAAAGAATATAAGAGGATTGCAGATGTTGTGAGTTCTGATTTGGAGATTAAAAAGATTGTTTGTCTAAAAATTGAAGAAGCAGTTGCTTTAAGAAAAGAGGTTGAAAGTATCAAGGCTCAATCTGGTAAAATTTAGAAATTTGATCATAGTACTAATATATTGAATGAGATGTTGGACAGGAAAAAGCATTCTAAAGATCCTATAGGAGTGGGATATGAGTTTAGATAAAGCTCTACAGACAAATCTAAACATGAAACAATGTTTACTACTTCAGATGGAAAGAAGTTTACAGCCAAGCAAACACCAAGAATGAAGGTTGATCTTCGTTACAATATTGTTGCATCAAAGGATAACATTGACACTAGAAGACAATCTAAAGACATTCATAGAGAAAGGAAAAATGTCTTCAGATCTTCACATCCTTGGCATGATCGCTCATTCAGGTATAATCATTCTTTCCAAGGATATTGTTATGTTTGTAATGACTATGGTCATAAGGCAATTGATTGCATAAGATGGTCAAATAAGAATCATTTTAATGTCCCTAGAAATGAGGATGTGGTGTGTTACAACTGTAACAATTTTGGTCACTTGAGAAGAGACTGTAGAATAAATACAAGTGACAATAATATAGGGAACAATGCTGGAAAAGTCTGTAGGAAGTCTTCTATTTCTCAGAACAATCACAAAGTCATTTGTTTCAGATGTAATAACATTGGGCATAAAGTATAGCAATGCAAATTCAATAGAAAGACAGGTACTTTAAGCAAACAAGTGAAAAAGGCTTCATTGGAGTGGAGAAGAAAGAGAAATCAAGATGACAAGAAGAGCAATAAAGGTGCGTCTAAGAAAACTCCTTGTGCACTCCTTGCACAAGTGTTGCCTTCCAGGTCTTGAGAAGAAGAGTCTATTATGGTAATATATTTTACCCCTATGGAGTCTAGAATGAGGTATGACATCTTGCATTTGCTTTTGGTGGTATAAGATGTTAAGGAATGTTTTTGCTTGGTCTAGTGGTTGACAGTTTTCAGAAGTTTTTGGAATGACAGTGCACTTTGTTCTTAAATGAATTTTTTGGATGTTTGGGTTTTGGAAATAATGGTATGTACTTATGACATATTTGAGCGGTGTGGAGACATATAGATGAGTTCCTCAATATTTCCTGAGTATCAGATGTTATGAGTTATTTCTGTGATGATATTATTCGATATTGCATGAAGAAGCTGAGTTAAGATTGTGTGTTGAATGAAGATAGTTACAATGTCTTTTGCAAGTTATATATATGAAAGCTGCTTGAATTCATGTTTTGATAGAATCAAAAGGAGAGAGCTTTGGTGTGCTGCCTTGAAGATAGATTATCTGCATGATTATTATTAAGTTTCTAATTTTGAAGTGGGAGTTATAGCACGGGTTGTTACTGCTGATTTCTTTGATAATTTCTGTGCATCTGAAGTGAGTGAAGTTGTGTTGTTACTGTATGTTGCTCTATTTGCAGCCGGATCTTATGGTATTTGGTTGGCTTCTCAGTTGTGTTTCCTGGAATTGCACATTCTTCTCTTCTATTCTTTGCCTTGAGGCAAAAAGGGGGAGAGTCATTTGTGTTTTTCCATCAAGGACAAAGGGGGAGTTTGTTGGATCTCAGTTGTGTTTATAGTTTGTCCTTGATGACAAAATCCCTTTTAGCTGGTTCTCTTTGATGATCAGTCTCAGTTTGGATCTTTATACTTTATTATGGCACTTATTTAATGTCTCTTGGCTATTATAGATAGTTATTTGTTATGATTCAAATTCATGGTGATGAGATCTCTGGTTCATGTTATGAATGCTATTTCTTTGACTGATAGAGTTTGACAAATGGTTTCTTTGTTAGGATGGTTCTCCTTGCATACCACAGGTGTATTTCACATGATTACAAGCCATTTGATTACATTCCTTGAACTCATATTTTTAAAGGAATTATAGTTACCTTGGTTTTGACATCTCATTTGTCTAATGTTTTTGGTTGTTTCTCATTCGGGCTTACACTTATCAGCGTGAGAATGGTAGGGTCTCCCCAATCCATTTTGAAATGTCTGTGTTGCCTTTCGGCCAGACATTTTTGATGTCATAACGATTTGTTTTTACATACAGGTAGCTTTCGGCGTGACATTGATCGTGGTCTTGGCGAAAGAAGAAAAGTCTATTGACATGAGTTGTGTTCACTGCTGGGAGGTCTTACTGAATGAGTCGGGTCTCACTGACTAAAACATAAGGTGGTTCATCGGCGTAAGAAATCCCTATCAGCATGTTGTTTCATCGAGCGTTTTGTCTCTTGGCAACCGGCACAAGAAAGATTATTTCGGCAAGACTTGTCTTTTGTCTCGGCAACTGAAAGTGATCTCTATCGGCATATGTTATTATGTCGGTATGTGGTCTCAGCAATATTGGTATGTCACACCGATCGGAGATTAAATGGAAACTCATCGGCAAGAGCTTAAGGCTTCGGCGTGAGGTTATAACGAATATGCAATGTCACGCCAACCAGTGGTGGATGGATGCATATCGGCAAGAGTTTTGCTTCGGTGGAATGTCATAGAGAACTTTTTGGTCTTGCCGACTAAGTCTTATGAAGTGCGTTCGGCGAGAGATTGGTATTGTCTCAGCGACTTGGTGAATAAAGTTTTTTTTCGGTATGACAAAGTATTCTCTAAGATTGGTGTCTCTAAATAAGGGGTTGGTGCTCCTTGAGATTGGTGTCTCTAAATAAGGGGTTGGTGCTCCTTAAGATTTGTGTCTCTAAATAAGGGGTTAGTGCTCTTTGAGTTGGTGCTTAGAAATTAGCCTATAAGGCATTGTTAACAGTGGTTTTTGAAGATTAAGCTAGTAAGGCAATTTAGGAGTGGTTTTTCTACCCCAGGAGGGTTTTCCACTCGACAAATCTTTTGTCTCTTTATTCTTCTATGTGCTCACTACTTTTCTGTGTAGTTGTTGTTTCTGTTTACTATTGGGATTATTACTGTTCTCTATTCTGTTTATGAATGATTACATTCAACTCATGAATGCATTAATCAAAGTAATATTGAGATCAAATCTGAGCTATGTTTTGGAAAATGCAGGATATCTCACTCAAATCATATTTTCATAAGCTGTCTAATAGACTGAGTTAATGTTGTCATATCTTTGTGCTTTCAAAAGTGATTACTTTACTCTATTGTTGAAAGAAAAGGAAATCAGAATTAAAAATCTTGGTCGAAGTTGAAAATTTTTAGACACTGATTCACCCCCCCCTCTCAGTGTATGTCCATAACTCCGACAATATCACCATTTTCCTAAAATTGGTCTATAACCCTACCTAGGGTTCCTAAACACACAAAAAATGCTTTTTCTCGAGTTTCCACCCTGAGAAAGTAATGAAACTTTGTAGTTAAGTCTAATTTGACATGTTTTAATTCCTTGCAAGGTTTGGGGTCTGGGTCTGCACGTGTAAGGGAGGATTGAGTGATAGTTTGAAGTTTTTTAAGCCTTGTTTGCAAACAAAGTCCTAGGGGCTTAGAGGGTTTGTTTTGGAAGACATTGTAGGCTTACCTATGAGAAAGAAGTAGTTAATTGGGGTTTGGTGAGATGTGTTGGAGTTGTGTGTACAACCCTAGAAGTATTTTGAATCCAAAACCCAATTGTTTCCAAGCCTAATTGCCTTATTAGGCCTAATAAAAAAAGGGGACAGTCAAAATTTGTGTCACAACCCCTATTTTTATTGTTTGTATTTTACAATGTTTAATTAAATTAATTTGAGATGAAATAAAGGTACAAAGAAATAAAAAGGAATTAATTATATTTTAATTAGAGAATTCATTGTTTTTCAATTGATTGATAATGTTTGTCATTTAGAATAATTAATTTATTTGCAATTAAATGAAAATACCTTGTTATTTAGGGAAAAAAATAATAATAATATATTTTAGGTGCAAAGTAAGTGATATTTTGTTTTGATTAAATAATTATATCACAAATAAAAGATATTTTGTCACTATTTATTTTGAAATAGGTATTCAATTTGCAACTTAAAATGGCTTATTTATTATATTCTACGGATAAATAGTTTGTTGGTAATTAAAATAGGAATTTTGTATTTAAGGGGGATAAATATTGTGCATGAAATAAAAAATTTATTATTATTATTTCAAGATTAGGTTTTTGGGAAAACTGAAAAGAAATCTTTTAAAATGAGGAAAAAATAATGGAAAGAACAACTGCTTTTGATAATCTTCTTTATTGCTTTGCAAATGATAACTGAAAATGGATGCTAGAGAAGGGGTTTTTATACAACAAAAAAAGAATGGTGGAGAGGGTAAGAATTATAGGAGAGGAAAGAGAAACAAGAAGGAAATCATTAAGAAGCGAATTCCAGGTTTTAAAATCCTTCTCCATTATGCTTGATTTCAAATGTGAGTGAAATTTATTATATTATAGACAAGAAAAATATCTTCTGATGAGTTCCCAAATGATTGTAATCTTGCATTGATTTTATGTTCAAGATAGCTAAATCATACCTGTGAAAATTGAAAATCCTCCTTCTTTTTATTATTTCTGAGCTTAAATAATAATAGTATATATATATACATATACAAAACTATCTATATATATATATATATATATATATATATATATATATATATATATATAATATCATTTGTAAGTATCTCTATGAAGAGGAGGACAATTAAAAATAAATAAAAAATCAATGTTCTTCCATATACTGTTTGCATTTAAGAGTGAACTCATTGTAAAACAAAAAGCATTATAAAAAAAAATTAGGAGATGACCTCCCATGGATGGCATATCCCCTTTGGGGATGGCTGCCTGTGGATTAGGTTCATCCTTACCTGCAAATATATATATGTGTACATATATATATATACCAGTGTATATTGAGTATACTATTTTAAATTATAAGATAAATCATGTTGTTGATGACTGTAGTTTTGTTTTAAAATGAATATATGTAAATATATTCTTGATAGTAGCTATATAATATATATATGTAATTTCTTGAAAAGTTTGTATTTATATATAGTATATAGATATATATTTATATATAAATCTACTGTATTATTTTGAAATAAAAGATCTAAACATCTAAAAGTACCAATTTGCTGACTGGTATAGATTCCCCTGTACATTGATATGCCTGATATAAGGGTGTCACAGCTACAGCAGCAATACCTACGCCAAGAATTCAACAATCTTCACCTCAAAAAGACCACACTGAGGTCTATCTTCATGCCCATCAAAGTGAACAACAACATATTTCTATCATCCATGTGAACAACAATGGAAAATATGAGGTTTTCTGCCCTCCTTCAACCCCTATGTCCTCAATGAGCAAATATATAGAGCATTAAGATACACAACATCCCTGAAATTCTCTTGTATAATAGCGGCCCACAAATCTGAGAACAAAGAGCTATCATGTCTAGCCTTGGACTCTACTAATTTTGGAAACCAAATCAAGTTGAGAAATGCCCTCAAATCTAAACAAACCCTTCAATATGAATATAGAATCCAAGTTTAAGTTGCAATTAAATCATCAAACCCTTGCCTGGCAATGATGAACAATATTATATGTGTTATATTCTGATAACATGTAACAAATAGATACCTGTGTATACATTTAGAGAAGCTAGTGATCATTGGCTAAATAATGTTCTTTATTGTAGTGCTTCAGCTGAAAAGTAATTTTCCGTATTTTCCATTTTTATTTATTTATATATGAATACAATTTTGTGTACATACTTTGAGCACAATAAATGAGAGAAGCTGTGAATTAGATGACTGTGGCTGATTAGAGAAAATATTTACATGGTTGTAGCTGTGTATTTAGTTCACTGAAAATGTAATTTCTTGAAAGAGTATATATATAAATATGTGTATATATATATACACACATATTTAATTTAATGTATATATATATATATATATATATATATGCTATATATATATATATATATATATATATATATATATATGCTATATATATATATCTAAAACATGTTAGAATGTAAGTTGTTTCAGCTAAAACTGTAATTTTCTATATTAGTTTGTCTAAATTCTGAAAATGGTAAAGTTGTGTATGCATATGCTTATACTTGAATAGGAAAATTATGCTCTTAAAATGTGGACATTTCAAATTGGAAGTATCACTTCAAATTACACAAACCTGTTATTTATAGACTAATTCATTTAAATTGGTAATATAGGATGCTTTGCAAACAAGTAGAAAGAGCACATGTGTATGTATTTGCTACTAACCATTGTTGTATTGAGGAAATATTTAAAATGATTCCATGATGTAGAAATTACCTTCTTGTGAATGAATTACTTGTGAAATCAAATAGCAAACTTGGAAATATATGGCGTTTCTTACATAGTTGTTAAGAGAAATTCAAGAAAATAAATTGTTACTTTAAATGGGGACTTGGTTATAAGATTATATTATGGAAACTAGTAATGGTAGATGTACATATATTGAATAAAAGGAATAGGTGAGTTTTAATGATTATGGCATAGAATAACTTTTGGGTAGAGAATTACTTCTAGGAAAGAATTAAATCTTGAATTTATTTACTTTACGAGATCATTATGTTAACAAGCAAAGTAATATTATCTCTTTCAAAGCGATGGGTAAAATAAGTTGTAGAAATAATTAAATATTAATTTGTATACTTAGTAGATTTTAGTTTTAATGATATTGTGGATATTGCATCATGACTAAAGAGATAAACAAAGGTTGAATCATACCCTACTTTATTAAAGTAAGTTTCCATGATGATACTTTTCTCATGCATTATGGTTTACTTTACACTCTTAACTCTTTTATAGCCTTATCTTTTTATTGTTGAACTCTCTATGAAATCAATGAGTTTAAAAGTAAATATCCTTGTTGTAATTGTATAGGCATGTGTACGCTTAGCAGTGCTAGGATTACTTTCATAAAGCTTTATGTGATTGATTTATGGTTTTCAGTATACTTGTGTGATATTTGAAATGTCAATGGAGGTAAAATTGTCTTATTAGAAAATACTTGGAAGCGATTCATGTTAGTGTTGGCATTACCTTAGTCTCATAAGCAAGGTTGATGCATTAGTGAAACTTGAAAATGTTGCTCAAAGATTTATGTGATTTGTATAAGAATTTTAATGTGTTTTGTTTAGTGCGATATATGATATCCAGAATTGTGTAATGAATGGTCATGTCAATGTGATAGTATGATCATTGTCAGTGAGGCATCTTATAACCATTAAGATTTTGTAGCTAGTAAGGCATGGCCAGAAAGGCACTTCATTAAACTAGTGAGGCAGTTTTACGAGTAGTTTTTCATCCCTACGAGGGTTTTCCACTCATGAGAATCTCTTTGTTATGATATATTTGTGGATGCATTTATGATCTTGCTATTTCCTTAAATTGCATTACAATATTTGAGTTTACATGTAATGTTGAGATGATAATTCATTTTTAAGCCTACATGGCTAAATCTAATGAAGGCACCACCTTGTTTTGGGATATACTTTGATTCATTGATGTATGTTATTCCATTTGAATTTAGTAATGAAAGTAAATTAATTATTCCTCTTTTTCCACACCTTTTTATAATAATTTTGTTCTATTAAATTATTTTTCCAATTAAGGGTTATAACTAGTAAGTGAAATTTTTGGTCCTTACAATTTGGTTCATTCTATACAAAGTAACCATACCCCATTTCCAGATATGTTAGTAATGGCCAAAAGGGTATCTCAAAAAGTTATGGTCAAAAAGGCCTTTTTGAAAGGCTACAAGGATCCATGACAGTTTGAGAAGGAAAGCCAATAGATTAATGACTAGGGGTTCTTGTGAGTGGTTGTTTTATTGTGTTTGATCATTTTATACCCCTGCTTTGCATCATAAACGCCCTTGAAAAGAAAGATCAAATCAAGCAACAAATTGATGCTTGTACAACAAATGTGGTTTTATTGCAAGAAACCAAAACTTCAAAAATGGTGTATGAGGCTTCATTAGGAAAGTGGAAAAATTGGAAGTCAGTTCATTCTCCTACACAAGGGTCCTCGAGAGGAATTATCATAATGTGGGATCCAAAGTTAGTTGTATTACAATTAGTATAAAATGAGAAGCACTGGTAACTTGTGAAAATTTCACATTTTGAGCTGCAATTTTATTTAATCAATGTCTATGCTCCAATAGCCAGAGTGGAAAAAAGATAGCTTTGGGAGAGATTTTTAATTGTTTTGGATGGGATTAGGAATGACAAGGTGATTGTAGCAGGTGATTTAATGTTATATCTAACTTGCAAAAGAAATAAGGAGGTATCAGTCCACCAGTCAAAGTGATGGAGGATTTTGCGACATTTATAAAAGATAATGCCTTTATCGATATCATGCCAGAAAATTGGAAGTTCACATGGACTAACAGAAGAAAAGGTTTCTTGCAAATTGTAGAAAGACTGGATAGGTTCTTGACTACACCTAACTGGTTTTTGGGTCAGAAGATTTTTTTGTCACAAATTGTGCCATCTGTTGGTTCTGATCATTATGCTATCTCTTTGGATATAGAAGTAAATAATTTCGTGCCCAAGGTTAAATCATCTTTTAAGTTTCATAAAATGTGGTTTAGGCATCCACAGTTTTTGCCAATTTTACAACAATGGTGGGTGAGTGCTCCTTTTGTGAAGGGTTCTAGAATGCTTCAATTATGGAACAAGCTGAGATATGCTAAATCACAAATTAATCACTAGAATATACATGTATAAATAAGAATATTTTTCACTAGAAAGAGTTGATTTTTAAGTAGCTTTATGAAATAAATGGAAAGATAATACAACAAGGGTTAGATGCCAATACCTATGAGCAGCAAAAGAAGTTGCAGTTGGAGTGGGCTGAGCTGGTGGCAAGAGAAGAAATTTATTGGTGAGAAAAAATAAGGGAATTATGGTTGAAAGAGGGAGATAGAAATACAAAGTTTTTTCATGCATCAGCTAAATTTAAGAAGGCTTCTTCTACTATCTTTTCAATTCAGAAATCAATATTAGGGGAGTTTCTTACAAAAGAAGATGAAATCCAAAGTGAGAGTTTTAGGTTTTTTTCATAGCTACTATGGGATTCGGGGAATAATTCAATGACATCAAAAAATCAAGGAGTGGATTTGTTAGGAAGTATCCCAAACTTGATTAATGAAGAAGATAATAACTGGTTAATGAGGCCTTTTTCATTTGATAAAGTTAAGAAGGTGGTTTTTTCCTTATCCCCTGATAAGGCCTCGGGTCTTGATGGGTTCACAACATTATTTTTTCAAAAGTGTTGGGAGTTTGTAGGCATTGATGTTTTGATGGCTTTAGAGGAATCAAGGAAATCAGGGATAATACTTAAAAAGTTTAATACTACACATATTTCCATTATTCCAAAGGTGAAGGAGCAAAAAAACGTTTGCAAATTTTAGGCCAATATCATTATGCAACACGATATATAAAATCTTTACAAAATCTATTTATCTTAGAATTCATCCCTTCATATCAAGAGTCATTTCATAGGAACAGGGAGGTTTTGTGCCTGGGAGGGAAAATTCGTAAGGAGCAATAGTTTCTCATGAAGTGTTACATTCTATTAAAACTAGTAATATTCCTTCCTTTATTATAAAACTTGATATGATGAAGGCTTATGATAGAGTTAATTGGGATTTTTTGATTCAAGTGTTACAGAAATTTGGTTTTAGTAATAGATGGTGTAAATGGATTTGATCTTGTCTAGTAGGGGCTAAGTTTTCAGTATTAGTTAATGGCTCTCGAGTTGGATTTTTTTAGTTCCACTCAAGGGGTTAGACAAGGTGATCCTTTGTCTCCTTTTTTATTTATTCTAATGGTTGAGGCATTAAGTGGGTCAATTTGAGAATTGCATAATCAAGGTCTATGGTAGGGTATATCTATTACAAATACACATATTGTTGCCACACATTCTTTATTTGTAGATGATACTTTATTATATGGTAAGTCTTCTTTATAGGAAACCGTGCAGGTAAAAAGAATCTTAGAGAAATATTCCTCAATTTTAAGTTAGAAGGTCAA